>VWZN01017940.1:12583-39908 GCA_013396955.1 Regulus satrapa | reverse complement strand
AGAAAAGAAAAAAAAAAGCTGTGTCTCTTCAAAAACTGCGCAACACAAATAGCATCTTGTATAGAAGGATTTGACCCATATATTCTTCATAGAACTAGGTCATTATTTATGAATTTAAAGCTTTATTTCTATTTTGAAACTTCTGCGAAATCCCTAGTGGCAGAAAGGAAAAGTGATCCCTGCCCACATGTTCCAATGCAGGTGCAACGACCTCTTCTCTTTTTGTTTCTCTGGTGATAAGAAACCTGAGGTCACCAGTATTTTGCAAGGTTCAGCCTCTTGATGGCCTTGGCCTGGATGATGTGACAGCAGAAGTCATTCCTGATCTATTTGCCTCCAGTCAAACAAGACCTCAGCACTTGTGCAAGACTGAGAATGTTACATTTCAAACTCCATCCCTTGGTCAACAGTTCCATGTGAACATACAAAAAAGAGGCTGCGGCCAAGAATTTTACAATGTTTTCTAAAAGGAAAAATGGCTTGTATTAAGAAGTTATAGGGAAGAAATACTAGGAAATACTCTTTCTCAATCAAGTCCCCTAAGTATGACATGGAACCCTGCATTCTAATTCTTCTAAATTCATCTAAAAATGCCATATATATGCATGTACATGCACATATAAAAATAAATACATATATGCACATTTACATGTATTCACACCTATAAAATATGAAGTGCAGGCATCTATATAGCATTGTATATCATATTATATAAAGATCATATAGAAATGTGCCAATGAATAGATATATTTGAGTATATTTACATATATATTCCTATGGCGCATAAAAAGCCCTGCATTTATAATGTGTGTTTATAAGTACAGTCAGTATTTCTGTGTCTTACATAAGGAAGCACACATAAGGAAGCAAGAAAACAGGACCAGATCATGTATAAAAACCTGTGTCCCTTAACTGGCTTGCTCAGCTTTGCAATTAGTTAATGCTGTAATCACAGCAATCAAATGCTGCAGTGGCTGTAACACAAGGCTTTCACTGCGAGATAAAAGAAGCTATTGAAAGCTAATGCATGACCAGCAGCTCCAGTGTGTGTCAGTTTTTAGTGAAGTGAATGCCTAGAAACCACAGATCTTGTCCAACGCACCCAAGATGTTTCTGTCTCTGGCCTGGTTTCCTAAGGAACCAGGGTGTATGCAGACATACTGTTCATTTGTTTGTGTGTCAGGCAGTCCCTTTGTGGGAAATGTCAAACAAAGCAGGCAGAAGTGTAAAGATCTCAGAAGCATTGCAATCCCTGCAATAAAACATGGAATCAAAGAGCAGGGCAGGGAAGAAGCTAACCACATTGTCCCTGTCAAGCCCATGCACACCTGCCAGGCAGTCACTGCACCCAGCCACCCCAGCAGCAGCATAAAGGGGTTTTAAACAGATTTGCCAGCTGGAAATGAGTAGCCATGGAGGAGGCAGAGCTGAAGGAATCACAGATGGGGAATAGTGGTTATTGCACTGCTGTAAAGGAGTTTTGTGGGAACACTGGACACAAATCTGTAGGAAACCAAGTGTTGTTAGCTCTGCTACGCTGCTTGTGCCACTGGTTGTCTGTTAGGTGGCTCTGAATGGGTAAGAGCATCACTTAGACAATTAACTTGATCTGCAGTCTGTGGTGCATTTGAGACCCTTTGTTTTAATGGGTGTTTACAAGCAGATTAGCCCTAGGACTAAGGCAATAGTCCAGTTTTAGATTCAGTTCCCTGGCTCCCTCTGCAGCCAGGCAAATAATGTATCTTTTACAAAAGTACTTTTGTGGTTACTGTTTTAATTCATTGAAAAGCTCGATCCCCAAAGGCTTTCATGGATCCAGCCCTTTGCTTCACTTTTCCTCAGGATTTCAGAGCCAGAACAACAAGGCCCCACTGTTTGTAGCCTCTGTTGAGAGTGAAAACTCCTCCAGCAGGAACTGCTGCTCATTGTACATTTGTGCAATGGGCCCAGGTCTCTACTGGGACCTGAAAGCAATGCCACCACCCAAGGAAGAACAATCATAGCCCTGAGGAGATACCAGGATCAGACCCCTCTGCTGCAATGGGCAAGTGAAAGGCTAAAGAAAGGACGAGAGGACTAATTTTGCTATCCACCTAAGACAAGACAGTTTGACATATATTCAGCTCATGGCAAGCATCCTATTGATCCTGTAGGCTGGGTCAAAGATGAAGGGTTGGATTTTGAAAGTCTGGTCATGCTGGTATGAGCAGCAAGCCTCCAGCTATCTCCAGTGACCAGAGCCATTAACCTTCTGTGCTGGCTGCACCAGAGTCAGGACAGTAGCTCAAATCACCTTGTCTGGGAGACCCAGAAAACAGGTTATCTACTCATCAAAGAAGCAGGTATGGAGCTTATTAAAATGCCTTTTCATGGAGTGTTAGATGAAATTTAAACACCATTTTGTTGTGCATGCAACTGGAAAGAGGGTGTAGTGCAGTTGCCATGTTTTTGATGTGTTCACTAGGGTTGTTCTGTGTATATGTAATTCCAGGAAACCCACGACATTTAGAAAGACTGTGTCATCTTGTAAATTAAACCCTAAGGTTTTTTTGTCCCCACTTTCTTGAAGGAAATTTGAAGCAAACAGTTTATTGAACTGAAAGAGACGATGTTCTCACTATCTAGAGGCAAATCTCCAAACACTTACCTTCACAAATTGTGACTTTCCAGATTTAATATTTCTATAGAGTTATTTCTGTGAGATTCATATACTGGAATATATGAAAAATTAATGGGAAAACTAGATTGGTTTGGCAGTCTGAGTTACTCTAGCTGTATAACACATTACTTGTTTGTAAAGCTTCATGGTGAGGTTTTCTAAGATGGCACATTGCTGCTGTGGTTTAAAGATATTAAACAACTGGCAAATGGTTAATGAATTTGTGACTGACACCTCATTTAGAAGTTTAGGCAAGCAAATGAAGGTGAAATATATCTGTAACTGACATTTCTTTTCCTTTTCCAATTTTCTTGCCTGGCCAATGTCCAAGTGGGCATTTGCAATCTGTGACAAAGCTGTGATCTGGAGGACACATAAAAGTAAATAGCCTGTAGTGTAATGTGGTAAAAAGGATGGTCTGAGAGTATTTCCTTAATTTTGAATATTTTGGCAGATTGGAAAAGACAGTTTTTTCCCAACTTACATTTCTTTGTTGGTCTGTTTCTGGTTCAACATTTGGGGGTTTTTTTTCTGCAACACTCTTACTGGACTTGGAACAGAGGTCTACAGTCTTTGAGCAAAGTGGAGTGCATTACTCAACCTGCCTAACCATGTCTTTGTTATCACCTGTCTTGAGAAGTTGCAGGTGTAACCTGTTTGCAACAGCCATACATGCTTAAATTGTTCAAATAAGGTTATTAAAGACATGGGAAAAAGCATTTAAAGAATTAAAGAATCACTGTTTTGTGTCCCTCCATTCACATACCCCCAGGGCTAATCCCAGTAAGGATTCTGCATTCTAGAAAAAAATACCTGCAATGTTTTCCCACAAATCAAGCTTGCCTTCCAGCCTGAGAAGTGTTACTTACCTTGATAGGAATTTAAACACTTTGAGGGGCCTCCTGTCTTGGACTGAGATGGATTGGTTTGGCTTGCTTATGGAGAGAAAGCAACTTCTCCTCATTCTCCCCAGCCTTTCCCCTTGGTGCGCCTTTTTTTTTTTTTTTTTTCCCCTCCACAGGAAGAGCAGTCCTCTACATTTTGAAGCATTTTCAAGCCAACTGTGCCTCTGACAATAGCTTTTTAAAAAGGTAGCATATTTTCCTGCTGTCTCTACAGGCACCAGAGGTCCCATCTGGCCTCTGCAACCTCTGCTCACCCATGTGGCAGCTGCCCAGCACACGATCTTGCCTGAAGGGCTTCCTGGCTGCCTTCCCCAGTCTGGGAACACCATCATCTCCTCAGTACTTTGCACTTCCCAAATGAAGTGCAGACCCTTTGTGAGGCTCTACTTCTGTAGGGTCTCCTCTGCCCCAAACACACATGAGCAGCAGAGAGGGAATCACCACAGGATCAGATCAATGTTTAACATTGGCAGCTGGTGATAACGAAGAACTTTTTTTTTTTTTTTTATTTCGGTCATATTATTATTAAAAATAAATTAAAACATATTGCAAACATTTAGTAGATGACAATTTCCTAGCTGGAGAGATCTGTGTGGGTCTGAGGTCCAGCAGGTTGGTCGGGCAGTGTGCATCCCACCACTGTGTGAGGGACTGGGTGGCACCTTGGCATGGGGCAGGCTTGCCAAACCCTATAAGCAGGTTGGCTTTTCCCTGTGCCAATCCCAGGTCCAGCAAGTGGGGCAGAGCCACAGCTCAGCAGCCCCATTTTCGGTCATAACTGTGCTGAGTGAGGTGCTGAGCCTCCTAGGGATTTGTGCACACACAAAGGTGCATACACACACAGAGCCAGGGGATGAAAAGCCTGGGCTGGTGGCATGTCCTGCTCTTTTCCAAGTGCCCTGGCTCATGTAGGCTTTGCCTGGAGCTGCCCCAGCCTTTCTCCAGTGCTGCTGCCCAGCAAACAACCCTGCCCTCCCCCAACCCCTCCACGAACTGACCTTGACCTGAATACCATAATCCACTTCAGCCATAAGCAATTGCAGAGAGTGACAGGTCACCCAAGGATACTTTTTGCAGCTCTACTGCAGGTCACGGCTCACTATGGTGCAGATTCTTGTGAAGGATAATTTCCTGCTATCCCCTTTCCCAACCCCTGGGCTCTTCTGGACATGCCCAGTGTTTGATGCACATCCCACCAATGTCAAAATATGTAAGGGTGTATGGGATGTGAGGCTGCCTCTTTAATGACATCAAAATAATAACTCTCCTCCAGCCCATAGGAGTGCTGGGTAAGCAAGTGATCCCCACACTGAGTTGCAGAGAACAGACATTGAACTGCCTGGCAGTTGCAATCAGAAGCCTTTTTTTTCCCTTTTTCTTCCCCCCTAACACTGGTCAGCAGCTGTGTTGTTTATAAAATGAATGGAGCCCTTAATGAAGCAATAGATAGAAACAGTGAAAGGCTGTGTCTGTCTGTCACAAAGGGCTGAGGGGGAAGGGTTGAGCTTTTAAAATACCCTGGCATCCTTTCTGTCAGTTATTTAAACATTAGGCATAGCAGCGATCAGCTACCAACATAAAGTCTGTATTTGGCTCAGTGGAAATGCTAAATGCAGACATCAAAACAGCTGTTCATATAGACAGAAGGGGAGAGGCTTTCTGTGCCTGTGAATGTGAAATAGTGCAAAATAGTGCGAAGAAAAAAGAAGCAGACATATGTGGGAAGGGGGAGGTCCAAGCTGCAAGCAACACTGCTCAGTGTGTTGTATTGGTGGATGCAACAGACCCCATTACAGGCACATTGAGGACTGCAGCAGATACTCAAGATGCAAAAGCAGACAGAGAGAGGATTCCAGCACTGGAGAGAAAAAATAAGCAGCTTTGCTATAAACAGTTTTTACTCCAGCTCAGTCCATCACTCACAACACATGACATTAATCATAAACCTCAAAACCACATCTAGGTTAAAGTTTCCAGCTGTTCAGTCAATAGAGACTTTTAAAGAGGAAAGCAGCAGCATCCTTCAGCACAAAAGTCCTGCTGCCATGACAAGGTATTGGCACATCCTCTCCCACTCCCCCTCTGCAAGGACAGGGAGGGGGAAAGAGAGCCCAGGCAGAGGTGGAAGTAACTTGGATTTCAGCAATGACATGCTTTCTATTAGTGTTTCTGAAGAGTACCACTGCAGCAAAGCTTTGGCATAGTGATACACTAATGCAATCAGGAAGTCTCATGGCCCCTGGGAGTCCATCCTGTTTTCTGTCTTTATAGCCCCAAAAGCATTGTGAGGGGCAAACTGGTTATTTTCTGGAAATCTCCCATTACCCAATCAGAATTTCCTCTATGCCACAGTAGTTCCTTGTGAATGGCTCTCTGGTGGCCATTCACACTTAGAAAAAAAGTAAAACCCCAGCTCCTGTTTTCCAGGTTAATGACTCTACAATATCCAGACTAATTTTGTCTTCTCCAACAATAAAGAAGGCAGCTTTTGCAGGTCTGGGAAGGGTTTTAATAAAAAATTTCTACTAAATCTGCAACCATTTGCCTCTCTTCAATTGCAACACAAGCTAAAGATGCCAGGAGACCAGTACTGCAGGCAAAGAGGAGTCATAACTCCTTGAAAAACCTGAGACATCACTCCTCTGTGCTGCCCTCCAGCTTTTATGCACAGGAACACAGCGTTCTTTGCTAAATTAACACTTTTTTTGATTGCAAAGCTGACATTTATAGTGATCCTAGCAACTCCTTGCAGCTCAGAAGTGCTCACAGATCCCTTTGTGCTGCAATAAGGCTTGGATGCATTCCTCTCCATTAAACCAAAATAAACTGCCTAGGCTTGACAGGCATATGACAGTGTCTTTGTAGAAGGAATGATTAGCCATTCCCAGAAGAGCTTAGCAAAGAACGTAACTTTGCCCTCCTTTTGTAAGATGAGCTGGCACAGGTTACTCCTGTTTTCACTGGCACTGGCTGTCAAGCCCTTTGCTGGTGTCAGTTCAGTCCTGACTGCTGAATCATCACATCTAGTAGAGCCTTGGCTCTGACATGACAAATATTTGCTTTTGCATTTTCCTATCACAGGATTTTTTGAGGAATGAGCAGCCCAAAATAGTCCCAGCAAAGTCACCAAAGCCCCTGTCCCTGAAAACTCCAGTATGTTAAGTATGTCACTTGGTTAATCTTTCCTAAAGTTACAGACTTGTAAGAGCTCCAAAAAGAACCACCTTTAGAAAATCCAAGTGGCATCTGCAATTTCAGTCAGGACACCTGAATAACTCCAGATAGAGGGAGCTCATCATATAAATGGATTTAAAGATCAGAAAGGATGCAATAAGTGTGGCACCAATTCAAGTAAGGAAGTCAGACGCCAGATCTGTGCACTAGACAGTACTTTATCCAGGGAGACAGAAAAAAGTTCAAACAGCAAATAGCACTCTGTATCATGGCTCAATAGTTTCCAATATTTCTATATCATTTAGTACTAAAATTGTCAGCAACTATGCTGAAGTGTGTGGTGTTTTCCTAGAATAGTAGGCTGGGGGAAGGAAAGCTCTGAGCACAAAGGTAGGGAATGAAAGATATGAGCAAAATCAATGAGACTTCATTGATACAGAGGATTGACAAGAGTATATTTGGACTCAAAGATTATTGGACTCCTGGTAAAATATGAAGACACCAGACATTGCAAAGTTACAAATTTATTTGTTTTGAAATAAATACAAATACTTCATTAAGAAACTTTTCTTGATAGACTTTACACAATAGCTTTATTCTTTCTGGAAATTGTCTGTTCTTCCCACAAAATGTTATGGATATTCTACACAAGAGCTGAAGTTAGTCAATATAAAGTAACCTAGATGGTGTTCTTCTGAACAAGCAATCCCAAAGTATTAACATTTGCTATTTAACTGCTCGGCAATTGAGCTTTTTGTCAGAGTGAGGACTGCAATTCAGCAGGTACGCACTGGAGCTCTGGAAATCCTGTCCCACTAGCTATGGAAGGACAAACTTAAGAACACCCAACTGCGACATTCTGAGTGGCAGAAAGGTATCAAGCCACTAGCTTCAAAGAAAGTGACCCAAGGAGGCTATGCAAAGATGCAGAACCAGCAGATCATGACATTTACAAAGTCATTAGACACTGTATTCCAGAGATACAGTGTTGCTGCTCCACCACTCAGTGGAATACACGTTTCAGCACCAAAGATCTCATCAGTTTCAAATCTAGTAATTAGTGGCAGTCGAATGTACAGTATCTAATTACATGCCCATCCTAGAGTTATTCATCTCTCTTGACAAAGAACAGCTGGATCTGTCTTTGCTTACAGAACTCCAAATTTATCACAATTGTGCTGGACACAGAAAAACTTGAGCTGCAAAGATAAGAAGCTTTCTGAAGGAAACATCAAGCTCTTTCTGCTTAGCTGGCATGTACAGCTACCCTACTTGTTACAACTACACCAACTTCTGCAGTTTGGTAAACCCTTTGGCCCAAATTCCCAAACAGGAAATCCTACCTTGCTTACCAAATTTAAATCCTGTCCTCATTTGGCTAAGCAGGTTTTAGGGTCTAGGAGGGGGGAAGGAAAGGAAGACTGGAACTAAATTTCAAAAAAGTGAAATGAAAAACCTTAAAGATTTAGTTCATCTCAAAGTCACATTAAAATTGTCTATTTTAGTAGAATATTATTGTACATAGGAAAACAGGCTTGAATACTAATGAATTAGAAGGCCTATAAATGCACGATACGTTAACTTTTCTATCATTTGAAGTCAAGCTATATACAATGAATTCAACTCCAGCTTCAACATGAGGCCATAATACATTTGTTTCATTTCCTTTTCTTAAAGTCATCTTTAAAAGTTGCTTTGTTTTATTTTTTTCTCCCCTGCTTTGAAACTCATCTCAAATTGTGCCAGTTTACTTCAATAGAATAAGAGATAAAGGGGCCTGTAACAGCTTTGATTTTAAAGGAGGGTATTGAGCATTTCTGGTTTGACTCTGAAGTGTTTACAACCACATCAGCTTTTGGCAAGTATCCTTTAGAATTTGGCATCCACTGAAGGAGGGCACAATAGCAGCAGCTGTCTGAGATACAAGAATAATGATAGAGCAAATGAGATGCTTCTTTTCTTTGGTCCCTCTCAGACCCTGGTGAACAGAGTTCATCCTACAGAATAGCTAGAGATTAATACCAGTTATGGTTTTGTGACACACAGGGGGCATCCATTACTTTTTCACACGGTGACCAGTTTAAAACCTCCCACAGCCATCTAACAGGACACTTCCATGGACTTGGGGCTTGATTGTTCAGCGTTGCTTGCTGAGTTCGGCGTCAGCTCGATCCGTGTGTCTGTGTGGGAGCGGTTCCTGGAACCATCCCCAGTGTGGGATCGGCTCCTCGTTCCCTCCCCGGTGTGGGATCGGCTCCTTGTTCCCTCCCCGGTGTGGGATCGGCTCCTCTGTCCTTCCAAAGAGGTTACACTGGAGCCAGAAGCAGTGCGGGACCTCATCAGCCTGGTCATGCTAGCAGAGGGCACTGGAAGAAGAGTCCTTCATTAATACCTCGCTGCACAGACTTGGAAGGAAACCCTCACCTTCCTCTCAGCTTTAACCACACCTGGAGGAGCCTTCAAGGCCTTTTCAGGGCACCTTCACATGCAGGAGTACCTCCCCTGCTCCAGGCATGTAGTGAAGGAGACCAAATTACTACAGTGAAACTAAGTGGCCAGGGCTGAGGGATTCAAGAAACTTTAAGGCACGTTGCTGTGGCTGCAAGAAACCAGAGGCAAATTGAAGAGACCCATCAGCCCTCCCATTGCTTTCCAATATTGAACCTTTGCTTGCAGCCCAGGCTCATAGTGCATCCTCACAGCAAACACGTGAAAAACAAACAGCTACAACTCAGAAGTCTCTGAGCCAATGAAGTTTTAAATGTTGTGTGCAGTAGATGAACCATATCCTTTGATGCCATGAAGGGACACTATTACAAATAGCCACCTTAAAACCACTAAGATAAAGTAAGAGGTATTTGTGGGTATAAGCTGTTTACAAAGTTCTCTACTTGGTCTGAAAACCCTTTGCCCAGATACAGAATTGTGTGTTTTTTCCCTTGCAAATACATATCCAAAAGGGAAAAGGTGAAATGTCTGGGATCAGAGACTCTGTGGGTACTTAGGTGCCCAATTAGCTTTAGTAGCAAGATCATCCACTCAATAAAACCAATACTTACTGTATCCCATTCCCTGAACAAAGTATTTGAAAGCTTCAGCAAGCTTGGCAGGCTGCGAAAGAGACAGTGAGTTATTGGAGGCAGTGCTCAGTAGGTTATATTACATTGTAACAGATTCCACAGATGCCCTATCTTAACAGAGACATACTAAATGCTCTTTGCATTCTACTAAATGTATGAAAACTTCATTTATAAGAAAATGCCACCATTCCCCTTCTCCCCAATATTTTACAAAATGAATACATGCATTTGAGATACAGGGAACTCAAGGGGTCTAAACCTGGCTCAAAACTTGACTTGTGCAGTTACTGAGGCAGGTGAACCAAAATAAAACAACTAGCCTCATGAAATGTACAAGGCAGTTCATATAAGACTGGTAATTTAGTAATTCCTTATCAGTAGAGAACAAATTCAGCTATTCAGAGCTGATGATGATGTTTATAGGGCAAGAAAGCTCACCAAGAATACACAAGCAACAACTGTCTATAACCAACATTCTTGCAGTGAGGCACACTGCTAACAGTGGCCACATAAGCTTTAGAGTCTCAATTATTTCACATGAAAATATTTTTTTCTGTAATTATTTGAACTACCATAAAGAATGGACTCTCTATAACAGAAGCAATGCACAAAGTACCGTGTGGCTTTAAAAAAGCCTTTTCCCAATTCCCACTGTTGGAGCATACACTGCCTGTAGAGGGGCTTCAGCTGCAGGCAATTACAAATTTAGCTTTTCTTGAAGTTCACAAGCACCACTTTATATTGCTTAGAAGTCTGTTTAAATGTTAGGTCACATTCCAAAGCTGATTTACAAATGAGCTTTTAGTGAAGCAACACAAGGGGATAGGTAAATTTTAACTTGGCCAGCCTGGCTTTATTAGCATCTTGGAACTTATACCTAAATGCATTTTAAAAACTTTAGTTCATCCACCATCAAGCCCAGCCAGTGTATAAAATAACCTAGCATTGTTATTTCCTGTCTCCCACTCTCTAGATGTATACTATAAATAGTCCAAATAAGAATGCTGCTAAAATGTCTGTGGCTCAAGCTTTAATCCACATTGTTTTACTAAATAGGCATAAAATAATACCTCTGCATTCCCACCTCAGTTCTTTACTCAGTTAAGACTTTATTAATGAAAGCAATATCCCCATCCCCTCCCAATCTTAATTTTGCACTTCATTGCTCTTCAAATTAAAAAAAAAAAAGAAAGCTCAGATGACCAACTGACATCATTATTCATGAAATCATAACCATCCTTTTGGCTGACATTTGGGAACAGCAAGTACCCTACAGGAAAACACCCATTTATTGCAGCCTGACACGCTGCAGAACATGATTAGCCGGATTTCCGCCAGCCAAATCCTACCTGGGAAACTTGGGGGAGCCCACCACAGTCAGCCATCTGAAACAAGATGAGAACAGCCAGTTAGTGTAATGTCAGAGGAACTCACTTATGCTCAGGATATATTGAAATGACCTTTTTAGCTATCTGGCAGAAAAAACACTTCCTTTTGTTGTGTGAGTAACATGCACGTGGATGAATGTATCAAAGCAAGCTGTTAAATGTTTATGAAAGCTATGACTGCACCCCATAAAACCACAATGTGTCTTGATGCTCAGGAAAAGCATCAGCTGGAGCTACAAATGCTCTTTGCTGGGCAGCAATTTCCAGTTTCTTAGAAACCAGCCTATTAGTCCTGGTTGCAAGTTCAGCTCTGAATTACAATAACATGACTCGGTATTGACCTGGATGACAAACAAGGTAGAGAAAACAAACACCTACAGCTCAGAGGTGAGAGGGAAAAATTATTTGCTGAGATTGCTGATGGCAAGCACCAGCCTGACTTGCCAAGGGAAGCAGGAAAAGCCAAATGAGAAAAACTATCTTGAGTGCATGAAATATTTTTGGAGCATTTCATTTTTCCTGCCACTCCACCCCTCAAAAATCAACCCAACAAAAACAGTTCTGTTCCAAGGAACACTACAAGCTGAAAACAGTAGAGTTGTAAATTACAGGAAACCCCAAATCCTATCTAGGATTAGTTAAGAGCAAAACAGGACTGCAGCAGGATCTGGCATCAGCCATATCCCTAGACTGAGCAAAGGCTGGCCACTGATACAAGGTCTGAGACAGTGTCAGAAATTTCCTTAGGGTGTCTGACACACCCACATTACAGGGCAGTAGTGTAACTCCTCAGCGTTAGGAGGGAAAAAAAACTTAACTATTTATAATTTTCACTGACTAGTTCACTGAAGAGATGCAGTAGAAGCTCTCAGCAAAGCACAACCAAACTTGTTTCACTGTTTGCATGTATTACTTCATCAGTAACAAGCTGAAGATGGCACTCATACTCTGAATGCCAAATATCAGCCAAAGCCTTTGCATGATGTTCTGCTGTTTGTAAGTGCATTTCATCAGTTTTTCTGGAAAATAGCAGTAAGATGTCCTGGGATTGTGCCCCTCAAAAGAGGCAGGTTGACCAAACTGCCATTGGCAGATTAGCTGTTGATTCACCTACCACTACTGCTGGAACAGAATTAACTGGTTTGCACCCCTACTCTGCTCACAGTTTTTTAAACTTTCCAAAATATCCCAAAATCAACTTTGCCAGCTCTAGTCAAATTCAATATGAGTATGTGAAATACTGAACATTTCAACTCTCATTGCTACTATGCTAAAATGGAGGAGCTGAGAAATTCCCAGCTGCTAATTCTGACAAGAAGCCCCTAAAATACTCTCACCCTGAAGGAGCTGTCTTTTTAAATCAGAACTGGATTCTCACTGTATTATTGGTACTGCTGTTTTAGCTAATCTAATTATGTGAGAGGAGTACTTATTTTAAAAAGCTCAGTTTTTGTTATTACCTTCAGAAGTGTGGTCCTTGTTGGGTCCAGCTTTGAGTTGCATTCAACCTATAGAAAAGAAGAGCAGCATAAGGCATTGCACACAAGATTTTAAATATGAACTCTTGTACAAAAACAGATCCCAACACCGTGCTTTCTGGCTTAATACAGACTAAACCGAGTTTCTTATGATTCTGTGTGAAGACTCTATGCCTACATATACACGTCTTTAAACCCAAGTAAGTCAGCTCACAATTTAACTGCATTTTTCCCATGTGCAAACCCATAGTTGAGAGCTGAAGACTACTTTTTTCATCTGTTTCTGGGACTTCAATGGCAACAAGCATTGTTTATCTTGTGATTTGGGGTAATCTGGTAGCGTCCCAAGTGGTGAGCAGCCATGTGGCCACAGGCCAGCAGACTGGGCATGCCCATTAAGGCACAACATTTGAAGTCATCCAGGCATCTGGGGAGAGTTATAATGGTCAAAAAGAAGCTCTTCACTTCCAGAGTGACCCAGGGCACAGCTCCAGCACCACACAGCAAGTTAAAATACCAGCAGCAGATTCCTCTCTAAAGGAAAATATTTGCGGTTCACTGGAACTGCTGTGGTGATTGTTCCTAACGTGGTAGCTATTAAATAATGGTGCACAGGCAGAGGGGACAAACAGCATGGAATTAATGGCAGCTCTCCTGCAGTCTGGAAGAGGGGAGCCACTGGACTGGACCAACAGCCAGCAGGGCTGCTGTGTGGCAGGGGCTCTGCTGGCCTCTTGCAGCCCCTTGGCTTGCCCACCCACCCTCAGCAGGGTGACAAAGATGGCTCAAGGTACCCACCACAGCATCCACTGCTGGGGAGCTGTCACCGACCACCAGGAGGACAGGACACCTGCAAAGAAGCACAAAGGAGTGGTGTTATCTCTGCCACCCAGTCCAGGCTTGCATTGAGCTGCACTGTGTGTCTCTGGAAGGGTGAGACAGTTAAGTGTGTGGAAATTATTCGGTTTGTATTCCAGACACCTTAAAGATGCACCAAATCCTGCCTTAAGTACAGATCTACTGACATTCCTTGCCTGAGAACCTCTTTTTCCCCAGCTAGCAGCAAATCAGCCCTTACCAGTGCTCTTATTCTTTCCTTGCTTTATAAGAAATGGAATGTGTGTATCAGCATCCAATGTGTGTATCATCTACCACCCCCAAGCCCCCTGAGCTTCAGTTTTTGGATCTGTCCATCTAATTCCAAACAGATTGTCAGAAGAACAGGGTCTCCTGTGTATAACCATCATAAGCTGAGCTAGGAAGGACTTGACAACTTATGGTGTACAAGTTGCAGCATAAGAGAAAGGCCGATGATCTGACAATCAGTCATTCTCATACCTGCTCTATCTTCCTGAAAGATTGTTGTTTGTTTGGTTTTCTAAATGGTTTTAGGCTGGGGTTTTTTGGCTGTATAAGAACAACTCAAGTGCCTTCAGAGCTATAGTTTCCATTAAGATATCCCTCCATGAATCTAAATACACTAACATTTCAAGTACTTCATAAGCCAAAATTTTCAGATGCACAGTGACAGGAACTATTTAACTTTCAATTTCAATATGTTTGCCAGGTCTAAAGAGATGAATTCTTCCTAATGGCAGTCCCTGACTTGCGGTAGGCGCTCAAATAAAATACTTACTGAAGGGTGACAACATTTACTCCAGGAACAGGACGCTCAATCTCTAGGTCTCGCCGACTACAACAACAGATAAGATACACTGGAATTATACACATACTACTTCTAGTTTAGAGAAAGCACAGACATTCACATGTTAATTTAATCTGACATATATTGTGGCCTCCATAACTGCAATAGAACCACACTTAGACTGAAGGATCAATGTTGCAGTTCAGTCCCAGTGTATAGCCTCTCATGCCACAAGTGCACAAGGTCCTTCTCCAATAAGAAAACCACCTGAGATCCCTAAAGGCACTATTAAGGAGAACTTCATACTGGGGGAACACATGTAATCCCACCA
Organism: Regulus satrapa; assembly: GCA_013396955.1. NCBI lineage: Eukaryota > Metazoa > Chordata > Aves > Passeriformes > Regulidae > Regulus > Regulus satrapa. The sequence continues at coordinate 25,248 of VWZN01017940.1, read as the reverse complement.
CACAAGAAATATTGTCTCTAAAAAGCTGAACAGCCTCTTAAAAGTTTCCAGCCAGAAATCAGGTAAATGTATTTACCTGTTGTAAGAGTTGACAAAGAGATGAAGGTTGGTTTGATTCATATCATTAATGATATGCTGACGATAAGTATGGATCAGGTCATGGTTGCTGTGAATCTCTTCCTAAAGTGAAGACAGAATTGTTCAGAACAGAGGCTATTTTCTGAAAGGATCTGAAGACATGGCACAGTAGTTGTGTATCAGACTCAAATCTGCACAACAGGAGTGAACCTTGAGGGAAGGGACAGCTTTCAGCACCCAGTGAAGTCACCCAGAATTAATATTAGCTTCTGACTACAGTACCATAATTTTCACTTTAAGACTCAAGTAGGTTAAAATCTCACAACTGCAAAACATGTTGCAGTGCAGAGGACTACAGTCAGACAAGTGTGAGGTTTTAAAACAAACAAAAAAAAGATTCAGGGTAAAAAGCCTAATAAATGTTTCCAGGGTAAAGCAGATGTTGAAAGCTTACAAACATGTAATGTGGACCTCAATTTCACAATAGTAAATAACTAAGCTTTGAGGACTTCAATCAGTAACATTTTCAAACAGTTGGGTTCTAAAGTCTTTATAGATTAGTTCCTTGTTCTGCTGGAATGGAGTTTTCCATTGCATTTACTAACAATTTCAAGCACAGCAAAGCAGCCTCAGAAAACAGTCCAGCACTTTGCATTAGGCTTGAACTGGAAAGCACCATTAATACTAATAACCAGCTGTCACAGAGTTACAAGTATATTATACTAAAAACAAAAAACAAAAACAAAAACAAAAAAAACCCAAAAAACTGTGGGGCTTTCCAGCTCACAACATGAGCACATACAACTCTTATACTTGTGTTTAAGTGTTGGCTGCTTAGACAAGGAGCTGCCCGTATGAGAGTTGTCACAACTGAGATGCACTTGAGTACTCAGGGCACAGAAAACCCCATGGCAGAATAGTGCCTGAAATGCTACGAGCAAGTATGAATCTTATCTCCCAGTTTAATTTCACCTTTTGTTTTTTAACTGAAAGCTTCCACACAACTTCCAGCCCCAGGAGGTAAGCAAAAATGACTGAATATATAGAGGAATCTTTTGAACATTACCTTTCCAAATAGATGTGAAATGACCATGTCTGGCAAAGCATTTGTCCAACCTGAAATCTGAACAGCAAGATTACCTAAGTATCTGCTATTAACAGTCCCTGTACAAATGACACCTTCCAATTACCCATAAAGAGACCAATGGATGCTTCTCCGCTCTCTACATGTACAATATCCTAAACTGATATCTTCCCCTCCTCAATACAACTAGAACACCATTAAGGGTTTATTTTTGAGTCATTCTCATCAGATATCTTCACTAACACAGTTATACAGGGGCTATATACTGCTAGGAACATAGATGTAGGGAATCACTCCCTGCAGGAGCACCAAGCAAACCAGCCAGGTGGGTGTCATTTAACTCCACTGCCCACTCTCCTAACAATCCACCCTGACAATGCAATAGAACTGGTACCAGAAGCTCACAACCCACAGTAAATGCTCATGCTTTGGAAGGACACAAGAACATAAGGCACCTGCTGGGCTCTTGAAGTGAGCAATATTCACCCTGAGAGGTGAAAGGCAGAGGCACAGATATGAAAGAATTTAATGCACTGAGGCATTGAGTGAGAAACAAAATGGGTCAAGAGGTTCATTTCAGCACAGAAAAGTTACTACATTTCATTTAAATAAGTTTGTTGATCAGTATATCTTGTTATTTTATATAAGAATATATTTAGTAACTAAGCCTTGAAAGAATGTTACATCCTGACTCTACAAGTTTCACCTAGGATCTTCTTTTATGTCAGTATTTTCTGGTTGTAGGAACAATCTCTAGTTAAGGCTCTTTTCTGAGTCCCTTTGGCACCTAAGACTCACATATGATTGAAACACAGAGGATACTGTTCTGGAGATTTTTCTGCATTCTGCTTCATATTTTAGACTGTGCTGATAAACAAAGCCATGGACAAGAAAGCACTGAATGCTACACTACACTTGAAGTTTTCCTGAAAGATGTTTCCAAAACTACCATGCCCAGGTAAACTGCTCTCCCAGCAGTTATGAGCTGTTAGGAATTGTCCCAATAGCTCCATTGTGCCATATGTATTCCTTCTCTCAAAGATTTTATTTTTATCACTAGCCCTGCATGAATTAGTTTTGCAAATGGAAGAATAAACACCCAGGGAATTGGCCCAGGATGTTTAATATCTGCAGCCATGCCTTGACATACAAGACTGCCAGGCTCCTTATGTGTCATCCCCCCAACCCCCAGCCAGGCTTACGGTAAGATTTATTTTTCTAACTTCAAGATGTTTACCTTAGTTGCTGCCCAGTCCATCCAACCTTCAGCACAAGGGTTTACATTAATGAGAACTAACCCCTCCACCATCTCTGCATGGTTTAACTGCAAAAGAGAAGATCTAAGATTCATCAGATACCCTTTGCAACAGCAAAAAAAAATTTAATTAGCAAATTATGTCATTGGGAAGAAAGTGGTAGGTCTAGTTTTATCTTGCAGAAAAGAAGCATATATATGGAAAAAAAAATTCATTAGTGAAATTCAACTGAGCAGCTGGAGAACATTAGGATTTAACTTTTTCTCCACCCTCAGTTTAAATAGAGAACTCCCATTATAAAAACCTTCTGCAAATTAACTGGGTAGAGCCCAGGCCTTAAAATGGAAAATCTAGGTCTTCTGGATTAGCTATCCTGCAGATTGTGGTATTTCACTTAAAAACCTGGCTTGCATATTTAACTGGGCACAGCATAACAGGAATTCTCCATGCACGCTATGGGGACAACAATGTGTAGTGGCTCAACATTTTGAGGCTTTAGAGAAGCTCCACAAAACTTACAGCAAATCTGGTTAAAATGTAGGCACCAGCTCCAGTTCCCATTCCTATGATGGTCTTCAGTCTGCACAGCAATAAAACAGAAGAGACAAATGAGGAAGGGTGCTGAAAATAAATTACACTAGCAGCCTTCCTCTTTCACATGCCGGTGTGTAAGTGCAGAAGGGTCGGCTCAGCTCAGGCAAGCTGTGGACCCTCAGCAGTGTCAGTGGCCCCAGTAATATTTGCAGGACTCTGGTCCTCATATATTGCAGGGAAGTTGCTATCCTCACTTATCTTTAAGTAAATATACTGAGCAACCACAGCATTGTTCTGATTCTGGGAGGAAATGATTAGTTTCTGCCAAAAAAATTTATAAGATACAGACCTGAAATCTGCAGCTTAAATACAAAGCTCTCCCCTCCCCAGGCTCCCCCTGCCCTCCCCATCACAGCTATCCAACTGGGGCACTGGCTCCTCTCTAACAGGAGGCTGGCAGGGAAACATCTCCTGCTATCCAGTCACTGGGGTGATGAAGTTTAAACTTCATAACCAAACAGGGCAGAGACAAACCAAATATTTGCATTAACTGAAATCAGGTTTAAAGCACCTTCAAGGTCATAGAAAATACATGGAAGGGAAGGCTAGACAAAACCACAGAGAAGAAACAAAATATTCAATACTTTTAGGAAAGAACCTGAGGATATTTTTGTTCTCATTAGCAATATTAAATCAAGGCTTTGTATATACACTCTAGTTTAATTAATTTTGAAGGTACTGATACTATTGGTCACATTTTTTTGCACAGTGCCACAGAACTGAAGACCCTGTGCCTGACATTAGGCAGTTCAGAAGATACACATCCCCTAAGGAGGTAGTGAGGTAAACTGGTCAGCAGTACTGTAAGATAACTGATATGGTTATAACTGTGCAGGGTCTTAACTGGGGAGATGATCCAGCCTGCATTTTCCAAAGCTGCATTACCCTGAATGCCAAGTTTCCTCTGCTTGTTCTGAAAACCCCTTAGAGGTGTCTACCTGCCCTCTCCACTGTGCACCAGCAGCATGAGCTCCGCAGGAACGGAATCTTTCTCAGCTACAGCTCCTGCAAAAGCTGAGACTTAAGGGAGGACAAATCCCCAATGGTGGTGCAAGTAGACAACCCAGGAACACTGCCACACCAGGTCTTTCAATGCTGGTGACCTGGCATCTGCACTTGCTAGTAGAAGAGGCTCAGGGAGGTCAGACTGACCCCCTAGAACATGCAAGCTGCAGAAGTAAAACAGTATTGTCTTCAGATGGGACTGTGCTTTTTTTTCCTGCTTAACCACACAGGAAAACGTGGGCTGTTACAGTGGGAAGAACAGATTGTCTGTGCCCTGCCCCTGTGAGGGCGATGCACAGCAAATACTGGAGGAAGCCCCTAAATTAGGCACATGGGATTTCTCCTAAGCTGCTTCCTGTTTAAAAATAAACAGACATTTCAAAAAGGGCCAAGAAATAGGCATTTCAGAAACCAAGGGAAAAGGAATCCATCTATAGCAGAGGAATCCAAAACAGCCACAAGTGTAGTTCTAGCAAACAAAATGCTAGACAGCCAAGCCAAAGCAAATGCCTGTTTTTTCAGTGGGCCACGTAGAGAGAAAGAGAAAAATAAGTAAACAATTCTGCACTCACCCAAACTGTTTCAGGATTCCAGGAATCATTTCAGCCAGCTGATCCATGGAGGGATAAACATACCTAAAACAAGCATGTTTTTGAGGGGTTACTAAACCATGTCCCACAGTGTACACTGGCATATTTAGAGACACAGTGATCACTGAAGAGCTAGTACCAAATGTGGTCATGATGAGATCATTGAGTGTATGAGCTGAATTTAAATCAGGAGCAAGCACACATAATTTTGCAGAAACATGAGCATAATCTATATATATTCTTATATGTTACAGGAAAATAGATGCTTGAGAAGAAAACAAACCACAATGAATCTTTCCCAAGGAAAGCTGACACTCCGAACAAGAGAGAAGTTTCCAACCACATTCACTATGTTTGTTTAGCTAGTCCACCACAAAAAAGTTGAAATGAGTTCTAGATATTTGGCAAAAAACTTACAAGCATGTTTTTAGGGACACAAACATTACTGTAGGATAAACGAGAACAGCTTTCTATTAATATCGATGGAGAAAATGAAGACATAAGAAAGGCTATGAAGCTGATGAAGAAGGCTCAATGAAAACAGCTGTTTGCTAATGCTCCTGGTCTTCTTAAAAGCAGAAATAAAACTTTGAGAGAAAGATATTCTGAGTAAAATCTCAACTGAATAGTATGTGGAAAAAAAAAAATCTGTTCAGAGCTGGAAAACATCTGCCTAGGATGTATGTAAATCTCCATTTCCCATCAGATTTATACCTAATTATTTTCTAGTTTAGCAAAACATAATCAAACAAAAACCATCAAGGACTACAAAAACATTTTATTTTCTTCGATTTTCTTACTGGAAGATTAAACCTTAACATGATAAAAGCTGATGTCACTGCAACAGCTTTGGTCTGGGAGACATTATTGCAGTGTTTCAGTACTTAAAGGAGATCCATAAAAAAGAAGAGAACAAACTTTTCAGCAGGGCCAGTTTTGATAGGAAAAGGGGTAATGGTTTTAAACTAAAAGAGAGTAGATTTAAATTAGTTCTAAGGAAGAAGTTTTTTTACAATGAGGGTGGTAAACCCTGAAACAGGTTGACCAGAGAGGTGGTAGATGCCCCATCCCTGCAAACATTCAAGATCAGGTTGGAGAGGGCTCTGAGCAATCTGATCATATTGTCCCTGCTCACTGCAGAGGGGTTGAATTTGGTCACCTACAAATTTTCCTTCTAAAGCCAACCATGATTCTATGGCTCAATTTGGGCATGCTGATTTCCCTGTTAAAGGGCAGAGATAATACAGCTTCTTACACAGCCATTATGATTTTATTAAGTCTTTGCTAGCCACAGATCATGATGGGTGCCCTCTGCAGCTGACAACTCAGAAGTGTTAACACTTGTTCAGGACATGAGGGCTAAGACACTTAAAAGCTCATGATTTAAACAAATGCAAAGACAGGGTGACTGAAATAGCTTGGTAGGCTGCTCTGATAGACAACTGGGCCATTGCAGCTAACAACAGCATCAGACCAGCTTAAAAATTAAGCAGGGAAATAGACTGGCTCATGCAATAAGGGTACTTATAAGCTCCTTAATACGTAGTTCTTACAGAACAACTGGTCCTTGCCTTGTATCCTCCCCTTGGCATGTTGGCTGCTCCCTTCCTCAGCCAAGCTGATTCTTGTCCAAGGGGCATCTCAAGGTAAACCTGTCTCACTTGACCTAAACAGGTAAAGCATTTTGGCAATGACAGTGCTCGTGGCACACAGGGTTTGTTACAGGAGTTACAGCGTCGTGCATGGCTCAGTCAGGAGTATGCAGCTGTCTACAAACCTTCTGGGGGGGCAGAGTTCATCACCTCCTTACTGCCCAACAACCTGGATTTTACAGGTAGGTTATCAACTTAACATCCCTTGTAAATCTGTGGCCTTTATGAAATGTCAGCAGGGTAGATGTTATGTAGAGGTTAATGCCTCTCTTGTTTATAATAAAAAATTAGTTTTCATTTAGTATTTATATTCAGGATTTCATTACAAAACAAGCTAACTCAATATTTAAATAGATGGGGTGTAGATATCTGTCAAGGAACTGCTTGATAAGCAGTCTAGTTGTCAGAGCTAAAATGCAAAATTGCAGACCCAAGACTACTGTGAACTAGAACAGAGTAGAGCTCCAAACCCTGACACTTTAGAAATAGTGTCAGGATTTAAGTACAAAAGCCAACTAGTGTTCTTGGTACAAGTACTTTTCAATGAAATTTCAGACCAAGACTCTTTTTTCCAAAAAGAGGGTAAGAGAAAGCATGGGCTGTTTCCCTGATAACTCACCCAGCCTGGAAAGAGGGTGCTCCATCCTGCTGACCAGGTGCATCCACATGGCAGACTGCAAAATGCTGGGTGATTTCCTGCATATCCTCAAAGTTGAAGAGAGGATTGAAGCAAGTTTTATCTTGGAAAGGAAAATAAAATATGAAATAATTATGCTGAGAGAAATACTAAGTTTTCAGCTACAAAGATTTATAAATCTATCATGCAAGTTAATGAAAAGTTGAATCAAACAGGTCAGCTAAGGTTTTCCATCTTATTTTTTTATCTACTAGAAGTATTTGCTTGGAACAGCTAATTCCTCAAAAAAATTCTTATTTATGCAAAGTTATAATACTAACAAATTTAGCCAAAGGTATTCATCCCAGGTTTTGTCTTACATTAAATTATCCATTTCCTTGTCCATTTTTTCTTTAATTGTGTCCAGTCAATGGAGGAAAAAAAATATTCAAGACTAAGACTGACTGGTGCTTTTGCCCAGATATTACAAGTTAAACATTATGTGATCAACTGCTGTGGACAACTTAAAACAAAAGCATCTTTACAGAATCCACAGTGCTGTAGGCTCCAAGACTTGAGGTGATCTGATTTCTGATTTTTAAGCAATATTAATACAGGGAGAAGGTTAGCATATTTTCCTTCTGGTGTAGAAAGCACCATCTTTGAGATGGCTTGAAAATGGTTCAATACCCTGTGTGTTTCTGAATGTCCTCACACAACACATGCAAAATCCCGGCAGAATATAAAATACTTTTAGCTCAAATCATCTTTAGAAGAATAAGCAAGTCCAGAACAACTTTAACCCTGGAAAGAAAAAGGTGTAAGTTCAAGTTAAGTTCCAGATTTTCTCTGCCCTGATTCACTGAAAACCAAAATTAAAGACACTTGCATGAAACACAGGCAAGAAAGTTCTTGTTTTTTTGGTTGGATTTTTTGTTTTAATATAATATTCACCCCTTTCAATAGCCAGCCTGTGATGATCAGCAGACCTGATATTTTAAATTTTGATAACTGATGAAGAAACCATGAATCGTGTGCAACAAGTAAGACTGACAAAAGAGTAAACTAGAGCAGGTTTGGATATTAACTCATTATATAACAGGTAAGATGAAAGGCACATAAAATCTTTGTTCCTAATGCTGGCTAAGGACACAAAGCCAGCACTCATTTCATACTGACTTGACATGTCATTCATATAAACTCAAGCAGCACACGGCTGCTTATCAGACAAGACCCAAAGCCCCAGCAGAGATCTTTTTTCATTCCTGTTGGCAATACACCATCAGTCTCCCCTTGGTATTTTTTACAGCAATCATACACAAATCACTGAAATGCCAGATATATTTTTCCGTTTAATTGAAGCATCCCAATTATTTACTGAGCGAGGACAAAAAAAATCTGAGCATTCCACTTCCTATAAGAGCAGAATTAGGTGCCATCTAACAGCACACAAACACACAAGGACCTGGGAAGGGTTTCCCAAGCACTGCTGCTTTCCCAGCTGTGACAATGGCAGTGCTGAGCAGGAGCTGTGCTGCTCACTGAGGTACTTACGGTTCAGGCCAATGTCATGGTAGGTGAGGATGGCCGGACGGTTCCCCCTGGGAGTGCCACACATGGTGACACGCACGGAGCCATGCACAGTCTCCACATCTTGCTCCTGGGAGAGAACAGGAGGATTCTGTCAGGGATGGTCCAAGTGCCCCACAGCCGCTGCTGCAGACCCTGATGGATCATGAGCACAGGTCCTGCCCCATCCCAGGCTCTGCAATCCCATCCTGACACCCCCTGTTCTCCCCCATGGTGAGGGCTCTGTGCTGACATTTTGCACTTGACTGTCACCTCCTCCAGTCCACAGACAACTACAGAAGCACTCAAGCTGCTAGCTCTAGCCAGCTGCTGAGGGAATAGTTAAACAGTGTTTAACCACATTAAAAGGCAGGATAAGAAAGCAAAGAAAGCAGTTTTGTTGTACTGACACCTAGAATAGCAGGAGCTTACAACTATGACTCTCTACATTTGCAAAAGTACTAGTTGCCAATCACTAGTCACTAGCCACCATGATAAAACATTTGATTTGTAGGAAAAGACATATGGCTGAAAAAATAACCACTATTCCCCAAAGAAAGCAGCATTAAGTAGTTTGTATATGCTTATTTGCCATAAGGATTTATTACACTGTGAAGCCTTGTGATTGCAGTAGTCTTCTCCCATAAAATCAGGAGCCACATGTGTTTGTTTTATGGCTTGTGATGGACAGACCTGAACTTAAACCCAACTGTCTAAAGTTTGCTAATAGAATAAAATAACTACAACATCATCCTAGTGCTTATCAGAAAAACAACATTAAGAAGTGAACTGCTATTATTTGGCATAACAGGAGTTTATACTGACCTTAAAGCCAAGGACACCTTCACTAACAAACCAAGGTCCCCCTGAGCACCATTTTTGGATCTCTAAGTTTGATGCGACTTACACAAAATGTAGAACAGTTTTTTGCTTCTTTTGCACTGAACTTCAGATGCATATAAGCATACGGTATTTTGCCAACATTTATAAAGGGAATCACAGATCAACAGTTCTTTCTAACATTTATAGCAAGGTTACACTCATAAAAATCAAATAATTATATAGGAAGTAGCCAGTCTTTGCATCTCATTAGAATCCTTTATTCACCGTACAGGATACAGATATGATCCATGTCATTCAGTGCCGTGCATTGCCTGCTGCTGCAGGTTTGCTTGGCTTGTTCCATGCAGTAACATTCAAGAGGAAAAGTCCCAGTTAAACTAAAATCTACCAAAAAATATGCTGTAGAAATCAGAGGTGTATGGCCTCTGCAAAAACCTTTTAAAAACGTTTGATTACCTTCTAGTATCTGAGGTAATAATTCAGTCTAAATCTCCTCAATTTGATACAAGGAATGCACTGCACATTTTGTTGCAAATAAGGATTCTAGGCAACACCATTCTATATTTCATCTATTTTTCTTTTAATTACACAATTGCATCAGTTTTAAGTTACAACTAAAGCAGTGAATCAAGCTCTATCCCCCCCTTGTACATAGAGCAAGTTAAGCATTGTTGCTCTCTGAACTGTACTCCATCAGAACTCTAATTTTCAGCTTCTATATCTCCTTAGAGACTCATTCCTCTGCATACTCACTGCATTACTTATCAGGTAAGCTGTATCTTCCACATCTAGGACCATCCTTAGGCAAAACAGGGTGACAAATCCAGCGAGTCAAATAGAGGACGGGTGGCAGGTTTTTACTTTGTCCCAGCAGGAAACTGGGTTATATAGACAAGCTGCTCTCCTACAGAGGCTTATGACTCCCATAATGCCCAGCTGGGGAAACCAAAACAGACTAATTCACGAGGATGTCACTCTTAAATAGGATTTGAGCCAGGTTTGACCAGGGGAAGAATGTACTCAACAGAGGTCAGGCATCAAAGATGAACTAAGCCCTTGCCACACAATGTACAAAGTGCCAAATTTCCAACCTGGGATTTAGCACAGTCTTTCCTTTTGCCGTTTCCATCAGATTTTAAGAAGTTTAGATTCACTTCATGTTTTGTTATCTGAAATGCTGAAACACCTCAAACTTATGCTAAATTAAATCAGAATTGATTTTTTCCCTAAAATCCAGGATTAAAGTTTCCAGCACATGCAAAAGATTGAAAAAAACATGTAAGTCACTATGATTCTGAAAAAAAACCAAAAACCCAAGGCCTTTAAAATGTTTGATACCTACTATTTCCAAAGTAGAAAAGCAACATTTAATTTCAAGGACTCCTGCATCACCACAGCAATGTCACCAAGTTCAGCTTTTGGCAGAAAATATGGTATTGTACATTATACATTTGACATGTCATTAACATATACTATTAAAATATAATTGTAGAAAGGCTTGGGTTGGAGGGGATGTTAAAGAATATCTAATTCCAAACCCCTGCTGTGGGCAGGGATGCTACCCACTAAATCAGGTTGCTCGGGGCCCCAGTAACATTCCATATCATTAATATATATTTGGATACTGCCATTATACAATACTCCTGAAGAGATTTGCAGTGCCCATACATAGCAATTAATAATAGCTGAAATTAATAATGATGACAATGTTTTCCACATTCTACTCTTACACTTAGCTGATTAAAAAAAATAATTTGGCAACCTCAGCACTGTAATGAGAGTAAACATTATTGTGCAACCTGGTGAGTGTCGAAGACTGAAATTATTTTCTCCTCTGTTAAAGACTAATGGGCATTTAATAAAACCAGATTTATATTGCTAGAGCTTTCCAGTAAAAACAGTGAAAACCCAGAACCTGTTTTCTTTGCAGGGAGCACCTTCAAGATTCAGAATTGTCCTCCTTTATGCCTGAAAGAAAGTCTGTTCATGGCAGATAAAACCAAACCCTTGAACTTGCACATCCCACTGACCTCCACAGATAACTCTTGTGGACTTGGAAACTTGAGTCTAGTTCAAACTTAGTGTCAACTAAAAATAGTTCAGAGACAACAGGTGACCACACTCCCAATAACTGGCATAACACAGTTTAACAATTGGCTCAATTCCTAATTTTCATAACAGTGGGACTCCCCTAATTCAGTAGGGTTGTGCTATTTTACTGTAGCAATATTTTTATGGGAAATACACACAAAGTTGTAAAAAAACAATCAATTCAAACCAGTTTGTTTGGTGACATCAACAACTTCACATCCCTATTGATCCTATTAAAGATCAAGAGATTTGTCTACGTGATGTAGGGATGGATGTTTTCAAAATACAGAGCACTGAAAACAGATGGCAGCACATCCCAATCAACATCAACATTATAGTAAGAGGCTCTTCACCAACTGATTTGTATTAAAACACTATCTTGGAAAAAAAATCCAAGGTACACTAATCCGATAGAAGGATAAAGACAAACACACCATCTGTTCACATCTCACTTTAACAGAGGTGCAGTCTTATCTTAGTGCACTAAACACACACACAAAAATGCTTTCAATATGTGCAATTTAAGGGAGGCTGTCTCAGTTTGGAGGAGCTGGTAGATTCTAAAATAGATTTTATTTCTGTTTCAAATGACCTTTTTATTTTTTCATGAGGTTAGAAGGGGAAGACAATTCATAATCACAGAGGAGGGCTCATTTATCCTTTCCCTCTCTACCATGGATAAGTAAGACATGGATCGAGAAACATGTTTATGAACAAGTTGTTTTCTGAAGTACAGAATATGCAACCAAAATATCTCAGATACCTAAAAAGGAAAACTGCACATGCACACTGCACATTTTGCTAAATACGTCATGTTTTATATTTTAAGTAAAACACTGCATTCCATCAAGATTATTTTAAAGCTTTCAAATATACTTAATCCTTAATTACAGTCATGCTTTTATTTTAATTCATAATATTATGACTGTTAAATACACCTCCCTTCACTTGCCTTAGAACTGAGGGAAAAGCTTCAGAGCTTTTAAATAAGATTTAGATAGCTTTTCAATTTCTAGGAGATAGTATATTTTAAATTCATATTACTTAAGAACTTTATTATAGTAATACCTGCATAAGCTATTTTCTCACTTTTTTTTCAATTTCTTGGAGATTAAAAATATTTAAGCCTCTAACACGCTACTTAAATGCTGAGTTTCAAACCCCCTTTGCCCTGAAGTTCGTTAGCATTTTTTCCCTAGCTTTTTTTACTCAAAAATAGAATTTCAATTCATCATATGCTTGTTTTTTCCTAAAATACCAATGCCTGTGTTTACACTTATTTTTCTG
>VWZN01017940.1:0-12524 GCA_013396955.1 Regulus satrapa | reverse complement strand
TTTTTTGTTTGTTACCATTTCTAGTTTAAATCGGCAATATTAAGAAAAAGTTTCCCCAGATCAGGTTGGGAGTCAGGTACATTTATAAGGATAATGACTTCAGATGTAAATGTAAGTGACCCTGCTAAGGTGGAAGCCAAGAACAAAAACTTTGCAGCAGGAACTGACGCAGGTTATTGCGACAGCTCTGCCCAGGGATTCTTCCTAGTCCGATTAGCACTGGGTCACCCTGTTCTGCTGAGTTCAAAACCACAGCTACCTCCATCCCTTTCCTTCAGCGCCCCAAAGGATGAGGAAATCCACACAGAAGACTGCAACGCCCCAAACATCATCCACCGTGCCAGTGCGAATCCCACCCCTCCTGCCATCAGCTGATTCATCCCGCCTTGCAGGGCAGCTCTTCCCTCCTCCCTCAACAGGCAGGAGGGAGGAGGAAGGAAAGCAGAAACGGATCCTTCGTGCCTCTGGATACCGATGGCCACGAGCCATGGACTGCAAGCAAGGGACAAACTCATCTCTGTGCCCTGCAGCTGCCGCACAGCTCCAAGTTCTGCCGAGTTACTGAGAAAGCAGAGTCCCGATGGACTGAGACACAGAGCTGGGAGGATGAATATGTGCAGCAATGAGGAGCCAGGGCTCCATTGGCTCCAAAGCTACAGAACTAGAGAGCAGGCACATACATCCAATTGGAAATGCACTTAAAAATGTGCTTGGCATGAAGACAAAGTCACCCCGGGCACAGCACCCTGCACCTTTTATCATCAATTATCCTAAAACAGGTTTGGCCAGGAACACTGCCCTTCTAGAGACACAGGACACCTTTACTTCAACTTTCAGGTGGGTGCCACAGACAGACACAGTAACGGACAAATTGCTGACTAGAGGCAGCTCAGAGTTGTCAGTTCTTTCATCTCTTGGCCATCCCCTGTAACTTCACAAAGGTTTTCTTCCAGAAAATAACCACACACATCTTGCAACATGTGCTTTCAGAAGGGCAATATACCACTATACAGTGGCTTACTTTAAAATTGGAAAGCTATGTTTAACTCCAGTCTGTCTAGAACTGCATGTGAAGTAAGAATCTATTTTTTTTTTCCAAATCTGAGTAACTAGGTAAAATTTACTCTTGGAAGGGAAACACCCCAAAGACAGTTCTTTTCTCTAGTGGCAGAAACAAAGTCAGTAACTTAAGACTGCTTAACTTGTTCCCAGAAGGATGGGGGAACTTGCAGTGGGTATGGTGGACACCCACATCTATATGCAGGCATTAAATAAGAAGCTGCATCCTGCCAAGTACCAATAACTTCCTTCCCTGGCCAGGTCCATCCTCTTCCCAAGTAGTTCATAGGAGAGGTTGCTCAGTAAGACCACACTTGAGCCTCAGTCCTGAGAGACCCGAGTCCTCTAAGGCCACACATGAACTTATCTAAAGAACTAATCAAATCAGTCATAGCAGTTCCAAACCACTTTTTCCACAAATCAACCACAAAAGAACTTAAATGCAGGGAGCGTACTTGTGGCTAGAAAGACCAAAGCTAAGTCTCCTTTGCAGTCACAATTCTTAACAAAATGCATTGAGACTGTTCTTTCACATTTTTTCCTGAACTAGAACAACTAAAGATTAAACTCTTAACAAAGATAGATCATTTAAAAAAGTAAGAGCTGGCAGAACAGGGCTAAATGACAAGAACCACTGCTCTGGATTAGTGACAGTTAATCCAAAACATGGAGAAAAAAAGCTTAGAGAATTTGATCTTGCAAGTTAAAAAAATCTATATATACACATGGTTTACAAAGCAAGCAATTTATTCCAAGAATAGAAATGAAATATGGGTCAATTCTGGATTCTTAATCAAAATACTGTAGTATTCTTGTTAGCAGACTTAATCTGGGATTCAATTTATTTAGACCAAGTGATCAATCTGGAGCAAAACAGAAAGCTTCTCCCATTCTGTCCACAGTCCTACAAGAAGCTGTGTGGTGACAATCTTAACTTCCATTTATCAAGACTTGAGACAGTAGATTTCATTAGAAATTAAAGAGGGAGAATATGCAGGATTAGGTTTCTACAGATTTGCTATAGAAGTAAGAAACATTGGAAGATAAAAAAATCCAAGATAGCTGTCTCACTTGGTTTCCAAGGAAAAGTCTTGAATTTCTGCTGTATTTTTCGCAATTGGCACAACATTGAATAAAATATATATAGACAGGTGCTAATAAAGTGCAGCATGCAAAAAAGTAGAGAAGGGTTATTTCCTTTAAGGACCCGAACAGCAACTAGAACAACTTATTACCTTTCCCTAGTTCTGCACAGTTGGCTTCCATTTCTATACACCTTGATAAAAATGAGACACCCAGTGCACCTCTTTTCCCAGTATATAATCATTGCCCTCAGCAGTGGGAAAACACCACCCACACTGTTCATCGAGGCAGGTCCACCCTCCCTGATCTCCATCCCAATTCAAGTCAGCCTGGCTCCTGCAGCCAAACAGCTCCTAAGTCTCAGCTAAGAAGCGGCAAGGACAAACTTCTTAGCCAAAAGCCCAAATGGCAATAAAAATAAGGGGAGCCAGGAGAGTGACCAAGTCATCTCTCAAAAGCATGATACTCAGGGAAAGTGAAGGGCCATGATGTGACCTAGTGGTGCACTATGAACTTGTATGTTTTGTCTAAATAAAAATATATAGCAATCCCATCACTCCTATTACTGACAACACTGATTGCTTAGCACCTTCCACCACCCCACAGGCTTCTGGAATATTTTGGAAAACTTCAACAACCTAATGGGATGCATCCAGAGGAGCATTTCCTCTGAGGAAATGCACGCACACTGCTAATGAAAGCAAATTAACTGGGTAAAGTGTGTGTCCATGTGGGAGTGGAATATATTGTTTTCACTACCACTGCTGAAGATTCTCATTCTCTTAGCAAGAATAGAACTGCTTGCAAACCAGCCACCCCCTTTGACTGAAACTTTCTCAGCTCCAGTCTGAAAAGGCCCCCTGTGGTCCCCCTCACATCGCTACAGCATAGCCCCATTCAGACCCCTCTCCCACAATAACAGCATTCCTGGCAAGCAGGCAGTCCCTTCTGGTCACATCTTGCTGTTTTCTCAAATGGCAATTCAATCTTCCCTCATGCAAAAAGAAAGAGAAAAGGAAAAAAAAACACCAAACAAAAAAATAATAATAGCTTTACTTGCCTGAACGTCGAAGTCTGGAAGGAGGCGAGTGATAGCCTGTGAAGAGATTTGGATGTTTTAATGGAAGTAACTTGCAGCTATGGAAATCTATGCTTGGACATGTGTTCTAGCCCAACAGATCTGCAGCTGAGGGCTCTGTCCATTCACTGAAAGCTCTTCTGATGAGCATCAAAATTTACCCAAGAGCTTTTAAACCCACTAATCTTCATGGAGAAATGAAAGCAGTAAAATACTAGATTACAGACCAGCAAAATGAAGGACAAAAGCTGGTTATTACAGCACCCTCAGTTATTGTTAAATCTCTGAGCAATACATTCACAAGGAACAGTAAAGCTGAACTTCTCTGCATCACTTATTGTAGCCATGGGCCAGCTGACAGCCTCAGTCCTGCCTGGGATGGGAAGCCTCTGTTCAAGAATGCACTGAACACATGCAACTCAGTTAAGCAGCCATTACTGGGACTTGGTTACATGATGTGGAAGGTAGGAAGTGTCTCATTCCAGCCAAAATTAATCTCTGAAGTGTTTGGAAGGATGCCTGGACACAGAGGCCCATTCCAACCTGTCACCTGCCATAGCTGCTACTAACAATCTCCTGCACCTGTCAGGGGTCCCCGCCAAGAAAAGAGTTAGGTGGCAACCTCCCCATCTCCAAAAGCCTACAAGGCTTATAGTTTCAAAAGAGGAAATGTCTTATAGTTCACTCCTATTTTTAAAGGGAGAAGTAATCAAACTCTTATTTCCACTGCAGGGCTGAAAACAGAGGGAAGAGCAGCCAAGCAAACACTTTATACTGCAAAGGGCAAAAGAAAGCTTGAAAAATGATACTGAGATAAAAACAAAAGCTTAGAATCCTGGCAAGGAGGTCAATCAGCCTCAGAAGCCCAGGTAAATTAAGGACAGATGTCAGCAGCACTGTAGCTGCTTTCCCAGGGGACCCTCAAAGCACTGTAGTGCAACCTGTAATTCTCACAGCTGTGACTTTTAGGAAATGAGGCAGAGTCTTGGACATGCAAACAACTATCTAAGATCTGACTGAGCAGAAATAATTTTGCACAACCTTAGCTTCAGACAATAAGCTGTATTTTACTCTTACTCTACTGTTGGTCTTATAACCTTTTAAATGCAGCATTTCAGCCACCACTGTTCCTGTGGGACCCAGAGCTGAAAGGAATAAGTATATTTGGCATCTCTACCAGCAGCATATGAAATAAAGGTGATCACTGCTCAGGAAGAAAGACCTGGCTGTAGCAGAAACCCAGGCACAAGAAGCCAGGACACAACTCCAGGGAGTCTCACCCACTGACCCACTGAAAACCAGCTCCACTATTCATCTCAGTATCTGATGACGATGCTTCGGGGCAACCTTTTCCACTTTCTTAAAATACATTTAAATCCTTCATCTGTGTTAAAATGGCCACAGAAAATCAAACTCTGTCCTAGTTTCCCCCATGCAAACCAAATTTAAGGTAACATCATGAACCAAAGCATATAGGGCTCACTGTCAAGATTACAACTTTTGACCTATGTGCTATCAAAACCCAAGAAGTTAAACAGTATTTGAAGATGTTTCTGAATTTTGAAGCAAAGATATTACAGTACCAACAGGACTTCTGCTTAGAATCTCCTTTGCTTTAATAGTTCTGAACAATATAGGCAATAAAAAGGGGTTCTAGTTTCTGAAAAGTTTGAGTCCTGCATTCAGTGGTATCCAAACAAGCTCTGCTTTCATGCAGTGTCCTTGGCAAAAGAGCTGTGTTTAAAGTTTCTCTAGCCATTTCACTGCAGTCATAAGTGGAAATTATTTTCTGAAGTGTTTACATAAGAGGGAGGGAATAAAAAAGTTGCAGATAGAGCAATGAATTCTAGTGTAAAAGACCAGAAAAAACCACAACACATTTATATACATAATTGTCAAGAAAAAAATTCCATCAGGAGCAAGAGAAAAATCTTACTTTTGTTTCAATAAAATGTTGAAATGTTTCTCCACATATTACAGAGAACTTTTTGTCATGAATATACCAAAGCACAGAGTACGGCTACCACTGAAGGGTTAAAAAAAAAAAAAATAAAAAAAGCTAGGATGTTTCTGTGCTGCAACTCATGGCTCAGTGCACTCCAAGAGGACAAGAAGGGACTC
This sequence comes from Regulus satrapa, assembly GCA_013396955.1. Lineage (NCBI taxonomy): Eukaryota > Metazoa > Chordata > Aves > Passeriformes > Regulidae > Regulus > Regulus satrapa. Next base: position 7,183 of record VWZN01017940.1, on the reverse strand, counting down.
AGCCCTACCTCTGGACTCAGCTGTGCCCAAAGGGAGTGTAAAGGCTCTCTGTGAGAGGCAGCTGACAGAGCAAAGTCTGTCTATGTTGAGAAATTGTAGCTAGAGAGGCATGTACATGAGGCTGCCCAATTAGCATCATTTGATACAGCTAAAGATACCCAGAGAGAAAATAATGTCACCATCATATTAATAAAACCAAAGAGGAACAAATAATTTGGATCAGTTTTGCATTCTTTAAAAAAAAAAAAAAACAAAACAACAAAAAACCAACAAAACAAAAAAACCCAACAAAAAACAACCAATAAANAAACAAAAAAACCCAACAAAAAACAACCAATAAACAAAACTATGAATTACTCTTATTCCACCTCCATTTTTTTTTCTTCCATACAGTATGTTCCAAATAATCTAAGAATACATATGCAGTTCCAAAAGTAGTCCTGACAAAACACATAAGCTCTGAAAAGCTTCAAAATAATTACCTCCTCCTTCTCCACCAGAGGTTTCACCTCTGCAAGGTGAGCATCCTGGAACTCTGTTGACATGGTCAATAGCTGATATCTGCAAAGAGGAAAAGAGATTTGTTCTCAGCTTGCATCAAAGACTAAATACAGGAACAAGTAAAGATCCTGCTCCACCCAGCCCCCACAATGACCCACTCTTTCAGGTTATAGCTTAAAAGAACCTCTGCAAGAAGGTTATAAATCTCTTGTAAAATGCCTCCCTGGTTTATTTATATACACACTCCTGCACAACACAAGATTAAAGAAATATTAAGGCTGCAAGATCAAACAAATTAACAAATTTGGCCACTTCAAAGTGGAGAATGCTGAAGGAAACAAGACAGGGACAGCAGAAAGAACCATGGAAACTGTCATCCTGCGGGTGAAAGGGGGCATACCCAAATTAATTGACATGACTGACTACTGAAATTTGCTTGAACAGTTGTTTCTGAAAGCTTTTTTCTCTCCCCCACCCCCCAGTGTATCCAAGGCTTCCTCACTATTCCACAGATTTTTACAGTGAGAAAATCAAACTAGACACATTAGCATCACTTTTTCCTCAGTTTGATATGTTCCATTCTTCAGAACAGATAAAAATCAGATCATCCTTTAAGCAGACACCAACAAGGTTCATGCAATAATGCTATTTTCAAAACTGTCAAAGGAAGGAACAAGACTGCTGTATCCTGCTCTCAGACAGGACTGGCACTGTGATGTCCAGCCCTCAGCTGCAGGAAGCTTAACTGGGAACACAGGCACAGCAAACCTCAGGAGAAGTGACTATCAAGGCAAACAGAGTCACAGGTCATGGCTCAGGTGCAGAGCACTTTCTGCATTGGTCCAGACTGGGAGCAGAGAACAGCATCTCCTCATTCCCTTGACAAAGATAAGGCACCAGAGTCAGAGGGCTGCTTGCTGTGAAGCTCTAATGAATGACTAGAAACAGTTCTCAAAAGAGATCCAGAACTGCTTCAAAAGCAAATACAGAAGACAAAGTCTTTTTATGCAACGTCCTTTAGCATGTTGGAGAAACGCACATCATTTGTGGTTTGGGCATCTTTAATACATTTCCAATTTTGTTCATCTACACAATTATAAAATAAATGAAATATCTGCTTTTTAAGAAAACTTTAGAACTGTCTCAAGTAAAGCACATGAGAAAGTGTAGTCAAAGCAAGCCAAAATCGTGAAACATATTTAGAATTATTGATTACATGTAACTGAACACATTTTGATTACTTTCTGAAGATAAGCGTATCTGAAGATAAGCGCAGAACACAATTTACATTGATTCTTTAAAGCATGATTCCCCATCTCCTGACTTAAATCTGATTTAAGCCCATCATGCTGTCTATATAAATGACCTGATGGCTCAGGAAGGGCCATGAAGCCCACAGGAGCATCCAGGCAGTGGCAGCAGCATTATTTTTCACTCTGCCCTATGGGTTAACTCAGCACACTTGTCCCCAGGCAGGACAGCTGGATGCTGCAAAAGCAACTAAGGACACAGACTAAGAGTTAATGCTGGAAAAACAAGGGTATCCTGTCACATTCAGATAGCTTTGGAATTTAGGAACTTTCTTGCTAGCTATGCAATTTATGATAATTAAACTGTAGATTTTAAGTCTAGAGAAATTTTTCATTAATATTTTTCATCACCAGTTGAGGCATGAAGACAGGACCAAAACTAACCCCACTGTCAGCGTTTTGCACTTCAAATTTACAAGATTACATCAGAGGTACTGAAACAGTCAGGTGACTCAAGTGACTCTGATTCATTCTGTTCTCCAGGTTTTTCTATTGTGCTTTGTCTGTTACAAATTTTATTCATAAAAATAAGCAGAAAAAACATTGCTAATTTTTGAGAAATTGCAAGCAACATTTTAACAAATGCTACATGTTTTTGTGATTACAGCCATCTATGTAGTCTCCCTTTCTACACGGTGAGCCATTGGGCATGGCGAAGAGGAGCAAAAAAGCCTTTGCAATATTTGGAGGCTGAACTATTCGTATGCAGTTGCACTTAAGTCAAAGAGTTGTCTGGGATTGGTTTTTTTTTTTTTTTTTTTTTTTAATTCAGCAAGTTCTGTTAAGACAAATACTTTAATATTGCACCTAATTCCACAATAGGGATTACAAGTGCAAGAGAGTTTTCTATGGTTTGTCCATAGGTGAGGAGAGTAAGAAGCCTGGTCCTCTGCAGTTTTCCAGTAAGAAGGGGCTCAGGGAACAAAGGCACAGCCACTGTTTGTGGAATAGAGATGTTTACATAGGGTGATCTTGGATTTTCAGAGACTCAGAGCATTGACTACAAATGAGTGAAAAAACTGTGCCAAAAAAGAACAAGATGGATGCTTTTTATAGCCTTAAAAACAATCCTGTTTCCATAAAAGTTCAAAGTTGTTGCTCTGTTTCTGAAAGAGCCGGCATTAGGAAGTGCTGACCTGCAGATTGCATGACTGCCAGCAAGTTGGCTGAACAAAAGCCCTACCTTCACCAAGTTCCCACTTTTGGAAACTATACCATATCTTGGAGCCACAATGTTTTCAGATCAGACATTTCCAAGCTCTGCGTTTTCCTTCTGTACATCAGGAGTACCTGAAACATTCCTACCAAGCAGCAACCTTGCGTTAAGGCGGGATAACAACACCCTGTTTGTTCACAAGAGCTGGGAAACAAAGCCCTGCTATCTGACAGTCCTGTAAAAAACATCTTATTTTCCAAGGAGAAAGATGGGGAAGTGGCTTTGTACCACCCTTGTTCAGCACAAATTTTATACTTTCTAAATAGGTGCTTTGTGCTGCCCTCTGTTATGTGACAGGGCAGCTCAAAGCTAATGTATCTGCATAACTCTCCCAAATAGATAACCATACAAGCATCCCTTTATACACGTTTCAAAGCACTTCCCTCACAGATGCCTTCCAAAGACAAAGTTCATTTATATCTGCAAGCAGTAGTGTAAAGTTGCCAGCTTGGAGAAAAACAACTTTTTTTTCACTCTGCTTGGCCAATCCAGCCTGCTGAGAGGTCCCAAGTTCTCTTCTCCAGGACAAGCCACTTCCACTCAGTGGCCACCCACCACCCTGTACCCAAATACCAGTTGCAATTGCTGCTCAGTAGTTTAACTTTTTAAATAATTATACTTCTAAGAGAAAACTAAATGCTAAAGACACTTCTGAGGTGGAAAAAGACTTTAAAATTTTGGGCATGGCTGCCTTTGCCAAGTAGTAGAAAACACATCAGACTCTAAGAAGCAAGGAAGGTGTGGGGAAGGGTGAAGTAATCTGAGCAATACTGTGTTGACTAATTTCATTCAGAGGCTTTTCTATACCACTTCCAGCCCAATCCCACTCCTCCAAAAGCACTGCAGCACCTGTCATAACCAAGGCTAGCAGCTCAGGAATCTCTATCAGGAGCCAAATTATTTTGATATTAAAAACACAGAATAAATCCCCTGTCCCTCTGTATCATTGCTGCAGCCTTGTTTTGGTAGCAGAAGGTACAGGAACATGCAGCCTGGCTTTGCACAACAGAGATCCCTGCAAAGAGGCTAAGAAGGCACCCGTCAGGCCATCCTCAGACCCCAGCAACACTGCAATCATAAATACCAAACATGAGGTAATATGCATATGTGTGCATATTACTGTGCTCAAATACTTCAAATTCCTTTCGAGCACAGAAGTAAAACAAGTGCCAAGATCCCCCATTTCTAACTTCCTATTTCTGAAGGCACACAGGGTGTTCCTATTTCTGAAGGCACATGCAGGGGTGTCCAAGCACCATGGGGTGCAGAATCAAACACAAAGGCCTCATATCCATGAAGGGCTTGGGGGCACTGCTACCAGCTCCATGGGATTTCTCTGCCCTCACACCAAGCTGTTTTTATTTATGTGCTATCACAGAAAACTAAGAGCAACAAAAGGCTCCTGCCTGTTTCATAAAGAAGGCAATCGCCTCAAAATTGCTTGTTTAAACACTGGCAGCTGAGCTTATTCTTTTTTGAGTACTGACGTGTAGAAGGGTAGCCAGAGCATCTTGATGGCATTTTCATCTCTGCAGGCTGAGCAAGCAGGAGGAACAGCAATCACTTTGCATGTGGGATTAAATACTCATGAGCATTTAATGGTAAGGAGGGAAACCACTGTGGGCACTGAGGGCCCCAGCTCCCAAGAGAGGGACCACATGAAACTTGTGCACCAGAACAGGTAAAAGGTGTTTCCAAGCCAGTCACATCGCTCTGCACCTTATCCCTTGTCGGTGTGTCTCCAGCACAGTCACCAAAGAAGGTCGGAAGGGTGGGGGTGGGCAGAGGTTTTGTGCATCTGTAGCAGCTCTCAGAACAATTATGCAAGGATGAGAAGTATGGAGAGAGCTAAAATGTCTCAAAAACTCTGAAAATGTTGACTGGCAAATATCCACATTAAAAAAAAAAAAATAACCAAGCATCCCAGGCCTCTGTCAATGAAGGAAAGTTACTGTGATGCTCAAAGAATCTTTGAACCGCCACGGTTAAGACTTCTTTTCCAGTCTTTAACAGTAAATGCTGTCAACTTGTCTGACTGGCCTAACATAAACATGGTTATTGCAAACTGAAAGGAAACTTGGAAAAAAAAAGAACCAACAAAAAACCAAAATCTTGTCTCCACTAAGCAGAGACTAAACAAAGACAAGTGGACATCAAGACAAGAGTTCATAGCACCCATGTGCTGTTATGGGCCATAATGCATCTCTAAGTGCAGTTTACATCTCAGGTATTTTATAACAAAGTTGACAGATTTAACCTTCCAGATTGTGAATCAAATTACTCATTTGCAAGCATCCAAACAGTTCATGCATAAGCATCTGCCCCCACTCTGCCCTGTTTAAACTACTCTTTGTTACAGGCATTGGTGTCACGAGGTCCTTTGTGTACAGTTACTGCTTTTCTCTGACATTGTTCCACACAATAAATTATGAAAGAGGTTTTACAGCAGTTCCTCCCCTTTAGAAAAGGCAAATTACTTTTGACAGTTAAGTAGGATCTGAATAAACAGTTTGAGCAGGAAGTGTCAAAAGCTGAAGGCACTCAGCTACCTGGGATTCTCCAGGCTTCCTTAGCCTCCAGTTACACATTACCTCAATTTGCAAATAAAAGCTAATAACCTGAGGCAAAGGAAGTTTGAAAGCAGAACCCTTAAATAGCCTGAGGTTTCAAATAAGAAAAGGTCAGGAATCAAAGCATTAAATCAAATATTATCAGGGAACTGAAACATTTATGCTACCTGGTGATCTCCAGTCCATAAACGTCCTGGGATTAGCCCTCTTCAAGCACAGTACACTACTGATACTCAATTTAATTACTTTTTTCTGATCATTTTACTTATGTTTTCTTTCAATTGTCTTTGTGAGTTACTCCACCAGCATGTTTTCATGAAGGCACTAGTTGAAAATGAGAGCTGGCATCCAAGGAAAAAAAATCCCCAAATGTGGGTTGTTAGGAGGATAATGTAGCATAAGAGTGTTTTTTGTTTTTTTTTTTTTTTTCAAGCCAAAAAGTCAAGAAGAGCCTTAAGTTTTAAGCACGTTAAAGTTTACACTTATGTTACATGCTAATCAATCTGATTAGGAAACCTTTCAGCCAAGAACTTGAGCCTTGTGCCAAGTAACAGCCGGGTGAAGCCCCAGGGAGACAGCTGCAGGGACAGAGTCAGCAGCTGACCCAGCACAAAGGCTCTTCTGGGGGGCCACAGCATCTCCCCCAGCCCCACTTGCCAGCAGCTGGGACACTCTCCTGCAGTGAGCGAGGAGATCTCCAGGCTCAGCTGCAGCCCACCTCCCCTGGTTTGTTTTCACTGGTGCCATTGGCCCCAGTGCCTGATGGAAACAGCTCAGCTGTGGTGACTCCGGGCTCAGACACAGCCCTGAAACTGCCGGTGCCTCAGAGCAGGGGCTGGTCACTCTCCACACGCACAAACCGCGCTGGCAGCTGCGCATGGATAGCAGCACCAAAACACAGGGAGCTGGAAGCAGCCCTTCTGACAACCCCCCAGATGTTGAGCAAGAAACTGTTGCAATACAGCTTGCACAACCCTTTCTCTGTGGGATGCTATGAAGAATGTTCCTTCGAAAGCTTGAGGTCCTGGTTCTACAGGAGTAGAAGCTGGCAGTGGGAAGGGTTGGTGAGCTGCCCAAAGGACATGCCTGCTGCCCCATCTCCACTTTGCTGGACACCCCTGCTGTGTACCCCCTCCCAGTATAATGAGCAACTATCTCCTCCTAGCTGGCAGGGATATGGAAAGATTTTACTGCCTTAGGGCTTTTTCCTATTGTAGCAATCCCTAATACTACCTACACTATAACATCACAACTCAGTGAGGACAGATTTTACAAACCCTAATGCCATTCTAAAAATTCACGCTTCTTTAGCATCTGGCAAACTGTCCCAGGTGATACTTCTGTGACAAGCAGTTCTGTCTGATAATGCAGAGTAAGTATTCAAGGCCAGGTTGAACAGGGCTTTGAGCAACCTGGCCTAGTGGAAGAAGGGCTGGACCTCGATGGCATTTAAAAAGGCAGATTCGCCCATTCACACTGGTGCCAGTGTTGTGCTTTAGCTTCAAAGGGCTCCAGGCCTTGGGTGGCAGCACCGGATGGTGGAAAGGATGAACAGCAATCAGCTGATTTCCCAGGCTTTGTTTCCT
>VWZN01017938.1:255963-317358 GCA_013396955.1 Regulus satrapa | reverse complement strand
ATAGAATCATTTGGACATGGCATAGTCTGCATTTTCTGAAAGGAGCCAAGCTTGCCAAATGCAAACAATACTATTTACTGTGATGTATTTATTTTGTAAAAAACCCCAAGCCTTTGTCTTGTGCTTGAGTATTGGAAACTGTTCCTCATAATTATGGATAGACTATAATTGAAAAATCAGTCATTTCACAGCTACAGCCCTCAGTCCCCTCCAATCCATTCTTTGTCAATCTCATGTTTTTTAAAACAGTTAGATATTTATTGTTTAGAACAAGAACAATCCATTTAATTCCCTGTTGCTATATTTGTTAGTCAATGCTCTGTAAAAACTAAAATCAATAGCTAATGTGATAGTTTCACATCACTGAATGACCAGTATTCCTGTATTCATAAACCTCACACAAAATGCCATCAGTAGAGAGGAATCGGGCTCCCCCTAGAAGACAGCTTCCCTGCTTCTAGATGGTACCACTGCTTGCTTCACTAGTTTGTTGTAGGTGCATATTTGCTGACATTTCCCCAAGCAACTGAGCATATTTTGGCATTCATATCCTTAAAGAGAGGTGGAAAGTTTTGTTGCCGTGAACAAGCTCTGTGGTTTTATGTGGTTTTACATGAAGGTTATTTGGTTTACTGCCCATTTGCTAATGACTGTAGCATTTCATGTTTTAAAGGTGTGAATGGAGAACACTCCTACTATTTTAGTTTGGACATTTCAAGTCTTCATCAGCCCCTTCCTCTAAGAAGATCAGAAAGATGTTATACTCTTAATACCTGCATTTACAATCTCACTACTGAATCTGAATTTGCAGAAAGCACAGAATCAATTTTATGATAATGAAAGTAGAATTCAAAAGTGATCACATCTAACAGCTAAGTCATTAAAGATTGCTGGAATAACATCACCAAAAAAACTTCAAACCCACCATAACCACATAAAACCATGAGCTGGACTGTACTTTGGCTAGGAGCACAACAAAAAACTTCTGTGCACTGTTGAAACAATTAAATATAATTAATTGTAACCCATTCAAGAATTTTTAAAAATATTAGATAATGGAAGAGGTGTTTGATTAATTTTAAGAGAATAAATAAGTGCAGAAAGCTAAAATAGTTATCCTGATGTCATACAGCATTAAGGAACTAAGATTTGGCTTTTCAGTTTCATGGACAAGCACATGACCTTCATGACCACCTATTAAAACTGTAGGAAAAACAAAGAATAATGTTGGTATCCATTTTTCTTCCCTGAACTGACTTTTTTATATTAAAGGTGGCAATAGCTGTCCAGGAGTGAGAATTAATTTTGACAGTAATGTCAGTTATTTAAACCAGCTTCCTTCCAATGGCAGGGATAAATACAATAATAGCAAACACAGAGAAAGAAATTGAAGTTCTTCTGGTGCTTACTTTTGCTTATAACCTTTTCCTTTCCAAAGAACAAGCCTTACACATTGCCTTCAGGCAACTCTGAGGTGTGACTCATTTGTAGTAGCAATAAGACTGTTTTAGATATCACTGATATCTTCTGATGTTTTTTGCCACATGGTTGTAGGAATGCTGCAGAAGGTGGAATCTTGTCTAGCAGTCTCAAGTGCAGAAAATAAACCAGAAGTAGGAAAGTGAGATCTAAGGTTGGATTGACGCAAATCTAATAAAGGCAACAGCAGTAGCAGGGTCCCCCTGTAGGATGGTCTGAACATCCTTGTGTGAATGACCAGTGTTCCTACAGTGGATCCCAACCTTAGAACAGTGGCAGGTGCCAAAATGTTCTCCTTGCCATCTGCTTTACTTCTACTACTGGTAGCAGCAAGCCTTGTTGTCGTGTAACTTTTCTGTATTTAATGTTTTGCCGAATATCATAAAATACAATTAGTTTCATAAACCTAATAGGTTTGTACCTGTCCCAAAAAGGCCACATAAGAAAAAAGAATAGGTATAGGTATAGATATCTAGATATATAGGTATATAGGTATACAGATATATAGATGTATCTGGGTAAGCTGAGGCAGGTGTGCATGGGTTTCATTTGGACTCATGATGGGTATCAGTCTCTGATTTCCTGTTGAAATACAGTGCATTTCTGGTTCCCACATTCTGAAGAGGATGAAAAAAAAAAAAGAAAAGAAAAGGACTTCAAAATTATTTGAAGTGCTGCAGGAAGTGTTTTAGAGTGACTTCAGAACCACAAGTTGTTTAACTTTGTCAATGAGTATGCATTAGGATGACTCGATTACAGAGACTAAGAGACTTTAATGGAGAGAAAATACTGAAAAAATAAAGGGATCTTTAGTCCAAAGACTGGAAGCTGGAAGCTGTGACCATGAAACCATTCAGATAAGCAATGATGCATACTTTATTTTTAAACAGAGGGAATGATTAACTATTGGAATAAACCAGCATAAAAACCAATGCATTCTTCATCTCTCAAAATCCTCAAGTGAAAAAATGGATGTCTTTCAAAGTTATGCTTAGTTACACGCTAGTTAATTGGCTCAAAGTAACAGCAGCAAGTCACATTGTGTCCTGTTTTATATAGCAGGTCAAATTAGATGGTTGTAGTAGGTTTTTCAGGCTTGCCAGTCTGTGAAATACTGCAACTGCCAAAAGCCTGCATTAAAAGTAGTGCTTTGAAGTTAAGCACTCCAGGGATAAAGGAGGAAGAATTAAGGTTACTTTAGTAATCTTCACTATGATCCTCTGTGTATTTGCATTATGATGCAGTCTTAACTGCTCAGTCACTCAGATTACCAAAGCGCTAAGCCTAAATTTCTAGAAATCAGACTATTCTTTTGCTTGATCTATAGAAACTGCTCCTTCCCCTTTTATGTGGGTCAGCCCTTAGTAAGGGGTGCAACAAACAAATAATTGTATAAAGAACCAGTGGAATAGAAAGCACTTTGAATCAATGTCAAGTTAATGAAAATATGTGGTCTTTAAGGAGAGAGGGTACCCCATTAGGCCACCAAAATGCCTGTTCTGAAAAGCAGCACAGTTATGGAGAGGGCATGATCCTGCATATTAAGAACAATTATTCTGTTCATAACTGCAGATATGGGACATTGGTCACTGCCCAGTTGCAAATTACAATGGATTTTGCAGGAAAGATTTTTTTTTTCTCATATTATGTGTACCTGAGGTGCATAGAAACATCTTGAGACTACCATAGACCTGTTAGGAAAAGGAATGAAGCTGGGAAAAATTGCTGCCTAGCAATTTGCTTAAGCTCATTCCCCTCATAGTAAGTATGAATATTGCCCCTCATTAGGGAAACAGATGTGTGCCCATATTTTATAATGCAATGCATAGATAAAACTGGCTTATTGACTAACACTGATTTTTGAATACATCCCTTCATATACAGAAAAAAAAAATAGGCTGAGAAAAATGCATAGATCTATGAAATTATCTTTTAAACCCATTGATATTGAAAAATATCCCTCTCTATGGCTCTGTATTTTAACAAGGAATTAGGAAATAAATTTACCAAATTAAAGTGTAAGTGTAAGTACATTTTTAAGGGAGGGGGAAAGGGGATTTTAAATTATAATGTTGCCTGCCTTTGTGTCATAGTACTCTCAAGAACATTAAAAAGTTGCATGTTAGAATGTAAAAGAAAAACATTAAGTCTGCATTTTGGGATTTTTTTTTTAAACTGTGCTCCTATATCTAAGTAAAAATAAAAATGTGCCCATTCCTCAATCCACACAGCTCATAGCTTACAGTTTATCACACTGGAAAACCTCATTGGCTTGGAGTTGATGCACACCTGCTTTTGTGCATGGTGTCTTTTGGCATAGCAGGAGAGATAGGAGCAGTAGTGTAGTAATTCACAGACAAATTTACCTGAATTTAAGTTAACGCAACTTAAGCAGCTCTTCCCTTTTCTCCTCCTTCTATTGTTCTTTGGCTACTCAGAATTTTCCAGAAGCTTGGAAGAATCTTCAGTGTTTTCTGGACCACCAAAAAACATATTCAGCTATGAGAAAATAATATGTAGTGGCCAGTGAAACACTTTTTTCCACTTTCAGTATGAATCATGTGACAGATACAACAGGTACTCACAAACAATGACATATATAAGAGTTTAAATTCTCCCCTCTTTGTGGAGACCTATTAATTTTGCCTTTATAGGACTGCATCCTTTGTGTCAGCTTGGACAAGGAATTGCCAGAACAGAGTATTCCAAGCAAGGCGACTAGGGTTTGGAGACTTGTTGTCACTTTTGTTATGTTTGGTTCGTTGGTTTTTGCTTTGATTTTTTTTTTGTTGTTGTTGGGTTGGATTTGTTGTTGTTGTTGTTGTCGGGTTTTTTTGTTGGTTTTTTTTTTTTTCATTGGCTGTTTTGTTTTGTTTAAAACTCAGGTATTACCAGAGCATACTCCACCAATTGATTTTTTTCATCTAGTTTCCTATGAAGTCTAGTGTCAAGAACCATAATAATTTGGCTGTTTGAAGCTCAGATCTGCCTGTATTTCTATATTGGCTTTACACACAGCACTCTTCAGTGGTGTTTCATGGCACCCTAATAGCTGTAGGTTGGCTTTGCTACCATTTGCAGAAGCTTGAAAATAACCCAATACACTGTAGCTTTTAATGTTTAACCTATGGCAAAATAAGCTGCCCTTAACTTCTGAGATAATGCTTGGATGCATCCAGCTAATCTTCAAGATCCCCAGGGATAATGTATGTTCTTAGGAATATGGGTAAACAAAGCTAACAAAATAAGAAATGTAAGGACTAGGACATTAAAAATAAATTTTTAAAAAAGTATAGTGTAACAGATATGACCAACAATTTAATTTGCAGTTTGCCTGCTGCAGCAAGAAGTTATAGCACTGATAAAAGCTTCTGGCTCCATAGGAAACCTATGGGTTTTCCGGTCTGAAGAGTTTGTATAAAAGTGGTTGGAAATTTGGAAAAGTCCATGGGATGTAGCTACTGCACACTAGAATGGTAACTGACTGTGGTGTGCTGCTGCTCCTAGTGCAATGATGTACAGTTGGACTTGGTCTGAGCATTCATTGTTCAGCCACAGGATTGTCATAATTTCTGCCAAAACAGGATATTATTACCAGCTTATTTGATCAAAATTCTTTCACCTGCTTGAGTGCCCAGCATTGTATATGTGCATATGTGTGTGTTTTTCAAGCTAAATTCAACTGCACATGGACTTTGCAGCCACATTCAGGTCTGTGCTTCAATACTGTACAAGCTGCTGGAAGTACAGGAAGCATAACTTGCAATAAATTACAGGCTTGGGTGAATTATTAGTCCCATAGAAATAACTAGAAGTTATATTTGCCTGGTTTTAACAATTTATGTTTTATAACTGCAGTCTGTTAGAATCTTTTTCACAGAGCACATATAAATATTTCCAGCAGCTGTGAGTGCTAAATTACTTGGAGCAAGTAATTGCTCAGTCTCAGTATCAGTATGAAGAGATTAATAACAATCATGCCTTATGCTCATCCCAAACATTACTCATTCTGCTTTACCTCATACATACTGGGGACTTAAATGGCCTCTGACATCTCAGCCAAAACTCTGAGCGATCAACTACAGCCTGTGGTGGTAATACCAAAAAGTCTTTTTGCTTGAAATGTGCTATGACTTTAAAATAGAGTTACATTAATCAGTTATGGTATATTTGCAGCAGAATTTGCAAACTTATATGTTGGTTATGTTAAGCATTGGCAACTTAACTAAGATGCCAATTACCACTTTACCATTCTCTCTGTACCTATTCACAGAATTCAAGGTGGATGGCTAAGCATCCATTTATGCTTTCTCTTTCTATCTTCTGCTGTCTTCCTTGATGTTTTTATTTTGGTATGAAAGCATTCAGGTGGTCTCATAAATGTGGAAAAGAAACATATATTAAAATAAGAACCTCTTATTGGAAAACCCTAGAGGAGCTTCACAACAAAGTCACCAACCATCCAACTATGATACTAATAAAGGTCCAGTAACTTCTCAAAAACCTTGCATAAATACCATAATTGACATGCACAGTTCAGGGAAAATTCTTACAGTCCCTTCTTGGTACCAGTATCTGTATATAACATAGGACAAATGGGAGAGGGATGGAGAGGACAGAGAACAATTTTTATAATATTAACATAGTGGCTCTGTCTACTGTCTGCCAAGTAGTCCAATTTACAGAAAGTAATGTTACCAGTCAGGATCATCCTTTAATGGTGGGTGCCAAGTAGGTGAAGTCAATGGAAAGCCTGGAGTGCTTTAAAATAAGTTCTTTCCTTTCATATGCTATTCCATCTTAATTACCCTCACTCCTTAAATCAAATGCAACTAGCCATTGTGAATGCTCCAACTTTTGTGGGGGAAATATGTGAAAATAAAGTAGGCGTGTGGTACACCACTATTGCATATTGACTCTCATTCTCTGAGCTTACCATAGTCAAAAAGTAATTTTCCATATGCTGAACTTTGCTGTCCATCATGGTACCACTCACTGAAATGATAACTGTGGTTATTTGTGCACATTTTAAGCTAGTGATATTTTGTAACTGCAGCATTTTCCAGACTTCCTCTTGTGTTAATAAGGTATATTGTTATTAATGGCAGTAAACCTCTTTTTGTCAGCCTTAAATGCATGCACTTAAAAGCTTTCACAGGTATTAAGATGACAATAAGGAAGTTTAAATACACATTTAAGCAAATCAAAATGCTACAATAACTCTTGCTCCAAATACACTCATATGAGAGTGTCTGTCTTTTCTACTTAAAACATGACACCATTCTTTTCCCCCATCAGTGAATTTCTCCCATCAGTGCCTATGAAATCAGTCCTAGCATGCACTAGAAGTTTCTTAGACCATACAACTGGTACCTCAACAGTACAAACCCTAATTTCAGAGACATCTTTCAAACAGACTGAAATGCAGCAGGAGTGAGAGTGAAATTACAGCAGCTATAACTTTACCTTTTATATTGACATAGTTCTGTAGATGTCATTCATTTCAGTAGCAGAAGCCCCTAATTTCATTTAGACATGAAATCCACATGTATATGATATCCACAAAAGATTTCAGAAATCATCATTTCACTTCTAACCCATGCGGTGCCTTTCACACTTGGGGTGGCAAATGCTTCTCAGGAGATATTGTAACACACATAATCTGCACTTATCTTTGTCATAATTCTGTCCAAATCCAAATTAAGAGAAAAATAGCAGAGAATTTTTTTTTTTTGTTGCATTGATTTTTTTCATCTAGTTTCCTATGAAGTCTATAAGTTATATACAAGTTATATAATTATATAAGTTATACAATTCTCAGGGATTGTCTTCTGCTAACATAATTGTCATCGTGTTTCAAGACAACCTGAGATAGCCTTTGTCAGCTCTCTAGCTTGAAAAATTTGGGTGTAGCTGTGAAAAGAAAAAGAAAAAGAAAAAGAAAAACAAAAAGAAAAAGAAAAAGAGAAAAAAGAAAAGAAAAGAAAAAAGGAAAGAAAAAAGAAAAGAAAAGAAAAGAAAAGAAAAGAAAAGAAAAGAAAAGAAAAGAAAAGAAAAGAAAAGAAAAGAAAAGAAAAGAAAAGAAAAGAAAAGAAAAGAGGAAAAGAAAAGAAGAAAAAAAGAGAAAAGAGAAAAGAAAAGAAAGAAAAGAAATTATTTATTTATTATGTTCTTTATTAAAAAAATATAACTTGGTAAATTAATCACAGAATATTCGAATCACATAATATCTTGCATTGAAAGAGACCCAGAGATATCACTGGAGTCCAGCACCTGGCTCTGCACAGGACTATCCCAAAAATCACATCCTGTTCTTAGAGCATTCTTCAAATGGTTTTTGAACTTTGTCAGGCTTGGTGCTATGGCCACTTCCTGGGAAGCTGTTCCAGTGTTCAGCCACCCTCTGGGTGAAGATCCTGTCCCTCTGCTTCCCCTTGTGAGATGTTGCAAACTGCAATGAGGTCTCCTCTCATTCTCCTTTTCTGCAGGTTGAACAAGCCAAGTGACTTGAGCCTCATAAGGCTTCCCCTGGAGATCCTTCACCAGCTTCATGGCCCTCCTTTGGATGCTCCCTGGTAGCTTTCTGTCTTTTTCATTGTGGTGCCTAGGACTGTGTGTGACTCAAGAAGAGGCTGCTAATGATCACAATATTTAAGTATTTAATGCACCATGCAAGTCAGAGCATCTGTTAAAGCTTTGGATCAGTTTGTTTTCTGTTAGCCTACTACACTAAGTGTTAACAGTACTATATATGTTTGCATGTTCTGCTGTGGCAGTAAAAGAGCCACAGGATTATGTATTATCAATACAGATTCTAAATATGTCATAATAGCCTTAGGCATTGCAGGCTGCTTTGATTCAGCAATGTTCTGATGCCTCCTCTAAGACACTGTTAAAAGTTTTTGCTTCCTCGTTTTGCTGGAGCAATTTAACCATGAATTCTGCTCAGCTAATTACTTTGCTTTTCCTGAACATACAATATGTTGCTCACAGGAGTTTCACATAAGCAGTAACTCAAGTAAAATTTGGGTGCCTTTTCCCTCTCATAAGATCACTAGTGCAGAAGAACTAGAGAGAGGATGCAACAGCTTTTAATTTCCAGTCTCATTTTCAAATACTCTCACCCTCTCTGACTTTAAGAGTACTTGATTTCATCTCACCCTTTCACTTATTTCCTGAGTATCTGTTATATAGACTCTATAGAGCGCTCCTTAATTTTGACTTACTGTTTTCCGTTGAATGTCTTTCTCCTCTTCTCAAGGCCCTTCATGCTCAGATGTCAGTGACCTTGTTGATGGATGATTACAGCTGCCCATTTTCTCATCCTTATAAGCTTATCCAAAAACTCCCCACAATGATGATAACTGAGTTTGTGCCTTTCCTGAATAAAAGTCTCTGTGATCTTTGGCTCTATTCCACCTTGCTGGAGTTCAGTTTCTTGCCTCATTGGTCCCCACAATCATGTCTTGTCACTACTCCAGCCATCAAAACTTGCATTTTAACGTCTTAGTTTACCTTAGGTTTTCTCTCAATGTGGGAGTTTCTTCTGGAAATTTTCCATAAACATGAATAAAGTGTTTTTCATGTCCTGCTTTAAACTTCCCTTTTCAAAACTCTTTGTAGTAGCCAAGCCATGTGCACGGGGATCCTTTATCCCTCAAATCCCTTTCTATTCACTTAGGTGTCTTTATCCAGTCCTCTCTTGCATTGTCTGTAAGCTGTTTAGTGGAAGAATCCACATTCTTGTTCTGCATGTGTTCTGTATCTTGAAAAGCCATGGACCATGAGCAGGGGTTCAAGACAGTATAGTAAAACAAACTATATACTGTACTGATGGTTAGCTTAATTGATTTTAGTTCCTCTCTTTTTGCAGTGTGCCAGTGTGTGAAATAAGTCAGCAAATATCATGCCAAATATACAGCCTGTGATCAGTACAACCTGTGTTCAATATGCTAGCTTAAACCTAGAGGCATGGTCAGGGGAGGAGTTTCTAGATTGTGTATTTATGGTCTCACACAGAAGAAAAAAATACTAACAAAGTTAAGGCATATTTGCCTTATGACTTTCCCTCATATGGTAAAATAAACTTCACCAGTTTGGGCCCTGGAAGATGTGTTGTGTTCATGTGCCTTGAGTTTCATTGCTGTAATTATGAGGCTGCTCTGATATTGTAGCTCTACTGATTTCCTTTGATTTCTAGTGATTTTGCTGCAAGATATTGTGTGGGGAAACCCTGTTTGAAGGAATATTTACTTCTGAAGTTAAATTCTGAGGCAAGATCATACATCCGAAATACTACACAAATGGTTTCCTGCACCATTTAAAGATAAATTAAATTTTAAAGGGCGAGGATTTTAAAGGGCAAGAGGGCTTAAAGTGATAGTTTGAGCTCCTGGTAACAGTGGAATGTATAGGTTCTCTATAAAGTTTACTAAAATCCCAAAAGTTGTATTTAGAAATGGGAAGAACTTGCAGACTTCTGTTTGCTGTCGCAACAAAATTTGCCACAACATAATTCCTTTCTCTTTTCTCATCGGGCTTCAAGTCAGACTACAAATATTTAATTTAAAAAGTAACATATCTAGCTAGTACTGTTCACAAATTTGGTTGTTAGAGTGCAAACATGCATCAAATTTTCTGTTCCAAATGACTTCTCCTGCTTTCAGTACAACCTGGTAAATCTGCTATACATCTGTTGTTTGCTATAGCCTTATTTTAGGGTTACATCCTTCAGACACATCTATTGGGGTTATTTCAATTCCTAGACCTTGGGGTATAAAGACCTTCTTTTCCACATTAAATCTCTTTTTAGAGACAAATATTTATGTATACCTGTATGATATAGGCAGATGCTTTCTTTCCTTCTAGGCCTGTCACAACTCTTTCCCTGCCTGGCACTGTAAAAAGGAATATGCATCCTTCAATTCTCACATTACACATTTCCATGTTTTGAGACAACATCTACAACATCTCCCAGTAAAATATCCTCTCATATGTCAGAAGCTGAGCCTTTCTATTGCCTCTGCCATACCTAATTCACTTGTATTTGCATTGGAACCAAGATAGAGAAAATAATATCATATTAAAATGACAGGTTTCCCTGTCATTTTCTAAGGCTGATCTGAGAACTACCCTATAATTTTATTTCAAAAGTAAAGAGAAAGGAGAAATAAAGGAATTGCTCTTAATGTTTTGGTTGTCCTATCATCTACAAAAGCAAGATCTTGACAGGCCATGCTGATGACTGGCACAAGATACAAAATGGACATGTGGAGGGATCTATCTCTGAAAGACAGCAGATTGCTATTGGAAGTGGATGGGCGTGTCTTTCCCAGGGAAGCAAAAATACAAACAGACTAAGGAAAGGTACCGACCTTCTTTTCACCTTCACTGTGTTGGAGCTAGGCCCATGTTTCTTACTGTTGAAGTCTCTTTTATGTGAATTTGAGAGGGGTGTTTGTTTCTGCATATCAAATTACTGGCCTCAGTCTAAAATAAGTTTCTATTAAGGATATTGAAGGAAATATTCAACTTATTCTGCATCAGCCATAAGATTAATTATACCTTCATATTTGCAATGGGATATATTGAATACAGACTCACATTTGTTTTCTGATGGCAATAATACTAACACATGCTGCATTTGTGAACTTCTGCTCATCAGTTACAGCAGCAGGATATAGAGAATGTTGAATTGCTAAGGAATAATTGTTGATTTCTCGATATAGATATATTGTAACTATCATTTGATTAAAAAAAAAAACAAAAAAACAAACCAAACCAAACCAAAAAAAAACCCCAAGAAAATATTAGAGGAGGGTTTTATATTTTGTAGGTTTCAACGTCTTTTTAGGTAAGTATTTTATGCATTTCTGTTTTGCTAACACAAAGATTAATGCTCAGTCATATTCACAAAAGGTACTGGGACCCAGTACATGGGTGTTTATAATGTGGAAAGATCCTAACCCTGACTGCTATCATAGAAGGCTCTGAGCAGGCCAAAGATATTGGCTGAGAAGTAAGTTTGCATAAGGGAAGTTTCTCTGCCACCCTGCATGGATATAGAAGCCTATGAAAATTTCTGTCATCAAGGTAGTAGGGATATTGTATTTTTAGGCTGAATCCAAAAGACTTGGTAAAGTCAGATCTTCAGATCTTGAGTCTAGTGTCACTGGCTTTTTGTACCAGGAAGATGAGAGAAAAGCTCAACAGGAAGTGTGGCTGTGCCTCCATTCCAGAGAAAATTACTGAGATGAACCTGAAAGCTTTGTTAGAAGAAGGATGAGGGCCAAGGGGTCCATAATGCATAACAGTGAGAAACACTGCAGAGGGAGGGATGTAGGAAGCAACAGCAGAACCAGGAGATGCAGATTTCTCCCCTGTGCAGTTCTAGATTAGTTACAGGGCAGGAAAGACTGGTGAGGAGACTGCTGAAAACAAGCTAAAAAAGGCACCATCAGATCCAAAAGACACCAACAGATCCAGTGCTCTCAAATACCACACCTTCTGAAGACAATGGCTTCTCCTGTCAGAAGCAAAGCCTGCATGGAATTATGACTCCTGATATCAGTGTATTTCCAAGAGAATCAAGAAGGAAATTCTGCTGTCTTTATTTTTTCTTCCTCTGGGAGAAAAATGGATGCAGAGATATCTATATTAGCAAGTCTTAGATATTGCTGTTGTCTCAAAATATCATTATTTCTCTCTCCAGCAGCAAAACAGGGCCAGAGGTGGGTCAGTTTTAATTGTTGGTGCCAACACAGTGGGCATCAATTCTGACAAAAATTTTATAAATTGACTTATAATGAATCTATTTGCTAAATTAGATGAGCATGGAAGTCTTTCTTGACCAAGCAGATAATGTAAGGTGACCATCATTATTAAATTATGCACAGCTGAAATCAGATCACTTGGGACTCTCAGCAATAGCTGCTTTGCATAGTTTCATGTAGGTACATATTACTGGTTTAGTGTTGAAATGCTTCAAACTTCTTCGCACAATTTGTAGTTTCATGCCTGTTTATGAAAGGGAAAATACAAATGCAAATATTACTGCATTATGAAATCCCTGGAAATTTTTGCTCTTGACTGAGCCATCAGCACTATCTTCACAGTAACTGTGCAGGCATTGGATACAGACTTTCTTCCCTAGTTTCTCCCTGGCATACCTTAAAAATATCATCAAATAACAACAGAGTTGTTGGTATCTAAAGACATTATTAGAAATACAATTTGGTGTTACATAACATGAGGACATGCTGTGGAATTTTACAACTCTATGGGGATGGCCTTTTCTGTTCTTATCTCTGTTCATCAAAGTCTAAAAGTAATAACATGTAAAGGTGAAATATGATTCAGATGGTGGATGGATATTAGTCCATCACTATTTTTAGTCCTTTTGGAGACAGCAATGCTAGAAATTTATGACTGCAATGAACACTAAGAATACATTTTACAGGATACATCCTAACAGAAAAAACATGTTGTCTTGCATATCTGAACTTTTTGTTGTACCTGTGGTACATTTCATTGGTTTATTTTATGGTCTAATTTATTTTTTTACCAGGTGTCACTTAGACAAATAGGTTGTGTTAACTTTACAGGAGCTCTGCATTAGCACTGTCTGCCCTACCTCATTTTCCTAAATAAAAAAACCAAAGATTTTTACAAAACCCATAGAGGTGTTAGTTATTCTGTATCATCACCTGTTGCAACACTACTCTCTTATTTTACTTGCAAATACCTGGAGGTTTTCTTTTTGCCACATGATTGTTGTCTTATGAGTAGCCACAAGATTTTTCTTCCCCTTTGCCAGCATTTTTTTTGCCTTAAAGAAGCACAAAATTAATACTGTAGACACAACATAGGGTTTGACATGATAGCAGTTTTTTACTGAGACTCGGGCATAAGATGCAGCTTTCTTGATCCTGAACTATTACTCATTACCATGTCTTTCAGTCACATCATCTTCCTCAGGCTCAAAAATAAGTTATAGCATATATAGTGAAGGAATTGATTTTGCCACCATAACATGTCAAAAGTGCTAATGCTTTTGATGGAATTTTGGTAAGGCTGTTGGTGGGATCTTTTCACATCTCTGTGAAAGGCAGGTTTTTAGTTGTGGCCAAATTAGTTTGACAAAAAAAAAAACAAAACAACCAAACAAAAAAACCAACCAACCAAACAAAAAACCAACCAAAAAAAAAACCCCCAACAACAATTTGTTCCAAATCACTAGAGCAATGGGATTTGGCCTGCCACAGCATCAGGTCGTATCCTTGACACTACAGGGTTAATTGTCAATAGGAGATTAACATGTTTTACTGAAGAAACCTGAATCAGCTTCCCATATTGTACATGTATTTCTGGAAAAACAAGGCTGTATAATGATAAAATTTAGGTAGGTAGCCAATTGGGACTACTGTTGTCACACATCCATTAGCTTTAGTTGCTGGAGTGATTGATGTACTTGACAACACCGATGGAATGTAGAGGGTGCCAGCCAAGGTTCCTCTCACCCACAAGGCTATGACAGAGCTTTTGATTTGCCTGCCTCTCTTCTGCTATGCCATCTTCCTCCTGCAGCATTAAATGCACTGAAGGAGAGCTTAGTAGCATGACTGAATAAATGGTGTTGATGCACCATTTCAGTACAAATGTGCCGACGCATGTAATCAGTGAGTTGATACCTGACTTGCTCAGCCTGTGTCACAGCAGCCTGGCTCACGTGGATCAGTACATTTCACAGTATTCCTAAAGTTTATGCAAGTGTCATGTATACTAGAAAGGGAGGAAATAGTCCTGTTCCTCAGCTCTTGCTCTGAGCAGATCAGGAAGAATCCAGCTCCAGTTCAGAGACTACAATGCTGGCCCCAGTGAAGACACCCATTTGGTGATAGGCATTTTTATCAGCAGAAATAAAACAGGCAGTTTAACCGAGAACAGTTTAGGTGTCAACATAGCAATGATGTTTTATCTCTTTATTTCCATATGCTAACAAATATCACATTTCCTGGGTGTATCTCCATTTTGCCTTCACACAGAAGTTCTAATGTGGTAACACACATGACAGAACTGTTTCTACTAAACAGTGCTGCAGCTGTAAATATATACAAATTGCTTGAAGAGAAGCAGTACTAACCTTACTTTCAATAAGTTAGACAGAAATATGGGCTGTCTGAATCCATGTTCCCGAGGAAGATCACAGCAGGGCAGTGTAAAGAAAGGCTGGATGCACACCATGAGCTCCAAAGATTTCCATGGAAAAGTAGAGTGAAACAAGGAAGGCCTTTGCTTAAAGAGTAGATAAAAAGGGAGAAGGACTTAAGTGAGCACAGAGAGGAGGACAGTATTGAGACAGAGAAGTATCTACAGAGAGGGCAAGTCATAGAGGACAACAGAAAAGAACTGGTCTTGAGCCTGAGCCTGGAGAAGAGCTGCTGTGCTATCTCTGGTAGGGGAAAGGAGGCTGGCCTCCATAGTGGGAGTTCTAGATAATGTCAACAACATGATCCTAGATGTGAAATTGAGATTTTATGGGGACCAGAGCAGACATTTTTACCATTAGAGGAATTAAAAATTTAGGAAATAAAACTGACACTGGGAGGAGAAAGATCCCTTGGGATGCAATCATGAGGATACGTTGAGATTGTCAGGAGTTGAAGTAGACAAAATACTTCCGTGGCTGTGAAAAGGGCAAGTTGAGAATGAAGAGGAAATAGAGAGGCTGGTAATAGTCATTCTGCTTGCTAATTCTGAATGTTAATTATGGTCTCCTTGGAAGGTATGGGCAGGAGCACATGCAGAAAGAAATAGAAGCAACAGGTAGCACATAGATTGTCTTCTTGGGGGGTGGGATTTATTTAAATAGAAGAGTTTAGTTTAATACTGCTAGAGAAAAGAATGTTGATTATTCTGAAGGCAAGCTATCTACAGCAATACCATCATGCATGCTCTTCAGTGACGGGTCAGAAAGAGAAACAGAGAAATGGGGATGGGGTTTGAAAGGTCTGAAAGCAGATGACAACTCATCAAGCTAATGGACCAGAAAACATGAAAGGTCCATGTGTCAATGTGAGGGAAAATGAGCAAATGTTGAAAGAGATCAGATGAAGGTTGAAGAGGGAGAAAGTGGCTATAATAAAATATCAGAGTGCTGCTTGATAAAATCACTCATGGGAAAGACACCAGTGATGGGAAGAATGAACCAAGACTGAAATTTGTAGAGAGAGATGAAAGCAAAGAAATACACACTTAAGGGCTGGATGCATCATCATTGTAGGAGCTGAAGTGGGTATGGATGAGTGGGGAAGACTGCAGGACAGAGAATTAGCAACCTTTAAAGAAGGTTGATAGGTGTGGTAAGATGTAACAGCAATAAGAATAGAAAGCATCAGATGTAGTTTGCTCAAAAACTGGGAGAAAAGTTGGAAGAAGAAAAAATGCAGAGAGAGGCCTGACAGATCAAACACAAATGGGTTAAGTTGGAGAATATGAAAGTAAGCAAGAAGGGACAAAAAGAATTTAAAGTAACTGGGAAGTGGTGGGATAATTAGTACAGGCTGTCTTACCAGAGTACACAGAACTGTCCTGATCCCAAGAACCATTATCACAATGGTATTCAAGTTAGTAATTTATTTCTAATATATCAGGCCACATGTTGCAGTGTTTTTGTGTTATTCCCCTTTTTATAGAATGATATGATAAAAAGTACCTGCGCTGACATCCCATCTGATTGCAAGAAAAAAAAAATCTTGTTACTTGTCAATCACCAGATAGTATTTTGAATGGAAGGAAACAACCCAAAAGAAAAATATATTGTTTAATGGATATTCAAGGAAGATTTGATCAAAATACTCTTAGAACAAATAATGTTCTGTGGAAATAGTGTGTGTTACTCTGGTATCTTATTTAGGAGCTCTAAAGATGAGTGGTTAAATTGTCACCACCTCTATGACTATACAAAGTGATTCCTAAGTTGTATTTAATTGGAGATTGGACTACAGGAATATAAATGTGTTTATAAGTCTTCATGTGACAAATGCATTAACTGTTTGGCCAGAAAATTATAATATCTGAGAAATAGCCTCCTAAATCCACTGAAAAAGAACATCTGAGCTAGAAACACTCTTGATTTAAGGAAATATCATATTAGCTGGATCGATTTTACTGGAAAAGGCTTTGAAAGTTCTTAATATATCCAAAGTTATTTGCTTTGTATATGCACATATATTGCTTTGTTTCTTTGCATTTTTGTACAGTTGATGGTAACACCCTTCCCTTAGCCCTTTAATGTGCTTTGCCTAATCCTGTATCTTTTACACTATAGCCACCCAGGATTATCCATCAAATAACACAGGCCCAGTAATTACATGTGCATTGCAAGGCAAGGCTTGTGTGGAAACACACCCTCTGGGTTGTAATTCAGGCAGCTCCAAAGCTGCACGTGTTCTGGGATCTGCTTTTTTGCAGTTCCTATTAGTTGACATTGCCCAAGCTTTGGTTATGCACAGAAGTTAGGAGTCATGATACACCTCACCACAGCAGATAGCAAAGATACTCCCAGAAAATGGAAAATAAATACCTAGTCAGCTCTGGACAAAACAAAAACAAAAAACCAAACCAAACCAAACCAACCAAATAACCAAAAAAAAAAAAAAAAAACCCCAAAAAACCCCAACAACAAAAGAACCCAACCAAAAAAACCAAACCAAAACACTCTACCCAAGAATAAAAGGTTTGTAATTTAAGTTTTGTACTGGAGAAAGTAGAACTGGTAGACTGTAGAGATAAAAATCTAATGTATTTAAAAATGAATACAATTTCCAGTATCAGAACTCTTTCTCATTTTTCTTTTCCCTTTTTTGTCACTGTAGTCATGCTCAAAGACAGGCCATTAATACCACTTACAGTGAATGATGGTCATTTCATCTGCAAGGGTGAGGTCACTGATTTATGGAGGTTATAGCTGAATTTGGGAACATGAGATGATGGAAGAAAGTTGATTGACTTTTTTTTTTTTTTTCTAATTTGAGCATATTAGTTTCCCTCTAAATGATAATTTTTGAAATTCTGCTCCAGGAACCTTTACAGGAACCATTAGTTCCAGCTGAGGAGCAGGACTGATGTTGAATAGGAGTCAGAAAAAAGAGTGGAGGTGGAAACAATCAGAATGAATCAGACTAATATACAGTCTGAACAGGGGCTAATGGTACTCCAAGGTAATGGAATAATCTGTTTACAGTTAGTGAATACTAGTGAATTAGAAAATTATGGAAAATATTTTTATAGAAAAACCTAACAGCAATATGCCCCATTGTTTATCTATATGCAAATCCTTGACATGGAGCTAAAAATGTGTAAGTAATAATACTAATTTTAAGTATGATCAAGCTTTAATTAGGAAGGCTGAAAATTTGTTTTGCTCTGTGAGGCACAGGAACAACCATGGGCAAACTGCTGATGTGACATAATATTAGTGAAAAAAGACACAGCAACCCACAATTTGCAGTGTAAAATTGATACAGTCTTTGGAATCTACAGACTTAAGAAAAGTGCTTTCTTTAAAAATAACATAAGCAATGGAGTTAGTGTTTCTCACAGCCATCCACTCGTCCACACATAGTCCATCCATAGTTCTTCAAAGCACAACTGTACCTTGGGATCAATAGAGGACAGCAGGAGATCTCAGCATTGCCTCAGGCATGTCACAAACCTTTAAAACTAGGGAACATTATTAAAAATAATGATTTGACTCCTAGTTCTAAAGAATCATGACCATAATTGTTCTGGTATAAAAAAAGGAAATGCATTTCTTTATCTCATCTTTATTGCCTGTGAAGAGGGAAGATGTAATGGTGAAGCTTGTAAATGGGTTTTCTTATCTTAACTGACAGAACTATTTTAGTGTGAGGTAAGAAACCTGCAGCAAGACTTGCCAGTGTGATTGCCAAACTGAAGCCTGGACTCAATGTCCAATTTATATGCCATGAAGAATTATTTATGAGAAACTATCATTTTAGCAGATACAAATTGTTGTACAGATGAAGCACATCATCTCACCAGTGGCCTAAATCTGCTCTGGGAAGTAATAAGGCTAAGCTGTTAAATCCTTACTTTGATCTAGTATATGGATTTAGAAGTTCATTAAATGGTTTTTATATTTGCTTGAGCACAGAAACACATTACTTGCCATTTGTGATGAGGCAGCCTTGAAAAACTTCAGTGGCATAGATGTTAAGGGGTTCCAAGCAGCCTTAAAAAATGTTAGTGTGATGTATTCACTCTTTCTGTAAGGGTAATGGTCACTATTGCTGTGATCATTTGCTATGCCCATTCTTGCCTGGTGTGCAAAGCCCTTACTGCAGTGGTGCAGAGGAATCAGTTCTCTCAGGATTGAAGATGGGGTTCCAGTTGGAGCAAGAAAGGCTGTCTCCCATGCTGGTGTCTGTGTTGGCAATGCTGCCCACAAGTAATACTCTATCCAATGGTTTGTTTTCCAGGCTGGTTTATGTCGAGAAGCCAGACAAAGACCAACAATAAATGAGAAGAGATAGAGACAAAAGATGGTTGGTAGAAACAGGCAGGTGCTCTTTATTTCATGTGGCACAGCATTAGGCAGACAACCCAAGAAACAGTTTCTAACAAAAACCAAAGCTATCACTTCCAGGAACCATCCCCCAAACAAGGGTCTACAACCAACAGTGGCACTGAGATGTCCTTGCCTGTCCACTCTCATCTCCTCATAGTTTATATGAGCTTAGGCCGTATCTTAGTGGTGAGTATCCTTTCCAAGGAGACTAACTTCTTACAATGCAATATCTTTAGACAGCGTACATACTGTGCAGGATCACCAGAGTACAATCTCCTCAAGCCATGCTAAAATATAATGCTAACTCTGGAGAGAAGGCTGTGCTATCGCCTCGTGTCTCTCTGAGGTAATACAATGCTGTTTCTTAGCTGACAACATGAGGGGCACCTGAGGGAGGATCAATATGGCTTCAGAGTCTATTTTTAAACTCCTGATGCAGCAGTGAGGACCTGGTGTGCCATCGGCTGAGACAGGGTGAGGACCTCCTCCACCCCCGACCGCCACTGGACACCAGCAGCACCAGAGAGCAGAGCCTACTGTCACTCAGGGGGATGTGAGATCAGAGATGGTTTTGGACTAGGAGGAGGAGGAGAGGGCCATCAAAGATCACAATAGACCGTCTGCTTTGCGTAGGTCATTAGGCGAGAGGTAACAATGGTAGTGGTGCAGGGAGGGGTTACATCATTAGCACTCCGGATTTAAAGGCATGAAGAATGGCTGGTGAAGGAAGATGTTTTGGAGACTAAGGGCAAAGCTTTAAAAGCCTTGGGATATTACTTTTAATTATTATCTACAGGTTATTCTCTCTATATATACTATTTTTTTTTCTAAATTATGAAAATAAACATTTATTAACAAGTCACTGGGTCAAATCCTGCTCTCCACTGAAGGCAAATTTATTGACTTCAATGGGAGGGAGCCCCGTGTAAACAACGAAGGGCAAATTTGGCCCGTTATGTCCTGAAAAGTCTGCTTGTACCCATTGTCTTTCAATCCTGCAAGGAAATAGAGATTGAAGGGTGAGCTAATAGTTACAAATTTTTTTTTAAACTACCAGGGGAGTGTCAGTGAGATGTGGAAAAAGAGAGAGGAAAAACTAAAAAAAGAGGAACCAATAAGTTATACTGCTTTAAAGAGAATTTTATCCATGTTTCAGAACCAAAGTACAAAAAGAGAGTGGATCTGGATCAAGCGTTACTGGCCTTTACTTTCTAAGCAACAACAAAATTCTTCATTTAGCTTCGGTGAAATGTTATACAACCAGAGAAAACAGAAGGAACCAAACAGTCCTTTTCCTTTGCAAACACCATATGCCCAAAGGTGAATACTGTCATCCCTTTAGATCCTCCACTAACTCCCACTGTCTGCACAGTGCAGTGTCAGCCACTGAAGAAAAAACACATCTACTGTGCACATGAGTAAAACCTGTGGTGTCTTACGAACATAACATTCTGATGTTTTGAATACTAAAGACCACTAGGTGCTTTTAGACACAGAACAATACAATTTCAGATGCATTTACCACTTTTATTTCACTATGCAGAAACATACATTCACCATGTGTTGTGATGCAGCTGACAGTGTAATGGACGCTATCCCTTCCGTGGGTATTAGAGCTGGACACTAGCGAGTTTTCAGTGGACGTTCTGTACAGGTTAAGGCTTGACTCAGAACTAGATAGTAAATGCTGACCAGATTCTTGAACAGATTTTTTTTTTTTCCTCTGAGAACAAAAGGGAAATCAATAGAAAACCATCACGGTTATTTCAGATTAATAATTTTCTAAAGCTGCAAACTAAGTAAAATACAGATTTTTTTTTCTTTTTTCTCAAAAATAACTACATATAATTTACAAGGTTAGGATCTGTGAAGGGTGACTGGAAGCTGACTCTGAACAATGCTGACAAAAATCATTAAAGTTAATATACTAAAATCATTACTACCTCATAAGGTATTCAGTCAGGTATACAAAGCACACTTTGTAAGCATTTATATGTTTTGATAAGAGTAAAGATTCATCATTGTTTATCGGGCAGTAATAAAACCAGATGAAACAAATATAAGATTCAAGTTGTTCACTGAATAAACTGTGTTATTGGCACATCTAATGTGTGGTAAAACATTATACACAGTACCTATACAGCTTCTAGCATTTTGGGGGTAGTCTTCATTTACAATATCTGTAAACAAAAGGCTTGCAACCTAACAAATTTTTATTTGTTTAGACTTTCAGAAACTGTGAAAGGCATGAACTGTTTATGTGTTACATGAGATCACTGTTTATATTGTTTATGAACGTGCAGGTAAAGCTGAAAACTTAGACATTTTAAGAAAATTAAAAATGCTGCTTTTCTGTAATTTTATTGTTGCTTCATGCAATATTGTTTAACTGCTGCTGATTCAGATTGCTTTCTATGGGAAGGTATCTCTGCCAGTTTCTTTATTAACGGTCAAGATCAATTCTTCTGTACTGAAATTTTCCACAGAAGATACAAGTCAGTCAGGTTGGAACTGAGACTCCGTATAGGCTCTCGTATTCCTACTAGTATGCATGTCTGGATTCATATGCATTCTAGGTTATTCCTGCAGAAAAGAGAGTGGAGTTAATTATTCAAAGCAACAACTCTCTTGCAAAAGAGATTTTGTCAATTTGTTCATATAAGAAAAGCTGTTTGAAAATGGCATCATCCCAGTATAAGCAACTTGGACCAAATCCAAAGTCCACTGATGCCAATGGAAAGAATTAGTGACATCAAAAGACTTTCAAGCAAGCCACATTGAGCTGTCTCTGAAACAATTAGCAGAATACCACAAGAATCACAGCTACTCACTCCTTAGTGACTGGTTCCATCTTCCAAATAAATAACTGACACTGAAATTCAGTTTTCTTTAGGGTCTGTATATCCAAAAGCAAGAGAGCCAAAGAGCTTCAAAAGGTGTTGTGCATTATACTCTGTTACTTACACCAAGTGCTAGGGAATACATATTGTTTTCAGAATAAAATGCTGCTATTGATTCAACAAATCCAACAAGCAGCTTCTTCTTCCCCTTCTGCATACAGCATTCAAAGCAATTTGTGCAATGGTGCTGGCATTAAGAGCTTTTGCATAGCAGGTTAGTATGCATGACATGTTTCTGCACACAGAATAAATATAGGAATATTGAGACGTCTGTTTAGCCAGCCACTATTGGAGAGCATGCCTTTACTGAGAAAAAGCTAGACACAAGGAAAGCTGCATTATCATCTCATCCTGATAAACAATGCTGCTTTAAAACATTAAATGTTCTTTCAAGTACAAGAAAGCCATGACACCCAAATACCAACAAACGAATTCACTGCATTTAAAAGCAAGTTGGACCATATCTTTGCAAGTTGGGAACTGAAGCATAACTTTTAACATATCTGCACAAGACATTTAAAAAGCAGCTGTAGGTTTTTCCCTTGGCATTTTTAAACCAAAATGCACACCTTTAAGAACAAATTGGTTTTGTTCTTAAATGACGCAAAAGCCAACAGCAGATTTTTTATCACTTCAGAAGTAGAAAATTAGGCTATAACAAAGCATGGACAATGAGGACTTTTAGGAAAGCCAACAAAAGCAAATGAGTAGTTTCTCCAGCTGGCACTGTTTAATGAAGGCAGATGTCTGAAGCTAAATTTGGTTTACTTTCAAATATCAGAACTGATAACCAGCAACTTGAAAATGCCAGTGAGAGAAAATGAAGAGTTAAAGGTGAAATATGGTAGGAAAACAACATCTGCAACATGCCAGCCCAGTAAATGCCTAGGAAAATCATCTGGTCCTCTTACCTCTGGTCAATCCTCCCCATCTTCTGGTGTGATTTCTGTTTCTTTATGTACCACTACTTTGGTCACTGACATGTCAGGGTGCTGCTCTTTGGCTTCTTTAATTGCCTGAGCCAGCGCCTATCCCAAGGAAACCACAGAAGGGCAAAAACAAAAAGGAGGTGGAACATGCATGATCAGTAGCAAGGTGGAGAGATTCATGACATATTACACAATTTACAAATGAGGAAAATGATTAAAATATGAAATATAACATCACTGATTTAACTACTATTCCAGCCTAATTTTAGGCATGCCAGTATGAATAATATCTGTCAAAGCAATGTTTAGAAATGTTCTTTTTGGCAGTCTTCAGGGTAGCCTTTTTAGCGGGTATTAGCTTTTACCTGATCATGATCGATATCTGCATCTCCTGTGATGACTATTCGCTTTTCAATTCTTGTCTCTGAGATGCCTCCTTTCACAGTCTAGATGGGAGGGACAAAAATGCATGTCAGTAACTTTAGAGTGCCGCTACTCATCCCCAGAATGATCAGTGCAGGAACCTTCTCATGACTGGACTGAAAGGCTCAAACAGTTTGCAGAGAGGGGACAACCCTGGACTTCAAGTGAGCAGCTCTGGAGTTGACCTGAATACTCTGAATGGACAAATGACCTCCATTCCAACACAGGCAATTGAAGAATTCTATCCAATCTGCACTTGCATTAAGAGAGATATCTGTATGTCAAAAATGGCAAATTTGTCCTGTGGGAAACAGAATGGGAATACAGACAGCCTGTATTCAGACCTATTTAAGTCCAACTGCTTGCTTCAGAATGACATGCAGCGTGATATGGCCTTTGTATGGCTCATCTGTATGGGGGAACTCCACTGCAGAAAGAGGAAATCCTGTTCTCAGCAAATATTGGTAAGAGAGCTGTCACAGCACTAAGAGGGTTTCTACTTAGGGAGGAACTGTTATTTAAATGCTACCTTGGAACCCGGAAGACACAGCATGGTTTGTCTGTGCAGATGAGCTTTTGGTCTGGCTGTGGGCCAGTTCCTCAGGGTACCACCCAGAGACCCAGCCAAGGTGTGGCTGAGAGTCCTGTTATGGCCACAGGATTCACTATGTACTTTCCACACTGTGCAGTGCTAATATCTCAGGGCTGAAAGGCATAGTCATGTCAATGGAGCCTCATATTCAGACAAGTTATTCCTTCCAGACTACTGTACGATGCCAATGTGGTTATACTCTTTCCAGTTCTAGGTAGTATTTGCAGCTAAATCAAGTGTCTTGTACAGCTAAGTTTTGTGCTTTCATAGTTATACCCTAACGGTTTAGGATTCATGTCATGTCATTGGATGATTTGTTAATCAACTCAACATAGCCAAAGACAGGTGAATAAAGACAAGTATTTATGATAAATTTACAACATTTTGTCAAGAATGTGTACCCTTTTGAAAATAAATCATAACACCAAAGCCAAGATAGCATACACCCTGGAGAAAAAAGGAGCTCCCTGTTTCTGAGGACTCACTTTGGTGATATGTGTAGTAGTTGTAGTGCTGGTGGTTTCAGATGTGATAGTTTGTGCACTCATCAATACACCTGGTTCAGAGTCAGCACCGCAATCCACCTAGAAACCAGAAGAGAAAAACCTGTCACTGAAAAAATGCTCCTGAGCCCAGGGAGGCAAGAACTGGACTGTTAAACTTCCCTATTTCTACAAATCTTCATAAAGTGAGTATCTTATGGTAGGGGAAAACTGCTGTTAGGATGACCATGTGTCATTGTTTCTCTGTGCATCTGAAGGCTGTCCTTCTCCTCTGGAAGCACAGGTGAGAAGATGGTGCTTTCAAATCTGCAGTTTCATCAGTGTTCTCAAAAGGCCGACACCAGGACATGAGAGTGACCCTCAGGTATGTTATTCTTATGTATCTCTTCCTCATGCTAATATTTAATACTTGAACAGATTAGAAAAGTTTACACTAAAACATACACTTAAAGATGAGTGAAGAAAGGGGTTCCTTAAAGGCACATTAAATTAGAGCATGTCTTTTGCAGAATTTCTTACCTGAGAAGACTCGTATGTAATGGTTTTTGTTTCTGTATGGACTACTGGCACTTCCTTTGTTGAAATTTCAAGGGTTTCCCCACCAGCAGGAACACTGCTGAAACTTATAGTCTCAGTCTTCACAACTGGTGACTGTGTGAACAAAAAAGAAGCAATTGGAATATTTAGAAAAGCTTATGGTTTTCTCAGAACTACTTTTTTTTTGGGGGGGGGGGGGCAAAATAATGTGAAAGTCTTCTGAAATTATTAAAAAAAAAAGGAGAAAATTCTCTTCATTTTAGCAGTACATTCATAATACATTCATAATGTTGGTAACATTTAGCACTTCCCCAGATTTTATGAAAACAAAGTCCGAAATATTCTAAATACTACAAGAGGCAATGGTCAGACCTGAAAAATAGGAGGTTCCCTATGAACATCAGGAAACACTTTTCAGTATGAGAGTGATAGAACACTGGCAGAGGTTGCCCAAGGATACTGTGGAGTGTCCTTCCTTGAAGGCACTCAGAAGAAGCTCTATGGACATGGTCCTGGTCAGCAACTCACTCTGGATGTCCCTGCCTGATCAGGGGACTGCAGCAGATGACCTCCAGAGGGTCCTTCCAGCCTAAACTGTTCTAAGAATCTGTGATTCAACGTTTTCTTAAAATGACAAGAGAATGAATTCTGTCAAGGCTTAGTCTTTCCAACTCTTGGGAGAAAACGGCTCTTGAAATTCTACTAATGGGGCTACAATAAGGAATCTGGTGTGTTTAAGACAAAGTACACTTATTTATAATTGCACCAAGTATGGAAGAAACAACGTATTTCCTGTGTTTGAGGACATGTGAACTTTGCCAACCTCAATGGACTTTCCGAAAGAGAATGACAGCTCATCTTGTTATCTGTCGCATAAAGTGCCATGAAATTTGATATTTCTCTGTAGCACGAAAAGCAGTTTCAAGTAAAACATGCATGGTATTTTGCAAATGATAGAAACCAGCAGCAAGCCTTGCAGGTGACATACAAGGAGGAAATAAGAGGAGAAAAAAACTGCTTGCTGTAAAAGTGCAATCATACAAGCTGAGTACACTTTACTTTCAATGACAGGAATTAACTTAGCCCACTATTGCCTACATTCACAATTCAGCACAGACATGACCAATTTAACAACAAGTTACCTCAAAATGAGGTTTTCTTTCCAAAGACTCTGAAAGTTGAACTGTTGTTCTGTGCTCCTCCGCCTGCTCACACGAAGCGGCGGCAGCGACTCCTTCCTGTTTGGTTAGGGCTTTCCCAGCCTCCTCCCTTTTTTCCTCCTTCGCCCCCTCAGTCCCAGCAGAGCCCTCCTTCCCTTTCACGTCAGCAGCCACCGCCAACGCTGCCTCAGCCTGGGCATCCAGCGTAAGTCCGGCCACTTTAGCAGGATCCCCGCCTGCATGCACCTCCATCCCACGTCTCTCTTTGACCACTACAGTCTCCTGTACAACCTTCTGCACTGTATCCTGATCCGGCTGAACTGCTTGCTTCATGTCACTGGAAGTTATCTCCTGAGACGTCGTCGTGTCTATTCTCTGCAGGGAAGGAGGAAAAAAAAGGCCTCAGCATCAGAAGCAGACAACACTATTTGCAGCAGCGCCCAAGCTTAATGCACTGTGAACATTAATTTTTAAAAATGGGTATTCTATTTTGCCAAGTAATTTCTCCCACACTGCATGGGTTTTCATTCTCAGGACATTATCAATATAGCAGAAATGGAAAACAAAGTAAGAATAAAAATTTTTTAAAGTGAAGAGAAATTTCAATGTCTGTTTCCTTCTCATTGGTATTTTTGTGTGAGTTTTACAAAGGCAAAATACAGCACCCCAAAAAATGGCAAAAATGAAATGAAATGAAATTAAATAAAACCTGGCTGATGCCTTTTTTTTTTTTTTTTCTTTCCCTTTTTGGTGAAGTTTCTGTTGTGGTCCATTGTAACAAAGAAAAATACACATGAATACATGCATTAGTTATACAGTTCCATATTGTGCGAAAAACCATGAAACAACAGAAAAGCAAAAGTAATTGGTGTGTGGTTATGACATTGATGGAGGGAAGCAAGTAGCCACCTGAGCCCAGCTATGGGAAGTAGAAGTAACCCCTCCTATGAACTCAGTTGGTTTTCTGGCAGACTCTATTAAAGTGAAGATATCTGAACCATCCAAGGTTTTTTCACTGGTGGACTGTTTAGTCTAAATAGACAAAGAAATGTAGAGTCATACACAGAAAAAAGGCAGACCCATATGCACAGACATATTAATTGCCAAAACCAGAGGTGGAGACAAGAGGTAAAGGAAAGAAGGTTGCAGAGGCACGGAGGGTTTGGAAACAGGAAAAGAATGGGAAAATAAATCAGAGCAAATTCTTAATGGCTGTAGTAAGCAACAGTTACAAAGCGTAGTTGTTAGCATTGGCATTTTGCTGGTTCAAGCAAACCTTTTTTATTTTTTTTTCCTTTTATTAACAAGCCGCAGCAGCAATACTGAATTTCAGTACATAAACCAGAAAGGTTGAAAGCCTTATATAATGTCTGCTTCAGACTGTGAGACGGGTTCAAAGTATGAGAGAAAAAAAATAAGCTGGGTTGGCTGCTGTCAACATAAAGCCAGGCAGCAAGAGAACTGAAAGCTAGGGTGGTGTGAAGGGATTGCCTAAAAGGAGTCATGCTTTTATCTTTAAATCGTGGCATGAAGTCAAAGCCACTTGTTACCACTACTTTTGATGCAGACGACTCAGTAACATAGTGAGCAGTAGCAATGGTAAATGGCTGTTCTCTGGAATATGTCCACTCTGACAGGCTCTTATCTGTCCGGGCAAACGCCCCTGCTTTTACAGCTTCTCCGCCAAGATGTTTTTCTGCTTTGCCAAGCTGTAAGCTTTCCAGTGTACCAAGTAACTGCAAATCCTGGTCCATCCTTAGTGTCTTTTTCAAATTCTCCTCTTCAGGACTTTGCAACTGAGATTCTGCTTCCTTTATGGGTGTCAGAGAGTCAGACAGTTTTCTTCTCGTGCTCTGGACATCGGATCCCCGCCTGGCTTTCTCATCAGTGACAGGCTTGAGGATTTCATACTTGGCCACTATTGGAACGATTTTCACACATTCTTGCACTTCCCTTTCCAGTTTTTGTGAAGTTTCTACTGCAGGCTGTACTGCTTTCTCACCCTCTTTGGCTTTACTTGTCATGGTTACAATTCTCCCAGATACGGTATCATAGGACTTTCCTAGGGTGAACATTTTCTGCTTATTCTCCTCATTTGATTGCATTTCACTTTCCAAGTCCTCAAAGCTCTGCATTAGAACGGTACTGGATTTTAATATCTCAGGTGGAAAGGCAGTTTTACTGCTCACAGTCACTATTTTGTATGCCAGATTTTTTTCCGATTCACCATCAACTACCTCAGAGGGTATTTTGTCTATAATAACCCAATCCTCAGTGCCCTATATTTGAGATATAAAAGCTAAATTAGAATATCTGCAGGTTTATCTGTACTTCAGGAGCACTAAACTATGAAGACTTCTAAGAAATTGTGTTGCTTCTTCTGAAAGCATATAGTAACTTTTAGCATTGTACCTCTTAGAGCAGTTAACAAGCAAATAAACAGAATCACCTTAGGCAAAATATGTTTTGTTTGCATATTCTCTCTTTTCAGTGGTCCATGTAACATAGACCCAAAAATATTACTTTTGCCACACTATTTCTGTATTTGTTTGAAGCAAAATAGCAGGTTAGTGCATAATTATAATGGTGATTGGAATCAACCTGAGATTAAAAGTTACATATTGCAGTGGTTCCCAAAGCTACGGTCAAAAACAAATTACAAAAATAGGGCAAATAAGCCCACTCAACATTACCCCAGTTGTTACAAACATGCTGTTAAGGACGTTTTAGAATAGTACGCCTTTGTATGCAGCCTGCACTGAATTTCCTTGTTTTCGTTAGAACATCAACGCCCTTCAGGATTGTTTAAATGGAGAAGCACAACACAGCAAACTGTATAAACTAAGCATACTAGTAAAAATTCTGAATGAAACTTAATTGCAGCATCTTTTTTCCTCCTCATGCAAATGTGCGACTATGCAATCAGCATCCGGTTATTTAAGACCATAACTTCTGTATTTAACTAAGCAAATGATGTAGTTTAAAATCAAATGAATTAAAAATAACCTCTAGGGATGATGGGATACTTTTCTGGATAATGATTTGATGAGAAGTAACCAAAGTGCCAGCAGATTCTCCTTCCTGCAGCTTCTTCTCTATCACACTTGGCTAATAGAAAAACCAATAAAAATATAAAGTTCACCATCACTCAGCATAATCTAAATTCACTTGACAATATAAAGGAAATTAATTCTCGTGACAAAAGTGCCCCATTCGCCATAATGCTCTCCGTGAGGTTTATGCTGGAAATGCATGCAAACTGCAAACAACATCCAAAAAAGCACCGTGCAAGTAGGTTTCTAACTAGCAGAGAAACAAATCTCCATTAGGAAGCCATAAGCTCTGGAGAGGACCCATTCCTCAGAATTTGGTCTCCAGATTATCTCTCTGTCTGAAACTTATGAAATAATAATTATTAAAAAAAAATGAAAAGGGAGGGCTTGGAAAGGAAAAAAAAAAAATCATTGCCATCCTTTCTGACTGCATTTCAATGAAGTATCATTTGTTTTTACCTGCATTTCAAGGAATGTAGTACCTCCCTTCTGCAAAAATATGAGTTTTTCTGATTTTTCTGTTTCTTCTTTGGTCTAATGTCAGGGGAATAAATGGTTTTAGTAAATGGAGGGTATAAAGTCCACTATACTTTACAGTACCTCATATTTCTCTACTCTACAAATTATTAATCACATGGAAAATTAGGAAACAGAACTAAAGAGAATAATTTTACAGCACAGAGGTTTTCCAATAAAAAGTGAAATCAATGTCTATGGTGAATGCAAAGGAGACACAAGTATACAAATGGTATGCACAAATGTAGCGCAAAAACCACTAAACTGAGTAACACCCAGGTATGGATGAGCTGCATTTGTTTCATTCCATATTATTAATTTAACTGGGACTGATGCCAGCTTACACAGCTTTCACCAATAGCCAGAACAGGCCCTTCCACCTTCACTCTGGGCAAGGTTCTCTCCTGAGTTCACAGCCCTCTCTGCTGAAGCAGGAAGAAGGTGTGCCCAGCAAAGATTTCAGCTCTCCCTCTTTCCCTGCTGGTATTGGAAATCTTAGGAACACTTTTCCTACAGAGGGAGACAACTGTTATTTTATTATCCTTGCAGTGTGACACTGAAATCTCCTCACTTTTATCCCATCAGTGCTTCGCTAGAGCTATGAGAATAGTAAGATTATCTCTCTATCTGGGACCACTGGGAAAATTTAAAAGGTTGGTAAGACTCAATTTCCTAAGGCTTTTTCCTAAGCCCACCTTCTGGGCTGGTCACTGTTGTCATTTGGACAGAGAAAGTAAGCCCCTGCAGACCAAAATGGGTTTCTTGCCAAACCTTGGAAAGGGACTTCAGTAACTGCTATACTCAATAGATATGACAGTGGAAGTCCTATGTCTGGCATGATAAAAGGTTTCATATACTCAAGAGGAAAGATAGAAATTTAAAGAGAAATACAAAATTAGAAAGGGATAAACAGCTCAACTCTCTGACTGCAATGAGATGTGCAACTCCTTTATTCCTAAAGTGTTGGTTTCATCCAATCCAGGTCAGATAAAACACCGTCAAGGACTTTGTCAATATGATGGCTTTCATGTTCTACAGCTCTCTGGCCACAGTCATGGAAGATATTTAAAACTATATTTTTCGTCACTAGAGAAAACCTAAGTGTTTCCCCATCTGTTCTAAGAAACCAAGCGGGGACTAGACAGACTTAAAGTCACACTGACCAAACACTCAGGTGCCCCATGCTCAAAGTTTCCATTCTGAAAAGACATATTTTATTTTCTCTTCTTGTTTTATTATAAGAAGGAACTATAGGTAACAGCACTGAACACATTTTTAAAGTGGATATGCTAAATGAAATGTGAACTTCTTTGAGTAACAGAAGACACTATACTATCTTGACTGCCTCTGCATTTCTTACTAGACATCAGGGTGCTGAATTTGACCTATGGATGACTTCAGCTTTTTCCTGAAAAAAAAATCCCCTCTGGGACATGTGAACTAAAACCTTCTCACTTACTGGGACCAAAGGAATGGCCAGGTGTTATCTACAGCAGAAGTCACCTCAGAGTTAGGCTCTGTTAGCTCAAGTCTGCTCTTAATTTTCCACAGAAATACCTTCATTTGGATGAGGTTCTGTGAAACAGATATAGATTACTTAGACACATGTAAGGTATAAATGCATCTAAGTAACTGGACGTTGCTTTTGAGCAAGTAGTCTTCTACTAGCAAGAGAAGGGATACCAGATAATTCTTGCCCTTTTCCTTTCCAAATGAATGGTTAAATTCAGATGTGCTTCCTCGGGGTGAAGCCTACATAGCTGCGAAATACTTTGCTACTCCTTGTGTGTTTTAATTAAAACTTTTTATCAAATCCCTAAAGTAATAAATATATGAAATAAACAGGGTGGTGCTAAGTTTGCTTCCCCTGCAGTCCTCTAATTCAGGCTCAGCTAGCCAACTTTTCCAACAGTTCCTTACATCTTTGTTATTGTAAATGCATCCTGTTCACTATACTTAAAATTTTACTTTTCAGAAGGATAAACTTTTATTTTCAATTACAATCAAACCGATATGTTTGTAGGTCTGTTATGATTCCCAAACAAGGCAGTAGGAACAACACTAAAACTCCTCTGTGCTCCCCTCAAAAGGGAAGCTTAGAGCACTGAGTCTGCTTTTCAGGTATTTTAATCCAGCCTGAAGGCCACATTAATACATGTCTGGTGCCCATATCAGCCACTGTGTATAATGTGGGAGAGGAGGAGGTGACACCCCCTTCCTTGGCAATATCCATCTCCCTGTGAGGAGAAGCTGACACTTGCTACCTGCATGCCTCCAGGGAAGTCTTTCCCCAGAGCTGTGGGTCTGCAACACCAAACTCTGAGGTGAGAAAGCAGAACACTCTTTTAAGTTATACTTTCCAGGCAATTTTTACTGAGTTCCTTACAACATGACATCAGTGCTGTGGGCACAGAAACAAATCTCACGACCATTTATTGGTCTAAAACAAAGAGGTACCCATAAAGATAATCCTTGTGAGACAGAAAGCAGATATCCATTCATAATAGAATAAAAAAATTAACTTTCAGGAAGACGATACAAGCTTATTTCTTTTTGCTCCACTGGACTAAAGCCAAGACACCACACTATATATTTTATTGCAACACAAATGTTGCCTTGCTACCCCTACATGTCCTTATCGACCTACATGTCAAGTAAACACCAGCTTTTAAACTGGCAAGTTTCTTATAAGCACTTCAAGACTGGACAGCAAGCAAGATTTTTTTTACACACACACACTGCATGAAAATGCAGACACTTAGCAATTTGCATTGGGTCTTCAATGACAGTATCCAGCAGACTGCAACAACCATCAGGTCCCTTATGCAACCAGCCAAAAAGGTCTAATTATCATCATTATTCCTTCCCTGTCTTCAGAGTCTGAGTGTTCTGCCCTTTGTTCTGTATTTTCTTTTCAAACTTGGCACCACAGCCCCCACTCATCTCACTATACCACTGCTCCCAACCAGTCACCACTGTTTAAATTTTCTCTCCATCACTTTCATGGTTTCTTTCATGCATGACTGGACTTCCTCAAGCTCACCGAACTTGTAACAATGCCTGTATTTTGCACCCTCAAAGAGACCCAGTTCTGCCGCATGGCTTCCAGTGAATTTAATTCTCTGTATACATATATATTTATATATGTATATATTTATGATATCTGCTCTTCCTAACATCTTTGCTGCTAGAGCCTGTGTCCTGAGAAAACAGAGTGCCTGCAAGCAGGGATTGGCCACTAACTACGGCCTCTAATCTAGTGAGAGCTGCTATAAGTAAAAATGCATAGACAAATACATAATGAAGCCTTTCAGCTCACGCTGACCTCTTCAGGCACTAGTGGTTCAATCATAGGAGCATCCTCCTGCCTTGCTGCAAGCCGAACGGGAGATGTGGAAAGCCTCTTCTCCCACTCATTAGACACAGTCGTTTCTGTAGAGGTTTCCAAGAAGGTGCGTTTCAACTCGCTTATATTGGTCTGATGTTTCATCAGATCTTCCTGGGTTTTGTCTAGATCCTAGACAGTTTTAAAAGAATAGAGCAGTTTGTGATACATCCTAAGCCAACCAAACTTAAGAGCCAAAACACACAACTTGGTTAGTATAGAGGGAAGTAACAGCTCAGGGAGCCGGGGAGCACAGCACTGACACAACACTCTGTGAAAATGTGGCATTTTGAAAGAGAACAGCATAGCATATCTCGTACAAGTGAGTCTAAATACACTCTTAAAGAGCCTATCCATATCACTATAACTTGCACCTGATAAAGAGGCTCCAAACAAACATACATATGCGCGTGGAGGCACACACATATACGCACACGCATATATCGATATTGATAGTACAAATTAGAGGAGTCACCATAATCTGAGAGAAAAGATCATCTATTAGCAGGTGGGAGTACACAGTTCATGCATCATAGTGCAGATCCACAGTTTGCCACTAAAACTAACACACATGTATGTACATGCACTGGTATATACCAATACCAACCTCTAACATAAGATTACTATGTTTGACATACACATTTTCACCCTGTATTCGCTTAATCAGACTATTCTGAAAGAAGTGAAAAAGAAAGGGAAAGGTAAGGGACACAATATTGAAAGGATACAAAATGCTGTTTCTACACATTTCTTCACAGAGAACCAACAGTAACATGCTGAAAGAGGCAAACACCTCCAACATTGATACCTGAGCAACGTCTAGACCTTTTGTTTCTGTACCTGTGCCTTTAGATCTCCGTCCTCCTCTTGATCCGACTGCCAGCATGAGAAAGATTGGAAAACAACACCTTACCCACTTGTATGAACGAAGACTTTATGAACATTGGTGAGAGGTACACACTAGGTTAAAATCCCATTTTCTCTTCATTAAGGGTTTAAGGAGAAACAGTAACATGCTGGGCTTTGCATGGTTTTCCTAACTCAGAGCAAAGGCCCTCTTCTCAAACTTGTTCTTTGTTATCAAAGGGGTATTAAACATCTTCCTTTTATAAATATTGCTACGTGCCATATTCGTAGGTCTCTATTAATGAAGCAGCAGTTGCACCTTCTCACCAAGGTCACGACTAGTCTAGGACTGAACAGCAGCAGCAAATGCTTTGGAATTCCATAATCCCAGAATTTACACATAGGACATAATCTGGGCCACAAGCAAAGCTTTGCATAAACTGACCATGAGCAAACAACTGCAACGCTTTCTACAGAAGGAAGCACATTTTATTTCCTTAAAGTGCTATTTCCCTAACCATAGTCCCTTTCTGTATTCCTGTATTTTTATTTACTCTTTAGCCTGAATATATTCTTTCAGGGCCTATCATCCGGAATAGCACAGACATCCCATCCACTTCAGTGCACATTCTCAAAAATAATGCCATAAGGACTGCCCAGCAGCCCCGTTTCCAAGGGTGCAATTTTAGGTGGCCACCTAAAAATTAGGTTAGATATACCACACATTTTGAAAATCAGGTATCCATAAGAAAAAAATGAGATGTGCTATATCTTCTCCTCTAAATGAAGATGACAGCTATTAACATATATTATTATTATGTAACTATATTAACACATATTTTTGCATAATAAACCGAAAATTTTAAATGTCACAGTTTTATGATTATGTTTTCCTTTCTGCAGGGCTCAAGGCCTGAAGCTATGGAGTGGAAGAAGCACTTCAAAGCATTTTGTACTTCTGACTCATCTCAACAAACTTTATGTTGTTGCACCATTTGAATTCTTTCAATGCCCGTGCTGCTATTTTATTGTTAATTTCTCATATAGTCCAAATTAGACAAATGTTTCATGGGAAAATCTGTTGATTACTTTACAATTTAGTTCAAATTTATTCTATTTACAGCCAAGGCTGAATTGTCCTGACATGTCATACAGAAAATTTTTCCTTGACAATAATTTTAACGGTCTCAAATATTAATGAGATCCTTCTGAAAACCTAGAGTAGTGATTGCGGTAAGACTCTGTCTTCTAGCAGATGTCAGACAAAATTCAGCTCATGTTCGCAGCTGCAAGCATATTAATTATGAAAGCATTACATGCACTTCAGTGAAGTCACATAGGGTTGAATATGTACCATGTTGTGGCTATGAGGCTTC
Source organism: Regulus satrapa (assembly GCA_013396955.1). NCBI lineage: Eukaryota > Metazoa > Chordata > Aves > Passeriformes > Regulidae > Regulus > Regulus satrapa. The sequence continues at coordinate 282,069 of VWZN01017938.1, read as the reverse complement.
TCAATGCAAGGAAAATATAAACATTTTACATTTCTCTTCTGAAAAGAATACCTGGACTAGTGAAGATGCCATATGAAATTACATTAAAGAAAAACCTTAGATATTTAAAATGTGAGAATACTTCTATGCAGAAATTTTTTAAAAACTGCTTTTTGTTGTCTTTTCCCCACTCTCCTACTCAGGCTTCACAGCATAAGAGCAAACAAGCAAACAAAAAACCCTAGGGCATGATCTGGCCAGCACAACCCTCCAGATAGGCAGCACTGGCGCGGGTGACACTGCCACTGCCCCACTAACCGCACAACGCAGAGGCCTTGCAGCTTCCAAACCAAACTCAGAAATAACAGGAATCCGTAGGGAACACTGGAAACTCAACTCTCCTAGCAAAGCTCTCTCGGCTTGCAGGCACGCACATGCACACACACGCGCAGGGAGGGATCCTGAACTGCCGTAGCAGACATGCGGTTTAACCCCGAGGCCCAGGGTGGGGAAGAGACGAGGCAAAACGCTCTCCCCTGCCATAGCCGGGTGCCGGCGACTGTACAAACCTCGGTGGCAGTGGTCTCACCATCAGCCGCAGTGTCCGTCTGCTCACTGTCAGTCTATTGGGTTAGACAAGTACCCGGGTCCCGAGAGGAAGGCAGGAATAAAGAATAAACCCAGCTCATCAGTACACGTGGCTGGCATGGGGAACTGTTAAACTCAACATCCCTGTGAACTGCATTAGCATTGCTTTTCAAACAACGCACATGTCAAAGAAGCAAAACAAAAATGCTATATTAGTAAACAGAACAGACTCAGAGGAAGACTTGAGGCGTACTGTACACAGTATATGGCTTTACTGGAACAAATTTATAAGCCAAGGAAAACATTACTGGAAAAGTGTTATTTGAATACCAGATTTTTTTTTTTTCCTTAAGAAAGCCAGGTAGCTTTAAAAAAAAGGAGGGGGGGGGGGGGGGGGAAAGTGACTAATATTTTCTAAACAATCTTTTCCTCCCATAATGATTTTTTACAGAAAGTTATTGAACTAATTTTTGTTCTAGCCAATATAAAGTAGTGGTTAAATTTCTATGTGGAGGGGAAAATGATAATTTAAAAAAACCCCAAAACCAAAAAAAAACCAACAACAAAGAAGCTACTTTAACAGTCATCTGACTTTCAGCCCCTCATTTGTACAGAGGTTGTTCTTGTCTCCGTATTTATACACCATGAGGCTGTCTGCATTACCAAGGAGTTCAAATAACCATACCCCCAGCCCATCTACTGTCTGTGGAGTAATGGTAAGGCTCAGATCCCACTCGGTTCCAATAAAGAGCAGCTGATAATTGTTAATGATAGTAAAAAGAAAGAAAACTGCCATTAAAAGAAGAACAAAAGAAAACAACCAAAAAATCCAACAAAAACAACTTCTCATTCCATTTGAGGATATGGATGAAAGCAGGAGAAAAAACAAAAGTAAGTCCCCCCACCCCCCAAACACTAGGTATGAGTGATAAAAATGAAACAAAGCACAGCATTGCACAGACTGATCTATCCCTGCTTTGCATGAAAAACATTTTAGTGGAGAACACAAGTGTCAAGATTAATAGAGAGAGGAGTGGAGGTTACTACTGAAAAGAGAGTTCAAAAAATCTACTAGGATGTGAGATAAGCATATGGAAAATTAGTAAGTAAAGTGCACCCTACTGCCCCAGACTGGCACATCCAAGTTGTTTTGACAGCAGTGAAAGCTCTGGTTTCCATTAGTGATTTTCTGTGGTCCTTAGATAATCTAAGGTAAGCCAGGCAGGCAATTTAAAGCCAGGACAACACATCTCACCCTCCAATCACATCAATATGAACAAGAACAAAAAAAAACCCAAAAAAACCCAACCTACTGGTGGATGGACTATCAAGTCTTAACTTTGAATTTTCTCCAATCTTTTGTCATTTTCTGACAACTTCAGTGTTTCATAAGACAATGTTTTGATTTTTTTTTATTGCTTTGGTTTTTTCTTTGAAGAGTTTGCATTGTTCATATGACAGACAGAAGAATAAGCAAGCATTTTGCACTATTTGCTAAGTGCATGAATACAAGTTACATGAAATTTTTAAATCCATGATCATTCTTGAGACAGACCACATTTATTTTTAAATGGAAGCATAAAGTCAAAGTAGTCTGTTAGGCTGGTCCAATTGCTTTCACTAAAGTGCTAGAAAATTACTTCTTTATTAACAAAGGATCTCATGTCTTTATAACATTATAGTCAACTATAAATGTATGGCTATAGAAAAAACAGTATACATTGTCACTTCTATTTACAAAAAAAAAAAAAAAAGCAAAGAGGAATTCATATTTCTAGGCATTTAAAAATAATTTGAAATTGTGTCAAGGCACTGTAACACAAGTCTGGCACATGGGGTTCATTTAAGAACTTGAAGTCAATAGAAAATTAGCTGCTAAGGTACAAACACAGAAGCCAGTGAGTTCCAAGGGGTGAGATTCCGTCTTTGAGCACAGACTGACTCCTGATGTATATCTCAAGGGAGAACCAGCTCAAAATTGGTTCAGGATACTGGCTGTAGTCTTCTTCATCTCTGTGTGCAATCTTTTGTGAACTGTGGGGGCAGGAAACATACCTATTTATTTTTCCATAAGTGGAATGTAATCCTAAATAAAGCATAAAACCTGCTTTATTGCAACATATATGTCTGCTAATAAGCCACTCAGCAGCCATGGAGTCAAGTTAGCATTACTGAGTTACTTGAAATAAAGACTGGGGATATCACAGAGCAGGGAATGGTGAGTTAAGGCTGAGAAAGGCAGGTCTCCTCTGGAGTGAAGAGTAAGAAAGGCTGGACTCAGCTCCAAGACAGGTGAGGTGCAGCTGAGGTGGGGCTGGTGGGCGAGGGCTGGAGTAGGAGAGAAGGCAGCTTCTCCTGACATGCTGTGGCTGTACCCCTCCTATCCTGTAATCATAATTGCTGTGATTTGTTTTGCCAATGTAATGCAGACATGCCCGAGTTTAAAACATATTCACTTTCATGCAATATTTTGAACAAGAAATACCCCATGGATTAGGCACAAGTCTGTGTTGTCTGCCAGGAAGCACTGCCAGAGTAACCACCCTCATAAAAGAGCAATACTAAAAAGCCTATTTTAGATGTTATTATGCTCAATACTTCCTAACTTTACTAACAAAAAGAAGTACTCATTTATGAAAGAGGAACAGAGTAATGTATTACATAAACACTGCCTCATTATTGCCTCTAGAGCTGGAACTATATTAATGCTGTTATTGCTATTAGATTAATCCAAGTGCAGAGATAATGCAAATTGAGACCTAAATGCTGTCTCAAAATGAGGACAAGAAATGAGACAGCAGCATTTTGGATGCCTTTTATCAGAAATTGCATATTATTTTTCAGTTGTAAGGGATCACAGAGCCAAAAGCATCTAAAGACAATGTTTTTACAAGACAAATTGATGTGACTTTTGGCTTTCTGTGAAAAGGAAATTAAATCCTGCACCAAGTCTTACAAAACTAACAGCTGCAGATGACAGTGTTCAAGCTGGTTGACTGAAGAGAGCTACTGCAATGGACTATTGACAAGTGGCCAAGGTGGCTTTTTACACGGCCAACTGGTCTGCGATTATCTGATCTGGGCTTTTTCTTTATATACAAAGCAAAACCATACTTTTGTATTTGAAATTGAAGAAGAAAATAGAGAATCAAGGAAAACCTCAACTCATTATTTTATTCTGTCATCAAAGAATAATCAGGCTCCAGCAAAAACTGAGGTGCCAGTTACTCTGTTACTTAAGCAGACTCCTTTCCTTCTTCTGGATATACCATCACACCCACAGTACCCAGAGCCACTGCAGACTCCTACTGCAGCTGGCTCATCTGCCTGTGATGACCCTGGTGGCTTGAGGCAACACTTTTGGCAGTGCTAATCTAACACTGCCAATGTCAAGACAGGCCACATGGCATGCTCCCGCAACAGCTGCAGAACAGCTGTCCCAATCTGACCCCTCATTGATACACTGGATTTAACCATGGGGAAACAATTTAATCTGCAGCAGAGATGGGATCAAGGCTGAAAATCAAGATCCAGGTTTTGCTGGACCAAAAAACCTTTTCTGAGGTTCAGTTACAGCTGATAGCCTTTTGCAAAAAGCTGAGTCCATCTGGACTTTGAACATACTGAAGTTGGTGAGGGTGCTCATCATTGTTGGGTAGCTAGTCATATAAATAAATGTAGACGCATAAACATGCTTCAGTAATTATGCAGAAAATTATACTTAATACCTACTATTTAGATAACTCTTCTAACCCTAGTATAAACTGCTACAGGGAAGAAGAAAAAGGTCTTATCATTTAGTGCGATTCACTTTGCACCAGCCGACACAGTTCAAGCAAGCCTCTTCCACACAGTGTTGTGCCTAACCCTGGGCTCCAAGCTGTACTCCCAGCATGAGAAAAAATAAAAAGAAGAAATAAAAAACCAAACCAAAAAACAACAATCCCCAAACCAAAAATAAACCCTTCTAACATATTAGCACAGACAGAAATGAGGCTCTGAAAGTAGGACCACTATTGCAGCAATCTAACACTGGTTAGGACTGAAGCACTGAACACAAAAAAGAGTGTGTTCGATGCCGAGGTACACACCTCTTCCTCTGAACTGTCACTCAGGTCATTGGCAAGTGAGGCACTCAAGGAGGCCGCCTTGGGCTCCAGGTAGCAGAGGCACATAGCCAGAGGAAAGGAGAGAGTGAGAGCGTATGGCACTGAGAAAGAGGCAGAGAGCAGAAAGAAAAAAATGAAGAGGAAGCAAGGCACGAGGGAGGGGGAGCGGATGGGCAGGTAGTGCTGCACACTGGCAGGCAGGAGGTTGGTTTCGGAGAGGTTAGGGAGGGACAGGTAGCCATCGTCATCCAGGAGGGAAGGAAATGACTCTGGAAGTTGCAAGGAGAAGGAGAACAGTGTTCCGCCTTTGCCAGCTTTATGCTTGTAGCCAAAAGCCACGTCTTGCTCGGCGGAGCAAACCCGCCCCTTTCTGTCAGAGTCTGACTCCAACTCGCTGTGTTTTGGAGCGCTCTCTTTGGGGGCCTCACAGCCTAAGGACTTTGTCCGAGTGCTCTCCTTGCATCTCCTGCGAAGCTTTGCTGAAGATACATGGGGGCCAGGCTGAGAGGATGGCGAGGAGTGGTGGGAGTCAGTGCCAAGCAAAGATGGCTGGTGACAGAGAAAGAGCAGCAAACAAGGCGCAAAAGCAAAAGGACAAAAAGAAAACTGTAATTAGTTAATTTTCTTCCGTGATGATAAAGAATATATATTATAGATATAAAATTATAAACAGTATTTCAACACCATAGCTTTCCACTGAATTGAATGGTGCATGTTCCCATGCCACACACCACAGGCATTACTGAATCACGCTTCCAGCTTACAAAAGGCCGCTTCTTGATTCAACATTTGTCTACTCCTCTGCAGCACAGGATTTACATAAAAGCCTCCATGGCCACCTGGGGAGTTTCAGGTGCTGCCAATTTCCACTTACTGTAAGACTGATTTCCAATCATAAAGAGTTTTCAAACATGAAGTACATGGAGAGCAACAAAGAAGGACACGTATTTCTAATACCAGCACTACTTATGATAGCATTCTTGCAATCAGGAGATCTGGTGGGGACCAGATGCTTCCCATCCATGCCTTGGACAACCTCAGCAGTAATAATTAAAACTCCAAGGACTTAAAATTCCTCAATTTCAATTTAAAAAAAAAAACAACCTAGGCCCTAAAACAAATTAAAACACATTGTGGTTTGGTGGGGGGAGCAGAAATCCATTCATCAGCTGCTCCTGGTGAAAAAACCAGCTCAACAGCTATCCTAGCACAGCTCCCACCACTGGCCCCTGCTGGGCAACCCTACAGCTCTGCCCTCACCTCTGCTCACTGTGAGCCCAAGCAGGCAGTGCTGGGGGCTCACTACTCCACCCCCCACCCCAAGCCATGCACCCTGCCAGCCCCTCCACCTGCTGCTACCTCTTCAGCTCTACACTGAAAGAAGGGAGCTGAGATTTGTGGCTCAGCAGACCCCATCATCTCTCACTGGGGATCTGAAGGGGGGCTGGCTAGAGAAAGGTCCTTGTCTCACATCTTCTCATAATCAAAATGTGACCCTTTAGCCATAGTGAATAGGCAAAAATGCCCCGGTGCTATTGCTACAAGTTTTACCACAATGCCAAGAATACTGGCAGGATTTGCTTTGATACAAATACAGGATTTGCTTTGATACATCACTTGTAGGAAATTCAACTTGACTTTCAGGTCACTTGAGGACAAAAAATTGGTAGGAGGAGGGAGGTGATTCAGCAGAAATGGTGACTGTAATTTCACATGATCCCTGCAAGCAGACACCACTGCTCTTTAGAAGGACAAAAACCACTGTCAACACCAAAATGCATACCCCAGTATAACACATCACCCACAACACTGATAGATCAGAGATGTTTTTGCCAAAATCCACCAGGTGTATGTAGCTGAAATGGCCCACTAGATCCATGACCAAAACCTAAGTGCCTGAGCTGCTCCACCCATAGTGCATCTCCCCAAGGAGCTACAATAGCAATTTCACTTTCACTCCAGGCTCTCAAAAGCAAAATGACTTTCAAGCCACAGTAGCCTCTGCCTCCAAAAAGCAGATCCAAGTTTTAGACTTTTTTTGCTATTAAGCCGGAACTTTACCAGGTATATAAATGGTAGGAATGGGACATAAGCCAAGTAGTTACATGGAAAAACTGCTTTCCTCCCTCTTTAATATTTCCCTTTCTCTCTTCTCTAGCAGCCTATCAGTTGAAGGAATCTGAATTCACAAACTAAGCAATCAGAACCAAGCCTAGCTTCAAACCACTTAAAAATGTCTTTATGGTTTTAATGCAGCAAGCTCAGATCAAAATTTAATGCTGATGGACAGACAGGATTTTGTGTGAGCTAAATACACACATAAATACAACTTGTCCCTATATTGTAAAGATCCCAAGTAAATGTATTCTTTTTGAATACAGACTATTCACTTACTGATATCTTTACAGTATTAATATTTAGAACAACTTCTGGTACTTAAATACACATGGATAAAAAAAAAAGGCAAAATGTCTTAAAGGAAAAGCTGAAAACATATCTAAAACATTTAGATACCCTTAAAAAGGGATTTGATTTCAAGCTTGTGTTTTGTTTCTTGAGATATTCTCTATGTGATGATAGAAAAATCTGATAGCAGGTCCATGTAGAAGCAGGACTGAGATTTCTGTAGGATTACGTAACTGAAACTCCTATTTATGATGGTTTAAACAGAACTCATCTCTTGAGCAGGGGTAAAAATCAATCAATTTTGCATATTTAAGTTCCATCAATTTAGTCTCCTAAAATATCTTTTGAGTATTTCTAGCCACATATAAGGAATAGCTAGATGATCTTCAAAATGCAACTGATCCCTCCATTGACTTAAATCAACAAACTCTTGGAACAGAACTAGCTTCTATCGGAGGTTTTCTGCATATTCGGTTTTCATCATTCCTCCTCCCTTTAGAAAATAATGGAGTTTCAAGAAGACCCGAGTTAAATTTGGTAGAGACTATTTTTTAAATGCTAAAATTACAGCCCAAACTTTCAAAAGATAACATTTTCTCATTTGCAAGTTCCAGTAACTCAATTTGTTTCTGGTTTACAGTACCTTAATTGCAACTCTTTTCGAGGACAGCTCATTGTGGCCTTACATGATAAAGCTAAAAATTCAGGTTCTAACATTTGCACACTAGACAGTTCTGTGGATGTAAACATATATATCAAGGTTTTTCTTCCTAAAAGATGAGGGTAAACCTTACTTGTTTAGCAAGTGCATTCCACAGTATACTTTCTGAATGTTATTCTACCATACTTCTCTTCACTGTCAATCTCTATTCACTATTTTCTCCATCCTCCTGTTTGGTTTTCCCAACCAGGAAACCACTGAACATCTTAGTGGATACTATGCACAACCGTAAGTGTTTGTGTGTGTGTGGTGGTGTGATCGAAGATGATGAGGGATGACTCAGATTTAACAACTGAGAAGAGAACCATTGGTAAAAACCACTTTCTTCAACACAAACTTCCAACAAGAGAAGCAAATGCTTTTGTAAGCCAGAAAAAAAAATTGCTTCTAATAGCAGATTAATATCCAGATGTTAACAGAGAAAAAGTGTCCACTGAAATTCATGCAAGGAAACGGTGTTATGAGAAATAGAAGACCAGTTTAAAGCACAGAGCTACATACAAGAATACAGAACTATTTTGTCGCCTTGTCAAAATCAAAAACCAGGATGGACATAGTAAAGTCAAAATATGACCAAAAACCAGAGGAATAAATATACACTATCAGGTTACTTCTGGTTATTTCCTAAAGAGCTGTTGAATGCTATGTGAAAAACATAATTCTCACTTTTAAACATATTTCAGAAAAACAGTCCAAGGCAGGAACTAACTTCTACAACATCATACAAAAAGACTATGAAAACACTGATTCAAGGCATGTATATACACATAGTATATTTCCTTTCACAGAACTAGTTTTAGTTCCTCTTTCTCCCCCCTCCCTAAAATTCTGTGTTTCTCCAAGCACTCTCCAAGCATCCCTGTTTAATACAAAACCCTGAAAATTCTACCTTGGTGTCATGGCGTATTGCTGAAATCGGGGTGACTTCCTCTGCTCTCTTTTTCTTGCCCTCTTCATCATCTTTGTCCTCTTCTGTCTTTTTCTCTGGAGTCACAGTGGTTATCAAGTTGGTCTGAGAGATGCCCTTTGTTGTGGCGTACTGGCCAGTACCAACCTCTGCAGCAGACACAGAATCCTTCATGTACATTTCATGGTTTTCATTCACTGATGCTAAAAGCAAATATTTAAAGAGGGAAAATCTGAAATAGCTTTTGCTGAGGAGCTGCATAAAATTAAAAAAGCTGGTTTAGAAAAACATTTGAGATAATGCTGAAAGCACAACTGTGTCATGTTTCAGGAAACCAGAAGCATGTGCATACATTTAAATAAACTGTGTACTTGAAATGAAGCTCATAGCTTTTATATGCATGCACATATATTATGGATGTGTATACACACATTACTGTAGCTAATGTGTGCATTACACAGTTGTTAAATGTTAGCAAGCCGTTAAAATTACTACTGTAGTAAAACACCAGACCAAAAAAAAAAAAAAAAAAAAAAAAAAAAAAAAAAAAAAAAAAAAAAAAAAAGGCAATGCATTGCCACAGTTATCAGGCAGGAAACATAAGGAGAACCAGCTATGACATCAGCCATGGGGGTGGAAGAGATTTTTTTAAAAAAATCTGTCAGACTATAAAAACGCAGATCAAATGCAGATTTAGTAACATGCTGCATTACAGAACATGACAATATTGATATTACACAGGTATAATACCTGACAAAAAAGAAATGTGATCCTTGTATTATTGAGTACTAAAGTCTGCCAGTTAGGTGAACTCATTATCCTAAAATATTCTGTGAAGTGATGACATTCAGTTCAGTGGACCAACCAGAATATTTTAGGATGCAAGTGTCCAATAATTAATCAGATTTAAATATATAAAAGGTATTTTGAAAGAAATTATACCTTTACAGATATAATGTAACCAAAATTTTACATATGCTCAGACCCTGCTCTTGACTGACTAATTTCTAAACCAACAGGATTATTAAAATTTATAAACTCACTTGCACATGTAAAAAATGACAGAGTCTAGGTCACAATGTAAGCACAATGCAGAATGTTACAGATGCATCTGCATTATAGTAACAATGCTAGTGAAGAGGTCATAAGCATTGACTTAAAAAACTCTTTCCCCCATTTGCACTTAGGCAAATAAACATTATAAAAACCTTGAAGAGTCTAAAAAATGCTAGGTAAATTGTTCCAGATATTTTGTCTCATGGGATTAAGTTTAGGAGGCAGGAGAAAGAAAAGACAGTAGAGGGAGACATCTTGTTTAGATGTTACAAACAAAATAATGCAGAAAGATAATTTCTGCTTTGAAACACATGCACAGCAATCAGGTCACCAGTTGCTTGGTAACGAGCAAGAAGCACATCAGAATTAGAAGATTCCAAAATAATTAATGACAAGCAGCACCTTTAGAGGGAGAGAAAAAGGCTTGTCACTTGTACTTTTTAATCAAAGCTTCTCTCCATCCCCACCACCATCTATACTCACAGCAATTTATTATATTCTGCAAGAGAATGCACCTTTTTTTTTTTTTAAATCTGTAATGAATCTGAGTTTAGTCTCAGTCTTTTTCTCTACTACAAAAATAAACTACAAAATTACAACCTCTTTTTACTCAGTAGTTGACAACAGTAACAGCTGATGGAAGTAGCTGATACTCTGAACTACATGCTGATTTAACCAAAGTCAGCAGCAGAATCATGACCTCCATGAACAAAGGATAAAGAGAGGAAGGATGTACTCTTAACCTATGCATGTTACTCTCCATTTCATACCTTCAAAAATAACATTTGACAAAGATCTCTTTGTGTTAATTGGAGCAGAATGTGAGATAACTGGAATCAAGTGTTATTACTCAAGGAAAAGAATGAATAATTTCTGGATTGTAACAAATTTAAGTGAAAAAGCTACACAGGAGAAAATCTCAGATTGAACCCAAACCGAAACAGTCACTCATGCAAACCCTGAAAAAGTGTTCAAGCCTGACTTTCTTGGGCAGGCAGGTTCATCCCATCCTTCAGCAGGGAAGCAAATACAAGGCCAAGGACAGAGGCTTTGTGAAGAGTGGGCTCCAAAGGACATTCTCCAGCCAAACACTTTGCAAGAATCACAGCAGTACATTTAGCATGGGATTTCTCTGCATCCTCCTCTATCCTTCCCGTGAACTTGCAGCCTCCATTCAGCCAAATCTCAAGGAGAGGACATGATGAAGTTTTTACCTAATCTAAAGCAGTGACCACTGTGATGATAATTTTTTACAAGGTCAGTTGAGAGTACCTTACCCCCATCTAAGCTGCGAGACATGGTGTAACGTTTGCTAGAGGAGCGCTCAAAGTAAGGTGCAGGACGGTCTATGAGGGCACTGGCTCTTCTCGTCTGGGCCTGTGTCCGACCGCTGTAGCGAAACTTGGAGCCCAGCGTGAGGAACTTCTTTGGAGGTGCTTCTGGCAGCAGGAGCCTGAAACACACCAAGCAGTGCACCTGTTACTCCCCTTCCTCCAAAATCAGTCCACTGTTTCTGCAGAGGAGAGAAGATGACTTCTGGGTATCACTCTCCATCGTAACCTGTGCCTCACCGGTCTGCGGCTAAAAGAGAATCGAAGGATGCCCCTCATGCAGCATGACAAAACCACTTAGCTAAAGCATTTGAAGACCTCCATTTTTTTCCAAATGGGCAAGAATCACCCAGCTCCTTCTTGCTTGAAAATCAGATTTACTATTTTCTGATTACCAAATCTAAAAATAAGGTATTCCTTGGACTGGAGGCCCCAACTGGGCTGAAATGCAGATGTAACTCTTCAAATTTAACATGGTGATGTTATGCTGAGGATAGGGCCAGAACTGATTTCCAGTGAATGACAGGCAGTATTCACTCACAGGTATTCATTCATTCATTTCAGGTTTGAGCTCTCCCACCCTCTGTATTTTGGGCATGGTAGCTGGCTGAAGAAGCCATTTTCATGTTATGGAGTCTATGTTTCAGACAATGATTTTTCAATAAAAATAAAAAAATCCACACTCTATTTCTCTTTAGATCTTTTGCTGCCAACACTGCATTTAATATGAATGTACAGACAGCCTGAACCAACAGTTTTAGGAAAGGAGGGAAATTCCTCGGTACTCTCAAACACTCCCCAGAGGGGGTTCTTAAGCACTGGACACCCTTTCAAACTGTTGAAAATCTCACCCTTTTGGGTTTCCCTTGTTAAGCATCTATTTAACTATTTTGGCACAAACTAAATGCAGCACTTATTTCACTATCCCAAACTTTTCTGAGTTCTTCTTAGAAATGAAAAGAATAGCTGCAAAACTCCTTAGTAATCAAAAAATTACAGCTACGGGTTGGGTATTCTGGGTGACTAAAAAACCCATGACCTACTATGGTCTATACTTTCATATATAATTCAATAAAAATATTCTTTTTTTTTAAACTCTTACCCACATTCCCCAGCAATCTTCCATATAAGTTGTTCTCCCTATGCAAGCTTATATGCTAGTAGTGCAGCAGAGTCCTTCATCTCTTTAATTATAGCAGCTGATAATATCGTGACACAGATAAAGCAAAATGATTAATTATGGTGATTTTAAGCAGTATCTATCTGAAATAGTATGAATAATTTGGGTGCAACACCTCAAACTTTGAAAGAGCAATAACCTTCATTTATCTGCTCAGAGGTACCTCATGATCAAAAAGACAATTTGATTTGAAGGGTTTTGTCTCTGCTGACAGAATTGATATTTTCTGTTGCATTTTATATCACACCTTTAGGAAAAGAAATCCACATACCTGAAAAATGTATGGTGTTCAACACACACTTTCCATAAGCGCTTTGCAGCACGATGATTTGGCAACTTAAACCCAATAGTGCTTTCAAACTGCTCAAACTAGGTAGGAAAAAAGAATAAGTATGTTTTTGATGCTGTGCATCTATTTTTAGACAGTGTACACAGGTTCATCTTCATTTCCTCCATCTGTATCACCTCATTGGCAAGGACGAATGCATATGCTCATGTATATAACCACATATATACATATTCTACAGAAAGAATTCTGGGAAAGAAGCTGTGAATGATAATCTATGGCAACCTTTGAGGAACATTTCTAGGGGAAGCACTGGTGATGAGCAAGAGATTTCTTATGGTGACAGTGATGTTTTATACCCTATAGTAACAAAGAGATCAGTTAAGACTTGGGAGACTTCTGAGAAAACATCATTCATGTGTTTTACCCTGTTGATTTAATTTCCGTAGTTAGAATTACAGTGGGAAGGTTGATAATAGCTGGAGGTGAGCAATAGTTGTCAGGGACTGATTCGGTCTCACACAGCCTTAGATTAAGGATATTTACAGAGAAAGTACTACTGTTAGTAAATCACAGTGATTAGAGCTAATTCATCTGAGGAGGATGAGGCAAGACAGGTAATTGAAAAGAGGTGTCCAGAGATACAAATAAACCTGTTTAGATTGTGCCACAAATTTATATATTTCAGATGCAGAAGCTGTGCCTGCTATATCTGCTGTAACATGCTGATGGCTACATGCAGATAGCTGAGTAGATAAAATCGTGTTGCTGTGATGGGGGAAAGGTAGACAAAAGGGCACTTGGAAGGAAGTCTGGATCACTACAGAAGCTGACAGGGAAATAAGGCAGGAAACAACAAAGTAATAGAGATGATGTGAGATACTGAATCACTTTATCATCAAATGTAATTTGGACAGAGGCTGCATAGATTATTTTACACACTAACTACGACCTGGTCACAGGATACTGTGTACCAAGACCAGCAGAGCTCAACAGAGTAGCAGTGGTAGAAAACTTCAGTGCAGGCACTGGGAATGTCAGTGACTATTTACTTGGGTTTTAAAACCAAATTCAAGGCTGGAAATTTGGTTACTAAAATTAGTTACCAAATTAGTCTGCTGAGGGGAAAGTGACACGGGTTTTTGGATTTTGGTTTAGGATTCTAAAATGGCTCAGGCTCAGGGGTGGGGAGCCTCAGTAAGTTTCCCAGGTCAATCATAAGTCAGTCCTAGAAACACCGGCTGCATTAAGGGAGAAATGCCAGTCCTAATATAAGTGATTTCTGTCCTGCTGTAGAGCTCCACACTCTAAATGAATATGGGGTTTTCATCTATCAAAGGCCAATTAGTGTACCAGTGTTTAAAATTAAAGTCCTTCTTTGCCTGTGATGATCCTGAATTTTCTAAGCGTTATCATTTTCTATAGGCCGGGCTGGATGGAGCTTTGAACAAGCTGGTCTATTGGATGGCATCACTGCCCATGGCAGGGGGGTTGGAACTAGATGACCAGTAAGGTCCCTTCCAACCCAAACCATTCCATGATATCCACGATTTCTGGGTGAGCGCATGCTCAGCCCGCGAGGTCGGTATTTGCTGTGCATCCGGCTGAGCCACGAGAGGGCACTCACTGTACGAGGTTTCACATCCCCTGCTCCAGAGCCAGAACAGCTCCTGCGGGCCTGGGAGGGCTATCGTGTGTAGCTACCTAAAATACTGTAAATATACTGGTCTGATATGTTTATAAAGTTTGGTATAGCCCATCTACATCTCTTAGTGGGTGATATAAATGCCATTTTCATGTACAGCATAGGGGAGGATAACAAGCTCTCCATGAATAAGCAATATGCTACTTAAATGCCCAAAGTATTCATAATATGAATGATCTTTTTATGTGCAGATGGCCATATTTATTCCTTACATTAGTTAATGGATGTAAACAGAAAAATACCAAAGTTGTTTTTTTTTTTTAACCTGTATTTTAAAGAAAGTAAATACCTAACTGTTCAAAGTAAAGTCAGCATAAATTAGGAAATATAAAGGGAGAGTAATGTTAAAAATTTATAAGACCAAAAAAAAAAATCAACAAATCAGTAAAAAAAACATGTTCTTTCAAGAGGTCCATTCACTTAAGAGAATCAGGATGCCCTTACCTCCCCTGGTCGGATTTTGATGTAGAAGTTGTTCCTCTTGTAGGAAATTTTCAAAACCTTTGGCCAGGCAAATCTATTTATTCTGAGTCTGTCTCGATATATTAAGAGTCCACTTGCACAGACTCCTAGCATGATTTCCACTCCTTCGGAATCCTGGAATAGCAGGCAATGCACTTTGTTGAGTTTTTCTATCCTTGCATCCTACAATACTACAGATTCCTATATCCTGTATTTCTATCTGAGTTACGTCTTTTTAATGCATCAGCTGTAGTGACCTGATTTCTGAGCGCTACCCTACTCACTGAATGCATTCATGCAAATAATAGTAAGGTTGGGCAGGGTGAAGGAAACTGAGAGTTTCCAATGTTTCCTTATATTTTACAAAGACTCCAAAAGGAGGAGGGAAATTTTAGATGTCATTAAAAGAAATACATCAATCATATAGCAAAGCTTTATTAGCATAATAAAAAAGTGTTATTAGCATAAATACCAGATTGAAAGTAAGTATGACAGCATACAAATTTACTTCTTTTGGTACCACTCATCTCCATGACTAAGCCTTGTGAATTCTTAAATTAATTTTTGTTCTGTAGTTTGCTCATTTCATCTTCAGTAGGTTTGCTACTTTAATTCTCTTGTGCTTTTGCTCAGTATTTTCAATTTGAAATACCCAATGGACATAAAGTTTGGTATTTGGACCAGAAAGGATTCTTTTATAAAAAGTGTGTGACTGTGCTATAACCTACATTTGACAGGAGGCTGTAGCTCAGACACAATAGGGCTACAGAAGATTTTTCCACAATCTTATCAGAACATATCCACAAATATGTGGTTTTTAAAATAAGAAATATATATTTGTCTTTCCTTTAGAAATCTTCAAATAGTCTAAAACAAATCTTCACTGTCTTCTATCACTGTTTCTTTGTTTAGCTAAGTACTCATACTGATAGAGAAAAGAAGAATCCACTTTAAAGTACTGAGTTTTTCACAATTTTTAAAAAATAACCTATAGTCAAAAATCCTGATCACAGAAGCTATGAAGATGTCACTCTATAATAATCATTAAATGAATTCATCATTTTCCTCTTGTTTTCCCAATCAGGCATCTTTCAGGTACTTGGTGAAAATCTGATTACATTTCAAGACCAACACAATGGTATGCATGGTGAGTCAAGACGAAGCAGCTATGGCACAGTTTGAAATGGAAAAAAAAAATTAAAAAAAATCACAGCATAGAAATAGTGCCACGAAGTCACTCCAGTATTAAAAACACACTAATAGAGGACACAATGGAAAACAATGATATCACCACTCAAAGATAGATTTTTTTTTTCCAAATACAGCTCTTGTGTAGTATCATCATCAGGCAATATGGTTTACTTCTCAGTTTACTTCTGTTTCACTTTCCTAAGCAAAGAGTAATGTCCAAATACAGTGAATACACTCTAAAAAACGAAGTCTCATTGCAGTAATCACACTGCCTAGTGAATGTCTGAAATGCAAGTGTGCTCACACATGGCACATTTCTGCAGGTGCAAGGGTCTTCTATTTCTGATACATTTCTCAAAAACCTGTTGAGAAATGCCTTCTTTCCTTATCTCCACCTTCACTGCAGATCTAAGTTTATTAAAGACTTCTATTACTTGTTGGTGTCAAAGACATATTTTCCATTGTGATAATACTAGGGTAAAATGAAACATGAATAAAAGAATTTGGCCTTTTTCAGGAGCCATGTGGTTACACAGCAGAGAAACCTGCTAGCTGTAATGTCCGAGGCACATCCCTTTAGCTCTGCAGATGGATGGGGGGGGCTTCCTCAGAATGGTGACAGCGCAGAGGACAAATCTATTTGAACATATTCTCCATCACAGCCTTGCATTGGACAACTGAGAACTAGTTTTAATGCAAGCTGTTGATTCCAACATCTGTCCAACACCAAAGATATTGGCACAGCCTTAATGAATTGACATTTACATAGAGACATTTGCCGTGGCACGACTTCCAAAAGGCATGCACAGAGATACTTGTCCCTCTAGCCTGACACCATCAAGTCTCACTGGCAGACCTAATTAAAGCTAAACATGACTTCTCACGCAGAGCCTACTTTTTCCACCTTCAGCTCAGTTTTCAAGATGACTGCTGGCATTCTTGACCCACAGACCGACACATCTTGGTTATCATTGCAACTTTTTAAACTAAATATCATCAGTTTGGAGAGAGACTAGCTTTTCTACTAACTTCTCTTGCTCTGAGTATTTTGACATGAAAAAAAAAAAAGAACAGCAAACCAGGATATTAATAGTTTTTCAGAAAGGAATAAATAAAATGGCTGTCTTATAATATAACATCTTAAACTTCACAGCTTTTCTTCAGTATTCTGAAAATTACTTAGGCCTTAATGCTATGTTATGTAAAATTTTCAGCAACAAAGCCCGTAACTTATTTAAAACAATAATCCATTTAGTTGCTGGTTTTTGGATTTCTTTGTGTCAGAAAAAAAAAGCTATCAAGTGACATTTGCCAATCCATTTCTCTCTGCTCCAAATGTGCCTCAAGACAGTGTGTGTATCTGCAGGATACAGGGAAGGCAGTGGCATCCTTCCTGGTAGATGCTGCCCATTGGGGCTGTACACAGATTCTTCATTTTCAGTGAAGGCAATTAACAGAACACAAAAGATTGCCTTGAATTCTCTAACACACATGCACAGCTCCTATGAAATACCCCAGGGACATGGTTGCAGGCTCTTTCAAGATCCAAGCTGAAAATTTATCTCAATTCTTGAAAGGGTCTGCTGCAGCAAAAAAACAGGCTCTCAATAATTTGACCTTTACAGAAAATGCAGCTCTCTCCACAGGGCAGAATTCTTTGGTTCCATATTCATTTGCCAAGGATGCTTGCTAACCTCAAAAATGTTAAAATCCATTAGTCTTACTCTGAAGAGTGAAGAAAACAATAGCAATTATTTATTTGGGAAAAAACCCCAAACCCAAAAATCAGACAGCCAACACAAGGCTAATAAGTGACTCTCCCAAGCCACAGTAAGAATGACCATGTTTTATTCATAACTTAGCCTGCTGATGATTAGCGAAACTACTTGATCATGGGAGAATGTTTCCAGGAGAATTACTGCCTTCCCTGTCAACCGCAACAACCACACTTCAGGAAAGAGACAAGCTGCTGTCTCCCCATTATCATCAATCTGATTAGGTTTCCAGCACAGCTAAATAATTGCTTGGAAGTCCTTTGCAGCATAGAAATGATCTGCTATCAAGTTAAGATAGCATGGTTGGCCTTATTAAACTGGAAAATGTGGCTGAATTAAATGAAAATTGACCACTCTCTGTACAGCTTCTAAAATCCTCCCTCATCACCTTATCCACTCAGTATTTTCCTCAAGGATAGTGTTGCTAAATCAACATGATAGTTGATACGCAACATTTTTGAATCTATAGGATAAGTTATGTTATGATTACAAGATATATATTTACGGTTATTTCAGGAGTCACCTTTTCTCATGTTGACACATGATTCATCCCACAAAATCTTTGTCTCAAAAATACAAGAAAAATATATCAAAGATTTATTTAAATAAATAAGGGATCCATGCAGATCCAAGTACCATGCTGCAGGAGATATATGGCTAGTGAAAGAACCAAATTACATACCTTGGCATGATGGAGATCTACTCCATACATTGAGAGTTTTTTGGCATTCTCCAGGAAATGCATCTCAGCTTCTGCAGGTGTCATTCCCCTGAGGAAAAGTAATGAGTTCCAGCATAAATGTTAAGGAAACAGAATCCAAAAGAAAATCCAGCTGCTGGAAAACATTTTCAGCCTGTCATAACTACAGCCATACCCCTTAGGTACCTGAGTACCTACCAGAGCCCCAGCTCTAATGCAGACCCTGTTAACTCACATGCTGCAAAGCTCTTCTCTATCCAAAGAAGCACAGAAGAGCCCTGCCAGAAAAAATACTAAGCACACCACTGCAGAATTTAACACCTCCTCATGCACCAGGATGGTACCCGAAGCAGGCTCGAGCTCACACTGGCTCCCTCTGCTTACCTGTGGCTCTTGTGCAGCTCGATCACTTTGTCCTCCAGCTCTTTAGTGTGGTTTGGCGCAAAGCGGAATTCGCTGATGTAGTCACTGCCGTACTCATCCGGGTCGTAGTCGCCGAGCTCCGACTGCACGGTGTAGGAGCCCAGCAGGGCCAGCGTGACGAACGAGCAGGGCAGCCGACCCGAAACGATGTCATCTCTCAGCTGCAAGCAGAGGTAGTACCTGCAAGGGAGCACCAAAGCAGCTCAGACAGGGCCCCTCCACCGCTGCTCCCAAAGAAGCACTGCCCGAGCACTGGAAAGAGGTCTCGGTTCCAATAGGAATTTGCAGACAGCCAAGCCCAGAGATTTTCAGCCATTAAGGACAATAATATTTTTATATTTTTGTCAAAACAACCCCAAAACACCAAGCTCTTGCCTAATTTACCAGTAGGAACACTTAATTTATCTTTACACAGTCGCATGGAGATCTTTTAATAAAATAGGCTATTATTTTATTTAGTGACCTAGATGAAGAATTACCCATTAAACACAATAGATTTCTATAATAAATCACTTTCATATAAAACTACCTGATAATTCTTTAAGGAGAAAAAAAAAATAATTGAAGCCCTCATATACTGCTCATTTAAGAATAGCTGACTTCCAAGTCATTCAAAAAACATTAAGCTGCTTCTTTAGCAACATTTTGTGCTTTCTCAAAAATACATTTAAGCAGCAAATGCTGTTAAAACCACAGAAATATGCAGTGCAAGGTTTCACCACATAGATGAAAACAGGAAAAAATGTGAAGAGCATTGGTTTGGTGGCAAAGTTCCCAGGGGAAATTTAAGAATCCAAAGAGGAACAAAGCAATCCCGTCCTCTGTTCAATTGTGAACTCCTGGCACACTGTCTTTCTGCACAGTACCTACCACAGAGGACCCTAGTCTAAGCCAAAGGCTTCAGCCTACCTTAAAAGTAACAAGTAGTCCATAAAGCACTGAAGGTTAAAAATATTCAAAGGTTGCAAAATGTTGCAGCAGGCTGGGGAACAGTTTGCTGATGCCACGAAAATTCATCAGGGATCAAAGTTTTTGTGCCTCCTTCCAAGGAAGAAATCAGGTGAGGTGGTGCTTTTTTTGTTGTTGTTGTTGTTGTTTTTTGGGGTTTTTTTGTGTATGTGGTTAAATACAAAACCAAAGAGCAGAGGTATAGAGTACAGAGCTGAGTGACTTGAAGAGCAGGGAGCAGCTATTAATTACCACCATATTTGCTATTCCATGTACATTGATTGCTTACTTTGTCAAATGATACACAAAATTTGCATCCATGCTTATTCTCGTCTATCCTGTTTTCAGCTGGGAAAGAGTTCATTTTTCCCTAAGTAGCTGGTACAGTGCTTGCTCTGTTTTGGATTAAGTATGGTCATGAAACCACAACATTATCTCACTTCTTCCCTTTCACATGATTTTACTTGCAGTTATAACTTGTTACCAGTGGCAAAAAATGGGCATCAGGCATATTTTTGAATATTAAAATCAACTCTAAGGAATACACATACTGAAAAAGCTGGGGTTTAGGTTAAACTTCAAAAAATAATTCATAACACAGAGGATAGACACTATTAACACTGTCTTTTCTGTCAAATTATTGCATATTTTCCATAAGCTCATATTAAAAAGACAATTGGAATACAAAAAAAAAATAAAAATTCTTTTATTCTATAATTAGAGTGCAAGTGCTACCAGGAGCAACTTTTAAGCCAATTCTAAAAAGGTATTTAATGTTTAAGGCACCTGGTAATGTCTTCAGATAGTTGGGCAGGGTCTGGAGGGTAGAATTTCACATTAAATGCAAACTGCCAAGCACCACCTGGAAAAGAACATAGATTGACTGAAAGTACACTGCAAATGCAAACAGAGATGCCCATGCTATTCAACCACCAGCAGACTTAAAAATATCCCAGACAAGCAATTAATAAGAACAGGTTTTAGAATATTTTTCCCACATGTCATATGGAAGATACTGTATTAGATCAGATTTTACAGCTGTTTTCTAATTTAGTAGGATTTCTACTGAAGTGAGGACTCTGAGCCAGCCATAATTTACTACTAATACTAAAAAAAAGAAAAACCCTCAGTCTGAGAACAAGGTTAATTGAAAGTAAGCACCGCACAGTCTGTACAAGCTTTAAAAACCAATAACCCAAAACACAGAGGCACTGGAAACACCACAAGCCAGAGTACAAATGGGCTCTGGAGCAGGGTGATGTGCTGAGGTCGAGCTGCCCAAATCAGCTCACAGCATTTTCCCACAGAGTGCTGCCTCAGCACATAGCTCCTTTCTTCAGCAGACATAAATTATTGTGTAGACAAAACTGCAAGGACAAACAGAGAGTATGACTGCAAAAGTACATAGCACTGGGGAATTCTTATTTAATTATTTCACTAAATTTAGTTGACCCATGGGATGGATACTGGTTTGTATCTTCAGAGTTAGCAAAATTATTTCTGGAGTGTTAGCTTTAAATGTTGGAAAAAAATAATATCAAGATTTCAAAAAAAGAGTTGAACATGGCATGTGAATACAGAAATTTTTCTGAAAAAAAAGGGTTAGGTTACACTAGCACATGACTTGAACGCAAATGAAAAGCAATAACAAAACCCCAAACCACACTGTACAGGCAACAAGGAAATTTTATGCCATCAGGGGCCCCATCCATTTTGGTCATTCACACATCTAATCTCAAATATTCAGGGCCATGCAGGATGGGGCTTTGGGCAACTTAGTTTAGTGGGAGGTGTCCCTCTCCATGGCAGGGGTTGAAATTAGGTGATCTCTAAGGTCCTATCCAATCCAAATTATTCAATGATTCTGTGAAATTGCAAGAAGAGTTTTGAGGTTCACCATCAGGACTTCAGCTCTTGTCAAGACTTTTGGAGTCTTTGATTCTAGGAACTATTCCATTTTCTTGGGCCACAGAAGATGCTGAAAGGAAGATTTGGCTGGCAGTGAGGATGGGACATGGTCCCACCAGAGGGAGGACCAGCCCCAAGGTGGGAAGGCAGTCAGAGGTGACACCTGGTTCCACAACAGATGGAAGGGACCATGGCCTGTAAATCTATTCCTTGGCACAAAAAAATCAAACCTATGATAAAGCCTATCATAATAGCACAGATGATTAAGATAGAGGAGTAAGCAGTCTTCACCTCATATGCACAGGGTTGGAATAAAACCTAACACTGTGCAAGTTAGTAGGCTCTAACTAATGGGGTGTGAACCAAGGGCCTTTCTCAACCACTGGGATGAAGTCCCAGCAGTGGGGTCTGTGTGTTGTACAACTCAATCAGCATTTAGTAGGACTATATATATGTTTTGGAAGGCATGATGGGTAACAGCACTGCTTTTCCACTGTTGGCCTGTTCCAAACTTCTGGGATTAATTGTACAGAGAAAGCAAATTATTACTGTCATTTTCTGCAAAGACAACTGCCCACTGCCTCAAGTCCAGGATGAGACTCTTTTGCCCTGGTTAATCTCCTGCTGTCACAACCCTTCATTATCTACTTCATGGCTTGGGAACATATTAAATGCATTTCAAATATGTGGTGGGGAGCTGAGCTGCTTTACTTGCATTAACCATCTATGTAATCTGATTCATCATGGTCTAAAGCACCTTCCTCTCTGGATCCATCCCTTCATGAGATTCAAAAGAAGCAAATGTTCGTTAATTTGTACTGCAGCTCACTTACTTGCAATGAAAATAACACTGGACGAAAGGGGAAGTTGCTCATAGTAAGTGGGGAAATTTTCCCACCAGTACAAATTATCCCTTTTAATCTTGGAGAGGGAAGGATTTCTTTATGAAGCCTGACCCAACAAGTGTGAGCTACCAGATACATTTGTTCATAGAAGCACAAATGCTAGAAGTGGTCATTTACAAAATGTGTAAAGAAAAAACATTACTGAGACTTTTCTGCCCACAGAAGTCATGCACATAAATATTTTGTAAATTTTTAAAAGTGAAGGGAAGAAAAAAATCACAAGTCAAGTTTTGAGCCCAGCAGTCTAAAAAAAGATTTTCCTTTGAGAGGTTTTAAAATTTCTTACGTAGCAGATGCTTAGTTATAACAACTGAGCTTTTAAAAAGATTCATGTGAATCCAAAAATTGACTGAATGGTCATTTTAGGAGCAAAGATCAATCTTCTGAAAGGAGGAAAGGAAAGGTATTTTAGATAGAGTACTATTTTGTATCAGTGAATTATTTAAGTATGGGGCATGAGCAGTGTTTCTGGATATGATATAAATATCAGTAATGTAAGAAATCATTAATATACGTGGTCTAGTCCCTAAGGTTACATTGCTTAATGTCAAACTTCAGGATTATGCATCTCTGCAAATGTCAAGTTGTTTTCAGCAATGCAAGTTCATGTGTTATGAGCATCAGTAATGCCTCACCATCATCACAGGGTAAAAAAATCAAAAGGATGTACCTAATTCCTTTGCTAAAGACTTGGGACAGGATACAGATGACTGTGAAATACACTTTGTCCCCATGGGGAAACATGTAGAAGGGGGCAATGACAACAAACTTACTTCGGATCTGCTTCTTGATTTCCTTGGCAGGGTCCAACCAATTCTGCAAAGAAAATGTTTCCTTTTTTCAATTTGAATTAGAAAACAAAATAAGCATTATTTTTAAAACAGTGCTATGAGTCAAAGCTAGAACATGTGAAGCTCTGCCACCCCTTTCTCCTCGGAGTAGCAATAAGCATGGCTAAAATAATTTTCAAGATGTGGCACTGGGTAGAAACAGGATTTTTTTTAACTCTGAGGGCCTGAATGGTTTGAAATAAAAGAATAAAATATGGGAATTGGTAATATGAACCCAAAGGGATCTTTTTGCAGAGTATCTTCTTGGAAAAAAAAATTTGTACAAGCTTGTTATAAAGAGGTATTTTTGATTGATTTTTTTTTTCTCCAATCTGAAAAGGCTAAAAAGACTTGCTAGAGGATAAGCAAGTGCATAGTAGGGCAATGCAGCATGGGCACGAGGGCCTCTCCAGGGAAAACCAGAGGCAGAACCAGAGCACCTCTGCCCCCATCCACACCATGCTGAGCCCAGTGACTATGCAAGACAAAACCCCTGCTGAGGAGGTGGACAATTATCCCAGTGATGTGTTAGTACTCCATGGATGCCAAGGAGCAGATGAAATTCCTCTGGAGGAGGCACACAGCAGCTGGGGTCTCAGTGCCTCTGCTGTCTTGACCTCTAAGAGAATCAAATTAATATTTAAAATGCGTCACAGCCCAGAACAAAAATTTGGCTTTCCCCAGGGAAGTTCCACTTTCTCCAAAGAAAGATAAACAAATGTATCAGAGACAATAAAACTCTAAAGAGATATCAAACAAGCAGAACACAACAATCCCTCCCCAACAAAAACAACCAGTTTGCAGCTGTCCAAACCTGCTCTGTGGTGCAAAACATGAGCCTGAAGGTCTCCAGCTATTGCTGAGCACAAATGCACACTATGCACCAAGGATTTCTGTTTATAAAGATGACATGGGATGTGGGCACATATGTTGTCTGACTGGAAGTTACATGCCAAGGGTTGGAGGTGAATTGCTAAGTATTTTAATACATCATATATGCATGTTATTGATCAATAAAAGTGGCGACAGGCAGTTGTTCTTTTAACTGTTTATCTCTGTAAAGTAACTGGTGACCAATAATTATTTAGTGCTTCTAAACCACGTGTTAAAAATAAATCCATGCTTCTCTTTCCCGTAGGAAAGCATACCTATCTGAAATGCACTTAGACTTCTGCCTGGCTTTTCACAAAACAAAGCACTTGCTAAGGCATTATCTCGCACTGGCATGGAGCAAGTATCTGCTTAAGTGACTTTCTGAATTAGAAACAAAGAAGTCTGTAAAGAAAGGGGAAAAAAGAAACAAAAAGACAGATATCTTTCATATCATATATATTTGAAACAAAAGGAAGCCTAGAAAACACAACTGTTGTTCCCACAAGACATAAACAGCTAAAAAAGGAGTAGTAGGTTGAGCTCCTGATATCAGGGAAGACCTTTTAGGCCAGGCAGAGCACAAAATACCTTCAGCTGGTGAGCTCAGCTGAGCTACTGCACATATTGCTAAGAAGTTTTGTTTTGGTTTCTGGTAAAATATTTATCTTCAAATGCCAGAAAAACACTACATATTTAAATTATCCTCTGATGCCCTCTCTTTCACGGTACCATGTCCCAAATAATGTATGTACATATCACCTGCACATTAGATCATCTTTGACACTTATAATACACAGCTTGTTCCACACTGAAGATGGGATGCAGGACAGCAGAATGTGATTCACTATTGCTACCAACTGCTTCTGAAGACTAATGCCTTTAGTCAAAGCAACAATAATGCTAAGATAAAGTCAAGGCTTAGAGCCTTCCCTATCTTAGCAGTTAGCAGGAGCAGTCAGTCACCTCCTGCCTATCTGTGTTCCAACCACTATTATTAAGCCATATTTTAGTATTATATGTTTTGCAGTGTATCTATGAGTGTAAATCTGACTTTCATCTATGACAGTAAGGGAATAAATCATACTAGAAAGAACACCAGCTATATGATTAATATCTTTCATGTCATAAATAGCTGAAAGAGAGGAAACTCAAGAGAAACATAGGAGATGCTCGAGGAGTAAAAAAAAAAAAAAATTGCTCAAACTGTGTCTGTGGAACTTGGCAAGGAAGATAAAACCAACTTCTGGATTGTTTGCAGCTGTCTGGGGAGTGTCTCAGAGAGTTCTGATGCTCACATGCCAAAGGTCACCTGCAGTTTTATGGTTACCTTTTGGTTTTCTGTGTCTCTGTATGTTAGCCCAAAGTAGTCTTTTTCCAAAAGGTTCAGATGCTCGCACACTTTGTCAAATAGCACTTGACCTCTGGAACGTTTCTGTGGGAAATGAACAGAAAACAAAGAGAAAGACACATAAGTTTGCAAAATAAAGTAATATAAGGATTAAAATAACACCTTTTTTGTCCAACCAATAACCTCAAATTGATTCAAATCAATGCATCCATCTTTCCAACCTATTGACCTGGATCGTCATAAGAATCTGCTGAATGGGGCAAATCCTCTTTTCCTAAAACCTCAAGTCTTCTTGCATAAAAAATTAAGTCACACATGTCATGTTTCAACTTCCAGTAGGAAAATGTCTTCTGCCTTTCTGAAACTTTAAGAGCATGATGAGGTCATTCCTCTGAAAATCAAAGTGATTCTTTGTGTACAAGTAGCAGGAAATAGCAGTACAAAATATTCCTGGTCATGGATTGTGAGAGTTGT
The DNA here is from genome assembly GCA_013396955.1 of Regulus satrapa. Lineage (NCBI taxonomy): Eukaryota > Metazoa > Chordata > Aves > Passeriformes > Regulidae > Regulus > Regulus satrapa. The sequence continues at coordinate 255,964 of VWZN01017938.1, read as the reverse complement.
G
>VWZN01017938.1:223799-255897 GCA_013396955.1 Regulus satrapa | reverse complement strand
GGGGGGGGGGGAATTCACTGGAGGAAAATCCAAACATGGACACACTTTTTGCTTTGGTAACACTGTGAACTGTTTCACAACTGATTTCAGGACCCATTTTTGTCTAATACACAGGGAAATGTGATTACTCCATCTACTAAAATCATGGGAAGAGCCTAGTATCTGACTGGGAACGCAGCTGGGTAAAAAAACCAGCTCTCCAGTGCCCCACTAACCTTCTTTACTGCTAGCATGTCAGATGAGAAGACCTCACTGTCAACACCCAGAGCCCTTAGCAGAAGCTTCGTAGTATCTATCATACTGGACAGTAAAAATCCAGGTCATCCTGTTTCTCAGCCTTGTATGTGAAATTGAGGAAATAGTTGTCCAAAAAACCAAACAGCCAGAAACATGCCCTTTATAACACATGCCAACTTTGATATGCATTGACTATGATAAATGATTCAAAATTATTTGGGCTGTATTCACCACTGTGTTTCATCACTGCCTGCTTCCCAGAATGCAACTCAGCTAAAGGAAAAAAATCTCCCCACTTTATTCTGACCACATGCACACATAAATATTTTAGTTGATGTCAGCGCAGCATTTTCTTTATTTGTAGCATACAGAGGACTAGAAGCAGACTGGAAATACTCTATTTGCTTCAAAGGCAATGCAGGCAGTTGACACAAAAGAGGAGAGGATGCCACCTCCAAAATTACATGCCTCTGCCGACAGAGCTGCACCCGGACTGCACTGCCAGCCCAGCAGCCTTGGCTGGGACAGGGCAGTTCAAAATCCAAGCTGAAACAGCTATGCCAACAAACCCATGGAGCTCAACACTGGCCTCAAACTATTTTAGAAGTTGTAAGAAAGCCAAGAGAAAAAAAGGGAAAGAACTGAGGGTTGCTGCCTAATACTCCGTGAAAACATTGCAAGAGATGATGGAAGGAGTTGTGCAGCGTAACTTAATTTGTGTTAAATTTGGTATTTTTACTGGAATTCAAATGCTATATTGGAACGGACACTGGAAAACATCCTTTACACTTTTATCAATGGAGAAACTGTAGTGTGGCCTATAAAATATTCTCCAGCTGAGGAAAATAAACCAGAAGTGCATTACAAGTGTATTCCTGTAACTTCATTTACTATGCCTTCCAGCATTATTTGAGCAAGCAGCTCTAGGGCCTTGTTCTGCGTATCACATGCTTTCCACCCTGTAAGTAGGAAGCCTAAATATGCCCCAGCTCTTTTATAATGTCAAACAAACGTTTAGTTAATTCTTCACACCCTGAACTTGAAAGTAGGCAACAAGAACTTGCTGGTTTTATACTTGGTGCTCTCTGTAGAGAAAGAGGCAGATAAAAAAGATCCTAATACTGGTGTGTGGAGAGGAACCAACTCAGAGACTTTAATCCAAAATGGTCACATTTCTGCTATAAGCAAGCAATGCTGCATTTTGACAAATTTCTTGCTCTTCTACTTGTGAACAAAATAAGTAGTTTTACAAAATAGAGAAAAACAAGCAGGTTAGCTCTAGAGGAGCTGTTTGAAAAACACTGTGTCTGTGCCAGTGCACCAGTTACATATATTCAAATTGTGGCTCTTCAGTGCTCTCTCAATTTTAAGAGTCACTCAAGGTCAACACAGGAGTTATTTTATGTGGCCAATCCACGTAGCTACACAGATGTCTATTTTGAGAATTTGTAGCTAGCAGCTGCAAGGCACGGTGTTTTAACAGGGAATTACAGGAAACAGTTGTGCAGGACTGTGCTGTAATAAAAACCAAATGCCCAGAAAACCCCTAGTGCTCACTATTCCTTGTTTGGCTACACACTGCAAGTGAGAGTTATCTATAGCACTCTAGAACAATTTTCATGGCCATGTAACCTCCTCTTCCTCCTCCAGTATGAAGATGCCCAAGTTGTGCTTAGTCCACATTTTCCAAAAAATTCCTGCTTCATCAGGATGTAGGGAAACCCTGTTGGTAGTGCAAGAGGACATGAGAAATACATGTAACAGATAGGCCTTCCTTGCCAAGGTCTTGTCTTCACCATCACAAGGAAGAAGTGGTGATGGTTGAGGGAAGGCCTTAACAAGACCACTTCTCCTCCTACGGAAATGGCCATTAGTGTCCAAATAGACGAGCCTCACGTTGCACCCTCACCACTGCCCCTGAATGCCTGTTCCCAGGTCTGAGATGACCTGCAGATGAAGGATTTAGAAGACTCTGGTCATCTGGGGAGTTGAGGTTGCCTAGCAATGGAATTACTCCTGCTGTTTTCCTAATGCAAGAGGAATCCTCATGCCCCTGCATAAAGGCAGCAGTGCCACTTTGTACCCATGTGTTGTGAGCAGGCACATTGTTTCTATAGCATCATTGCACAGAAACACAGTGAAGGGAAGCTACTGCATAAATTAATGGGAAATTAAGAGGTTCAATTAGAAATATGTAATTAAAGCAATTGAAGAGACCGCTTTTGCCCTTGTTAATTGTTTTTATTTTACTGCATGCCCAAATAACCATGCCATGAAAGGCAAGGATATCATTGCTTTGGCAGGGAGAGAATGGGAGAAGGAGAGAAAGGTCAACTTACAAATTCATACAGCTACTCAATCCATCCTAAACCTTCGCTTTCCATTATTTTAGAGTGACAAGTCTAAGACGATGAAAGATTGACAATCTCCTGGTTACTGTGGATCACAAGTTAAAGCCAAAAATGCCAATCAATTCTCAGCAGGGCAAAAAATGTGGATCAAAAAAGAAATTAAAAAATAAGACTTTGTGTTATAAAATACTGACTTCATAAATTAAAAAAAAAAAATTAAAAAATATGAAAGGTAAATCTGGCAAGAATATCCACTAGAAATATTCTTAGATATTTTTCAGGTATGAATGGGATGAAACGAAATGTGCAGATGTGAAAAAAGATGCTTTGCTTAAGCTCTGGGAAATCAAGTAAACAGAAGGAACACAACACACAGATTAAACAGTATAAATTAACACAAAGGTCTGTGAGCAAAAACATTATGTTTTTTCACAGCCTCATCCCTGCACATCTATAAAGGCCATGGCTCTCTCTTGAAGCTGGAGTGGGAATAAACAGCCTCCTGATGAAGTTCCCAGTGAAAGGAGCCAGCAGCAGCAAACTTGGCAAGCCAGTGCCTGCCAGCATTTCTCTCACACAAGGAGAAGCAGCCTCTCTGCTCATCAGCTTCTCCTCAGTTTTGAAGCTGAGTTTCTCCCTCCTTGGGATGCTGAAGGTCACAAAAGGTTCTCTGGTCTTCTAATTGGCTTCTGCACCGAGCTCAAATCTTTTCACATCATCTTCTTCTGCCCATATCCCTCCATCATACTCCCATCACCTTACAAGATCACCAGACTAAGATTGTATGAACACAAAGTGAAGAGCCCAAAAATTCACGTATTTCCATCTTTGTTCTGCCTGGATAATAGGATTATTATCAAATCTATTGTTCTCATTGACAAACATTTAGATAAAACATTCAGTATTTCTTAATGCAGAACAACAATAAGAAAGTTTCCCTTTATTATGATTAAACCCATAAGCTGTAAAGTACTTATAATAAGCAAACATTATCGAAGTGAAAAAACACAAGCCTTTGTTATCACTTCAGCCATAAAATACTTACTGTATGGTAATCGCAAAACCACTGACTGGCTGAGGCTGGAAGGTACCTCTGGAGATTGCCTAGTCTACCCTCCCTTCTCCAGAAGCACCCCCTAAAGCAGATTGGTCAGTGCCCATTTGGGTTTTAAATATCTCCATGGATGGAGACTCCACAGCCTGTGTGGTACACCCTCATAGTGAATTTTTTTCTTCCTTCTGTTTAAACGGAAATTCCTGTCTTTCACTTTGGGCACCTTGTCTCCCGTTGTGGCAAATGTGACGTTCATCCTCTGTCTTCTTCACTCATCCCATCAGACATTGATACACATTGCTAAGATCTCCTGAGCCTTCTCTTCTCCAGGCTGAACAGTTCCAGCTCTCAGTCTTTTTTTGCAAAACACATACTCCAGGGCCTTCATCCTATCTGTGGCCCTTTGCTGAACTCTGTCCAGTATGTTCAGCTTTTCCTTGTACTGGGGAAACCAGAATCAGACTCAACACTTCAAGACTGAGTAAAGGTTGACTCCCTCAACCTTCTGGTAGCATTGCCCAGGATGGCACTGGCCTTCTGTGCTGCCAGGGAACATCACTGACTTCTGTTCACCTTTTTGCTCACCAGAACCCTCAAGTAATAAAAACCCTGTATTGCACCAATCGAGTACCAAACCCGTACATTATTGTACTATGTAAAGCAATGAGAAAAACAACACAGAAAATGAGCAACCAACAACTTAATGCAAATACATGATACCAGCTTGCTTGTTCTACAGGTACTGGTAAGATTCCTGAAAATTCCTTTGGGAGTCAATAAAACATAGGGATGAGATCAGGTTGAGTTCAAATGTTATGTTCTGGATGGTGCTTCCCAGGCTATAAGCCAGTTGTGCCAGTGGGAAATTTACCAGGATTCAGATCTGCCACCTTCAAGGGACAAATTTGATTTCTCTAAAAGGCTGTAGGCTTGGCTGCCTCATGCCAGGAGGCACCACCTCTCCAAAATGTCTTCAAGCTGCTGTGGCTCCTGGTTTGGCAAACCTGCCCTGCCCTTGAAACACAACCATTTGCAGTCTTCCTGCAGGCCATTTTGGCACCCATCCTGATATTGCAGCCTCTTCTGATACACCTCACCCTGAATGACCCACTTTTGCTTGTTGGGTAACCTCCAACTTACAGGGCCAGTCATCTTTTCTAGCTCTATGCCAGCTACAGCTGTCCATGCTGAGGACTTGTCAGTGCTCAGGCTTCTTTCAGACATTACCCAACCCTCTGACAGATTTCTCTGTGGAGGGACAATGCCATTCTGAGACTGGTAGCTCAACACAGCTGAGGAGCCTCTGTTCTCAGAGGGTTTCAAGGCATCAGCCAGGCAATGTCACAGCTGGCCTGACCACACCTGCTCACTGCTCTGGCCACTGTCCTGCTCATGTCAGGGCCCTCTCCAGTCCCTTTGAACCAGCACAGCCGTGATACTGGGATACCTGCACACCTCCCCAGGTGCTAAGGGGTTCAGTGTCCAATGACAGGGTAGAGTGTTGGTCTACCCTCAAGGCTCTACTTTTGCTTACTAGCAGATTACTCTCCTCTCACTGAGAGGGAAACAGGATAAGGAGCTGACAAGCAGCCAGCAGCCCTCTCTGCTTCCTAGAGATTAAAATGATTGCAGCCACCAAAGTGATGCACCTTGGTGTGGTTCAACTTTGGCATTCAATGCTGCAGTCTCATGTGGGTGCAGAACGCTGGGCAAGGGCTGCCTGCAGCATGGAATCAATTACCAGAGATCACTTTCAGACCAAATTCTGCAGTGCTAGGGAAAACAAAGTGAGAACAGAGTTCCACAGCCAAACATCTATAACAGGATTCATTTTTGCCACCAATAACCATCAACTCCACTGCACAGTAACTGCAAGGTCAGGACAGCCCCATGAACAGACACTTCCCTTTCTGATCAGTCAAGGAGCACAACAAGATAAAAATGTATCACAGCTGTGGACCTGAATTTTAAAAGGGATAAATATTCTTGTAACTTTCTGCACAAATACATATGGAAACAACCTTGCTGCTTTCCTGGGAAAAGCTGCCAAGCTGTCAGTGGGCAATGTCACACTAGTGCTAGCCTGGCATCCAACTCCATACAATTACTGTAATAACTCTGGTTAGGCAGGATCACTGCAAACAGATCAGTATCATGAAATCCCCATACGAATAATTGGACTCGAACTGATGTTGAGGTTATCTGGTTCACATTCCTAATTAGCATTTGCACTTTCCACTGGATCTCAACAATGCATTGTGCAAATGTGTGGGCTGGCTCTAGCCTTGCATGCTGTAATGTTTTTTGGCAGGTGGCTGTACTAACATCTTCCTTTTCTCCTCTTCTTACTGGTGGGGAAGAATTAGCTATTTTTTTTCCCCAGTGTCTCAATGTTGTGGTTTTTTTGTTTTTGTTTTTTTGGGGGTTTTTTGGGTTTTTTTTGTTTGTTTTTTGTTTGTTTGTTTGTTTTGGTGGGTTTTTTGCTTTGTTTTGTTTTTTGATGAAAAAGATTCCAATAGCATGCAGACCACTGATTTTATTTCACTTTACTGTTTCAGTTTAAATTACTTTTTGCAATTTAATTTGGTTGATACTTTCATTTTCTATACCACATGGGCTGTGTGTAGTCTCCTATGTGCAAATGCCAGCAAAACACCTACAAAAGTTAAAATGTATATGCCAACAAATAAGTAGCGTACACAAGGGGAATCATCTCCATCAGCTTTTGCAATTATTCTTGCAACACAAACAAGTAAAAAGGATTAACTGGTTGTCGGGAATATTTTGCACTCACCACAGAGAACACTCTCTTAACAAAATTCCCCCAGCTGAGCCTCTGAATTCCAGCCACCTGACAACACAATTTTTCATTCCTTCCTCATGAACTACCCAATTTGCACACAATGTATGCCAAATCCCAGAAAAAAAACCCCAATACTTCTGCAAATACTCCATGCTCAAGATAAAGTGCTACTATGCTCAAGATAAAGTGACCAAGCCTGAAAGATCACTCTTGTATCAAGCACCTCATTTCTGGTGGAGGGATATGAACATCACACATATGTCATAAATTAATATGCATAGGCAAGTATGTATATAATGTAATGCATACAATATGTGCATACTGCCAGGTGTGATCTAAGTGGATCTAAGCTTATTGGAGTTTCAAACGTTGAGAAGCTTGTGGCCACATCACATTGTTTCTCCATCTACAGAAAGTCAATCAGAGATTCTAAACTCGCACAGTCATTTTGTTAAGGAGCACATTTTTATCTGTGAGTGAAATTAATAATCAACATACCAGGATGTTTCCCATGTTTTTCCTGAAAAGAGTTTGAGTTGTACAAGAACCAAAGAGCTGAACTGAGAAATTGTAGAAACTGATACTTGTGCTTTAGGTCAGTAAGTTTCCAAACAGGGAGAACATATTTTCTGAACATGACTTGATTGAAGCCAACAGCAAAAAAACAGGGTGTTTTTTTTGTTTTGTTTTTTTGGTTGGTTTTGGTTTTTTGTTTTTTGTTTTTTTTTTTTTTTTTGGTTTGTTTTTTTTTTTTTTTTTGGTTTGTTTTTTTTTTTTTTTTTGGTTTGTTTTTTTTTTTTTTTTTGGTTTGTTTTTTTTTTTTTTTTTCCTCAAGGAAGATAAAAGGAAAAAGTAGTTCCGAAAAATTTTAACTTCATTTCACTTCTATGCATTTGTAATTTGCATTTTCAAAAGATTTACTCTTTCCCGGTTTATACTTCTTTGTTTTTTCTCTCCACAGGGAAAAGAAGATGAAGCACGAAGGTGACAGGAGGAAAAACAACCCTTGTATTTCTTCAAATCTACTGTTTCTCAACTGAAGCTCACAGCAGGAAGCTAAGTGAGGAGAATCCAGAAAGAAAATCAGGATAGAGAATTTTTCCTGTAGTCTTAACTGGCTGAAAATCAGCAAGTTTTCCTCTGGTTTACTGAAGTAAATATCACAGGTGTAATGTGTAGGATAAAAACATCTGTGAGCATAACATGACTTAACCACTGGAATTTAGGTCTCTAAATCCCCTGCTGTGCTTGCTGAAAATGGCACCGGCAGTTCCAAAAGCATCAATAACAGTTAATTTATCTGAAAGTTCAGTGTATTGCGAGTCATGTTCTAGGCATTCCTCAAAACAGTTTCAAGCAATTTCTGCTAGGAAAAAAAAATCCTTTGCTGAAGTTAGCAGTGTAACTGTACACCAAAGACAAAGGTAGGATATACATTACCAAAAAAACCTGCAAATGCCCACTCCCCTCTTCCACACACAAAAAAACCCCCAAAAAAACAACAACAACAAAAAAAACCAAAACAAAACCAAAAAAATCCAGAAAACCCCCCAAACTTAAAAATAAAGGAAATTAACTCATATTGTCTTTTTATTCCAAACCTTTGCTTCTTGCAGAAAAAAAAAAATAAATTGCACATGCAAACTATTATAAACCAAAGTCTTGGGTTGGAAGTACCTTTTAAGATCATCTACTTCCATCCCTCACTGTCATAAGCAGAGACACTTTCCACTAAACCAGATTGCTCCATGTCCCATCCAGCCTGGCCTTGAACACTTTCAGGGATGGGGCATCCGCAACTACTCTCGGCACCCTCACAGTAAAGAATTTCCTCCTATCACCCAATCTAAATATTCCCTCTTTTAGTTTAAAATAGTTCCCCCTTGTTCTATCACTATCTGAGTAACACGTCTCTTTCCCTCTTTTCTGCAAACCTTGTTTATCTACTGGAGGGCCACAATAAGGTTGCCCTGGATCCTTTTCCAGGCTGAGCAACCCCAACCCTCTAAGTCCTGTCTTTACAGGACAGGTGCTCCAGCCCCCTGAACATCTTTGTTGCCCTCCCCTGGATGAGGAGGAGACATAAACATTCAAAATATAACAAGTAAACATTAATAATAAATGTTCATAAATGTATGCCTAGGATGGGCAGAATGCTCTCATCCAGTTTGTAAGCAGGTAGCCAGTTAGTATAGGAGATATTGAAGAAGACACTTTTTCCAGCCTTTCAGGATGCAAAGGGAAAAAAAGACACACTCTAAGAAAAGAAAACATTCAAAGCAAAATACATTTATTTTTTAGTTCTCAAAAGTTTTCCGTACTTCAATGGTAAGCTGTATTTGGAAATATCCCAAGTCAAAATTCCAGATAATATCTAATGAAAAGAATATTTAGCCAAAAGTGCGGAGAACTAAGAATTAGGCAATTTCAGAAAGATTTTTCTGAATAAAAGCGATATTAAAAAGACTTTTATTTTTTTCCATTATGAAGCTACTTCATGTACAGAAATGCTTTTCCTGAAAGCTGCATATTGATATAAGCTCTCCAACTGTTCTACTTCTCTATTAACTTCTTTATGTGTCATGAAACATCCTGGGAAGTGACTGATATAGACTAATAGTTTGGAATAAAACTTGCAATAATATTTTGCATATCTGTCTCTGCCTTTTAATTTAGAACACTATCTCATACTGCTCTGCAAATATAAATGAATGTCACATAAGGAAAGAGTAGATGACAAGGTTTTTTAACATACAGTGATGACTGATCACTTTATTTTTTCCCCCATTATGGCAGTTCTATAATTCAGCATCTAATTGATATTTATTATTATAATACACCATGTTGAAATATATTGGCATTCTGAAAACAACGTTTTCTTTCAACCGCTAAGGAGGCATTTAGATAAACAGATAAATACGTCACTGCCTATGCTTCAGTTACACACCTGCAGCAAATGTCAATGACATTGTATAATATGACATAGTTTTTATCAGGGGCAACCTTCTTTAATGCCATTTGAGCTCACAATCCTAAACAGCCAGCACTAATCTAAAAAAACCCCAGAGGACTGCTAAATCCCAGTAAGAAGATTGGTGACCTAGTCCCGATTCTGGCATCAAACCAAATTAGGGTTTTTGCCTTCTATATCAGCAGCAGAGATCACACCAGCACTGGTACCACACAAACTCCAAGTGTACGAATGGGTGTGCTGCACAGTTTGCATCCTTGGGAAAATAGTGAGCATTCCTTTCATGACAATGCAACCGTGCTGGGGGCACTCCATAAAAAATAAACACTCAGGAGCATGTTTTTATATGTGGAAGTGTGAGAGCCATGTCTGCACGCACACAATGGCTACAGAAATACCTGTCAAATGTGATGATTATCAAATGCATGCCAAGTGCATCAACAGAATGCATACTGTATCAACTGAGGTCTGCTACCAGCTTATGGTCACTACTCTCCGATAAATGAATATAAAAACAGTGGACACAATTTCTCAATCAGAAGTTCTGTTCTCAGCATATTTATTAGCTTCACACATTTTCTAAATCATGACATAAAATAATAAACAGTACTCCATTTATGAAGGCTTTTCAGCAGAGAAAGTAACCCCCTCACTCAGCTTTCTTGAGAGCACAGATTGTTTGGGCTTGGATTTTAGCTGGATGTGCAGCTGATCCATTGGCTTAATGCCTCCTTATTGCCCTACCGCCTCCTGCAAGACACTCTGAAGTAACTCAGGCAGGTCTCTTGGGATTCACTACAGCAGCTGAAGCCTCTCAGTTCTGGTTATAAATATTTTCCTTATTCTACCTATACTTGGACAAACTCAGCAAGCACTCGTCTCTCCTCATCTCACATGCTAACAAAACTGCGCACAAGCCTAGTACCAACAGAGAAAGGGGAACCAATCACTACATGAAATATAAATAGTCCTTGGCATATATCAACTAAAAACAACCATAAAGTTTGTTTATTTTCAGCTGAAAAAAGCTCTACTGTCAACATAGGCCGATTTAGAGAGTAATCTTGCCATATGAATTTAAAAGCCACAGAGCTCTCTCTGACCTACATTGCCAGCCTGGAGTGAAAAAAAAATAAAAAAATTCCACTGCAGAGAAAGATGCTCTTGAGGCAGAAGAGGGAGTAGGATGATCAGGCTTTTAGATCTGGGGTACCTTAGATGGTATTGCACCATCAATGCTAGGTTTTTCTTGAAAAGTAACATATCATGCTCTCAAGTAACATCCAAGCTTTATCCACTTCAGATCAAAATCATTTCTGTCAGAGTGAGATAAACCATGAGAGACAGACCTTGCTGCCTATCAACACTTTGTTTTGCAAGCAGATATTTCACCACTGAGTCCTGTCTATGATATTCTGTTCACTGTAACAACAGACAAGGATAAGAAAACATAAAAGCAGCCCAGTGCTGCATGGGGCTCAGCTGGAAAAAAGCAAAACAAAACAAACAAAACCAAAAACCAAAAAACCAAAACCAAACAAACAAAACCCCAAAAAAACCCCACCCACCCTTAAGAGGCATTAAGACTTTCTCTAAGATGCTAATATATTAAGAGGATGATAACAAAGTGAAAATTTACTTAGTTTGGGTCTGGAAATGGCAACTCAGTGTAAACATGGGGACAGCACCTATAAATTGGACCAACTAAAAACAGAGATAATTATGAATTTAGACAGCTCAGTTGGGACTGGAACAAGCAGCAGGCACTTCAGTGACACAGGAACATAACAAAATGCAGGGAGGCTTGGCAAGAATGTGATTGGGCAGCGACATGGAAATCAGCAACTTCTGTGTTGGTTGGACATGAGGTAGAGAGGAATGTACACATTGTACAGAAACAGCAGAAGGCTTTGAGTGCCCATTTGGAAAAGGGAAAAGACAAAGACTTTCATTCACTTTTTAAAATTTGTATTCCATTAGTCATTAAAAAACACATGCAGAGGTTGAGTGCTAGCTGCACAAGGCACTTTGGTAAGAAGCTGGAGGCTCTCTGGGTCAAAGACCACCCCAGGCAATGAGCCCGGGGAAGACAAACATGAAGGGACTGGTGCAGTCTTACGCTGGTGAGGCCATCAGCAAGGATTATGACAAGGACAGAACTCCTGGAGCCAAGAGACCTCTATCAGCCTTGGGATCATCCTCTCCTGGACTCTTGCAAACAGATTAACCAACAATGAACCAACCATGCAGTACCTCAGTTTGAGTGTGTATGACCAAACCCAGTTTTTTAAAAACTGCCAGATAGAGAAAAAGCTCCTGTTGCCTGCCTTGAGTCCAGCTGGGTCCCCAAGGGGAGGGAACCAGAGGCAATATTTCAGTAGGTAGTTTTCAGCTAACAATTTATTCCCAAAATATATGCCATTTCAGAGCAGCTGAAAGTTTTTGTCAATGTAGGTGGATCCCTCACAATAGTTTTCAACTATAGTTGTGAAAAATAGCTAGCACCTCCAAGTTATCAAAATTAATACTTTTGTCTGATAAACTCAACATTTCACTGCACAAATAATTTTCAGAAACTATAAACAAAAGGCAATACTTGAGAGGATCAGATGTAGAAAACGCAGATGTGGAGAAAATGTGTACAAATTTTTTGTTTGTTTGTTTTTTAAACTTCTGGCATTCGATTGTGACCATGTTCTCCACTGTGCCAAAATGTGTAATTTAAGGCCCCACCTGCTGTTCACTTGGTACATCTAAAAGAGCAACTTAGTTTTAAGTCCTTGTTCCTCATTCATTTTCTAAAATACTTGCATATTAACTGGAGAAAATAGCTATCTAAAAATTCAGGTGTCTCCCTACCAAGGTTGTAAGAGACCTTCTCCTTGAATACCACACAGCCCAGACATTCCCAGCCCAGAGAAGCTGGGGGGGACCTGAGCCTCCCCTGGCAAGGCAGAAATGCTCCAGTGCCAATCCCTCAGCCTTGTGGCATTTCCAAAAAGCTTAGCTCAACCTGCCTTGCTCTGATTTCAATTTCTTTACCTTCAGTGATGATAATATTGAATAAGAATAAGAATAAGAATAAGAATAAGAATAAGAATAAGAATAAGAATAAGAATAAGAGTAAGAGTAAGAGTAAGAGTAAGAATAAGAATAACCAGAGGGAGGCCAAATATTTTTATTTTAATTACCAAACTGAAGAAAAAAAACCAAACCCTTCTCTGCTCAGCCTCATAGATGATCACTATGAGCTGCATAACATTGGTGCTGATTTCCAGAACACTGTGCTTCTTGAATTAATAAACATTTAAACTCAAAAAGCAGCCTATGGTATTTGGAAGAAGCAAGTCAGAAGAACTGTGTATTAACTTTTTTCAGTTGAAACATATTCAGGCAATACTCAAGACTCCTACTGACATGTGTCAGGTAACATAGATCTTAAGTGAATCCCCTGGCTAATCCAAGTCAGCCCTAATTAGAGGGTCTGGGGATAGAAAACATGCTGTGTAACAGTGATGATGCCTCTCAACCCAGTCACTTTTACTGAAACATATCCTGGGGAAGGAACAAAACCCAAAACAAAGGTCTTCATATTAAATTAAGTGAAATGTAAGCAATGAGTAGGTCAAAAGGAAAAGACTTATTAAAAAAAAAGTTCCTCTTGCATTCAGTAATCAGTTTCACATGTAAAGCCATTTGCAAGAGACTGTGTGGAATTCATTAAACAATTAAAATGTGCAGGGGGTAACCGAAACTGTATCCTTCAGAATGCAGAGTGCATCTTATTACAAGGTTTGCTTCCTGACCTTAAAACCTACCTCAAAACCTAGGAGAAATTCGATGATACTAAACTCCCTGTGCAAAAGCGGCTTGCAGGTCCACACTGGGAAACTCCCAGGGAAGAGTTAGCTTGGACACTGTGTGGGGAGGGGGACCACGGGGCCATGTGTTCACCCTCTATCATGCAGAAACACAGGAGGATTTTTTCTCCAGAGAGAGTCTTGAAGGTCAGGTAAAGCAGTACAGGCAGCCACTGCTCTCTTTCATTGATGGCAGAGGTGTCAGGGCAGAAATAATTCTGCTTGTTCTCAAATCTTCAAGCCTGTCCTAAGACAATCTTCAATGACTTTTTTTTAAGGAAGCACCCTGTATTCTCACTCTTTAATAGGAAAATGGGAAATTAATGCAAAATGCAACACTTCAGCTATTAGAAAATCCATTTATTTCATGTCCATTTTGTCTTCCAAAAGAATTATCACCCCATACTTGTATAAGGCAGAAAAGGACCAGTTCACTCCAGTTTGCTTTGGTCCACATTACAAATCCTGCTTCTAAATACATGAAAACTTCTTGCTGTTTCAACTCAAACATGTCACTTGAGGATGTGGCAAACCCATTAAGAAAGTGGGGTCTCCACCAGGGAGGAAGTCATTGGAGGTTCATTACAAAGGTGTAACACTGGCTACAGCATGGGACACTGAACCACTGCCCAGGCTGCAGTGGCAGCATAACTGAGAAAACTGGAGATAAGAAACACCCATATACAGCGTATTTTTACCAGTCCCTTCCTACCTCAGCTGACACCCCCACTCACACAGAAGTGGTGTTAACAGTAATATTTTTGTGAGATGTTGTTTCTCTATGTGCTATGCAGCTTATCTGGATCCTACGTCAACTTGCTGTTTGATGTAGGGCTGCCGAGATGCCACAGACAAGCTGCCATGGAAACATTTGTTTTCATTCACTGGTGGCCTGCCTGATAAGAAAGTCTGAGTGGTACGGGAATGACGAAGGAGTATAAATTACCAATGGCCTCAGACAGCTGAGCCTTTCAAAATTAAATCTAATTATTTTACCATTTATTTAGACAGATTATGTTACAGCTTTCTAGCCTCACATTGTGAATGACAGCATGTATATGTTTAGAGCAGAAACAAAGACTAGTTCCAACGTGTTTTAGGAAGACACTTTAAATTAGGCTATGTGTAATGGAGAGCATGACAGCTTGTTCCACTTGCATCTTTTAATTAAAATGCAGCGGTCTAGATAACATAAAATTGAGATAGGATAGATATGGACAGAAGGATAATAAATCCTAGAAAAAATATGATTGTACTACAGCATTTGAAAACTTCTACTTAAAGCTGCAGAAACCCAGAAATAAGCCTTTTTGTTGTTGTTGTTTTATTGAATCTTAGGAAAAACTTCAGCTAGTGTGTTCATTATCTTTTTGAAGGTTATCTGAAATTAATTTACAGTCTTGAATCTTGCTTTCTCGTTAGCTCTTCAAGCCAATGAATGTAAACATAGGTCTAGCTTGCTTAAAAAAGAAATCTTCCGCTTCTGCACGTTGAAGGGTGGTTTTGGCTGCAGCTCTGGCCTTGGACTCTTTGACAATCAATATTTCTGAGCCTAATGCTGACTGGGAAAGCACAATGAGCAACCCAAGGAGAACCACTGCCAGCAGGAATGGATATCTAGGCGGAAACCACCACCCTGTATCCCTCTGAACGGACTGCATCGACTCCTGTGAACCAGCACCCCTCAAAAATATCCAGGCTCTTCATTAGATAGGAGAAATACACAGCTGCCCTGAGGCTGTTTCTTTTGGCAGAGTACCAGGGAGAATGTCAGTGTATAAATACCTCTTCTCCAAAAGCCAACAGCTTTCCCTGGGGAGGGAAAGCACCATTAGGTGGTGATTCCATTAGGTTGGAAAGGCAACCCCCCTCTGAAATAAGGCTATGACTACCATCTGCAGGCTTCCAGACAAGAGCATCGGGGGTACAGATGGCAACACTGGTGGTTTATGGTTTTGGAGGAGGATGAATGAACAGGTTGGGTTACCTCCTTAACCTGGTTTTGGCTTGTAATGTGTTACTGCATGAAAGACTTTCTGGGTCAGGACAGATAGAGCACACAGGCAGTAACACTGCAGGGCCTCAAGGGAAAGCTTTTACCTGTTATTTGCTTAAGATCCTTTCACTGAATGGAGACTACATTAGATGACCCCCTGTTAACCTCAGCTTTGAAGTTGGCTCCACTACTCTTTCCCTCATACATCTCGTACAACAGGAAAAACCCCAGTGTCACAAATGCAAAGCGCTAAATGTAAGAGAGACTGGAAGATATAGCAGTAGACAGTGGAGATGCTCAGCATTAAGTATAGAATAAGAAAGAGGGGCTTCGGAAACAAAGGACAGCAAGGGCATAATAGATTATCCAAACTTTCCTCAGAAGTGTCTCAATCTGTGAGTACGTGCCACATCAGCTGCCAGGTCATTAACGAGATGAACACATAATTGATAAGCTGCAGGTTGCGCTCTACTGGAGAGCAATAAGCTCCTTTAAATTACATTAATATTTAACATACATAAAAAGCATTTGTCATTTGCAAAGCACTTTATAGAGTAACTGATGGATTCTATAATGATCCCCAACTCCCAGACTAGGGAATGCAATTCTGGAGAGATAAATACCTGGCCTGCATCCAAATCAAGATTCACTGACAGAGCTATTATTCTAGTGCAAAATTAGGTTTTTAAGTTTCTGGTCCTTCTAGATTACATTGCTTTGTAGCCTTCAGTAGGTAGAAGCATGATACACATGGAGCAGAAACAAAGGAGCTGACAACACAGGATGACAATTTTGACTTTTATCTAAAAATTCTCAAATCCCTGCCTTGGGTCACTGTCCACTCTGAAAGATGCAGTTAAGTGGGATGAACACAAGGAATGCAAGTATTAAATATCTGATTGCCATGTTGTCAGTCCCTCTCCTTTTTGATTTAAAGAATTAGTCCTGGGGAATTTAGTGACCTGCATAATTAGTTGGGTGCTTTAGTATATTTTATATCTATATCTATATATATATATCTAAAAGAACTGAGATGAGCTCATTTGCCTACAGCATGATGATAATAACACCAAGGGGGTGGGTTCAATCACTGTACTGGCCATTCACTTAAGAGATGGACTTAATGATTCTTGTGGGTCCCTTCCAACTCATAATATTCTGTGATTCTGTGAAAACTCCATAGTTTTGTGTGCTGCTAACAGAGAAGAATATATTATATATTATGTTATGTTATATGTATATATGTATATATGTTTATGTATAATGTATGTATGTATGCTTGTACATATATGTATTTTCCCCCCATTTAAATTGATAGAGTTAATTCACTTGAAGGTGATCCTTAAAACATGATTTTCTGCTGTTCCTCATGCTGCAGCACTGAGTTTATTGTAACTGATACAGAACTTCATTACTCAAAACTTCTGCAGAACTTCACCTTCAGTCTCCTACACAATTTCCTGAGATGTCTCTAGAGACAGACCCTCAGTTTCCCTGCCCTACTAACTCCCTTTGTGAATACTTTTTTTTTTTACTTCTCTGGAGAAAAAACACAGTGCAATTCACATCACTGATCTTGGCTGGACTCAGCATCCTTTGGCTGTAACTAACTTACATGCACACAGGAAGCGGACTTCCTTTGGTTCTACCAAGAATTCCCATGGGTTAGAGTGGGCTGTGCAAGAGAGGCACCTGCAGTTGTATCATCAATACATACAACATACTGACAATACTACCTAGGAAGGATGCAAAGTCTGAGTCACACTGTTTAAGGGATGTAAATTTATGCACCACTCCAGCTGCACTCATTCCCTGAAATATTTGTTCCCTACCTACCTAACTTTGTTTTAATGTACCCCATGGTCTGCTCATCATCATGGTCTTACAGCTTTGTCATTTGAAAATTCATCCTTTGAGGGGCTTTCTCCTAAAAGCTCCTAAATATCTCATCAATATTACATTCTGCCTGGGAAGCCTGATCATCTCAGAAGCAGATAAAATGATTACTGATGACAGTAAATACAACTTGAAAATATTTCAGCAATGTAAGTAGAAAAAATTCCCACAAAACTTATATTGGACATTATTCAAGAGCTATTCAGAACTTGCAAAGCAGAGAAATCTGACAAGCAATAAAACATGATGGCTTCCATATGCCAGCATTTTGACACTTCCATAGAACTCAAGTTTAGTGAAAGAGTGAAACTTTCTATAAAAAGTATTATTCACAGCATTTTTTTTGCATAACTGGAAATCTAACATAACAAATCTCCCCTTCTGCTCCATCTTAGATTCCGATAAGGCTCAGCCTGCTAGACAAGATTTTCATAGAAATCTTATTTGGTAAGATTTGCTTGATTGTATTCCAAAAAGTGACTCATATTTTACAAGCAAGTGGCAAAAGCTGAAATGAGTTGACTCTTTCCATCAAACCCAGTATGAGTCATTCCTCCAGCTTAATGGCTCCCACACTATCTCTGAGTGACAAAACTGAGACTGCAGGTCAAGAAATGACCATTTAATAGTTACAAAGGATGCATCCAGATAGCTAGTCCTAGACTAAAGGAAACAACATGGGACTTGGCCAGTGAAATTAAAAGATACTCAACCACATGGACAGCTAATCTGCTATAAGAGTAGCAAAATACCAGCTTCTGTTTGCAGCTCACTCCTAGCATCACAACATTTGACCCAAACTGTAATGCCAGTTTTAAATAAAAATCAATAAGGTTTTTCCTCACCTGCCACTCTCCAAAGCATCTAAAATGAGAGCAGCTAAAGGAAAAATGGACTGAGAGTCACGTGATTGTAAAGATGCAATGATTTGGATCCCAGTTGGGTACTCCTTTTCTCCACCCTTTCTCCTTCTCCACACTCCTGTCCATTTCCCTTTCAAGCCTACAGACTATTTAATCTCTGCCTTTATACTCTCATTTTTCCCCCCAGGTGGCTTTTCTTCTCCGTGGAACCCCGCAGTTACCCAAAGGATGGTTGGTTTAGCCAGGCCCTGAAAGACACACCCTTTGTCTGCAGACACTTCCTGGTCAGGTTCAGCCTTGTCTCGTGTGCATGACCTTCTGACCTAAAACAGGGCATGCTGGTCCACTGCCCAAAAATCACCTTGATGACAGTGACTGAATGGAGAAAGGGGTCTACCCTAAGACGCTGAATTTTCTCACACTTACTCCGAGATGCTAAATGTGCTCACCTTTTGCTTTCCTGGGGCCTTCCAGATTTGAAGGCATTCTCTTAGCATGGGTCTGCCCACAGGCACAGACTGCCTTTCAAGTGACAGCAAAGACCATCCCTCCCAAAATTAGGCTCCTGTCAGAGTCCCAGCAAGGAAGGCAAGCCTCCTTACAGAAAAAATCACAGTATCTTTTTGTCAGTAACATTCAGACACAGTTATGATTCACAGACATCATGGAAAAGCAGATAAAACTCTCCATTCTCACTGCTATTTGTGCTTGACATTTCCCCCACTTGCCCAGGGTGTCTCTCATGCCCGCAGTAATCTCACGATAGTCAGAATTACTGTATGGACAATGACTCAATGGAAGACTCAACTCAGTAAAGTACCAAGGAAAAGAAAAGCCCAGTGAGATCAAAATCCTTCTTTGTTTATAGGCTTTGCTGCCCATACTTGGTTTTCTGCAATCTGCTGTGGCATGTGCCAACAGAAAATTAACCCACAGTCTCTGGCTGTTCCAGGGAGTGCTCAGAATCCCTCACCCGGCTCACATCTGTGCACCATCTTCAACAACCTCCAGAGAAAACAATGAAAGTATCTCTGTTCCAGGCACTGGTGAAATATCATGCCATTCACCCTTTTTCTTAAATCAGAAATACAATTTTCACCATTTACCTCCTGACAGGATGAAAAAAAAGAAGACAACAAAATCCATTTACCTCTACTTCACACGCATATTCTGATCCATCCAGGAGTGTCACTTTGCATTGCATATTTTTCGGTTTCTTGACGATCTTTAGAGGAGACTTGGAAAGTTTGCTAGATGAAGATTTTTGAGAGAGCTTGTCGTCCTCTAGCTGCTGATATTCCAGCTGTTTTGCACTTGCAGCAGCAAACTCCTGTTCTTTCTCTGTGGCCTATAAAGAGAAAGAAAGATACTTTTTGAGGTAAAATAAATCATGCCCAGCAGTTCACTATAAATGCTGCAGCCATGCATTTAAGTGAGCCTTTTTAGGGGCTTGGACAAGAAAGCTCCTGATGCAGGGACAGTCTTTCCGAAAATATTTCCCACTTCCAGCCCTCCAAAATGCACAAAATACCCATGAAGGAGAGGCATCTGTGAAAATATTTTAACGCCTCTACTTTTTCCACAGGTACAAAATCCCACTTGGGCTTCCTGTACTTGTTTTTTTTGTATTTTGTAAATACTGTGTAACCAGTAAACCTCACTGATACTACTACACTTCCCTGATATTATTTTGAAGTCCTGTACCTGTTGAATCATACGAGATTTCCATGGTGTCATATGGAATAGAAAAACACCATCAAGTTTGCACTAATTTTGCTGTCAGTGGGAAAACAGTTCCTGAATGAGGGCATGGATCCCCTATGAACAATGTGAAAGGGGATGCTGACATCCCTGGGAGAGTGAAAGGCTCCCCAAGCAAAGGGTTATAAAAACATGACAGAAGTGAGGGGACAAACAACTTTAATGTGCAGCCATTTGGCTAAATGGACAGCATGAGAGGATGAATTTTGCTCTCTGCTGATGCCCAGTAAGTCTCTCAAGCTGGAGACAAGTAGGTGGCATTTGAAAGACAAATACATTGCAAGGAAGAGGGGCATGAAGTACATGACCAGGGTTGCTTTTGCTCAGGTTTATCTGAGGGTCAGGCCATTTGAAGACACCATGATGCAGCACAGCCCACAGTACTCTCCACAGCACTAGATGAAAGCCAGAACAGCTCTACAGCGTTTCACTCTTCCTAAGAACAGCACTGTGCTGCAGTCATTACCCTTCTCATCAGTTATATCCCTGATAGACTCCAAACAAAACCTCAACAGGATGCAGTATACCTCAGATAAACCTTTAATTAAATAAAAACATCTTTCAGTTATCTCACTACAAGGTAAAAAAAAAAACAACCCAAAAACAAAACAAAAACAAAAACAAAAAACAACAAACAAACCAGCTTGCTCTGGCTCTGAATTATTTCAGTGCAATAAGCAACAAGCATTAGTGGAAATATATTTTAAATTAATCCTGCAAGTCTGTTTTCATTCATTGTATATAGTAAACCTTCATGAGAATGGAGCAAATCCATCCAAAGGCTTTAAGCTGCTTTGAGACCAGAATGATGTTGCATCATATAACCTGAAACAACAACAGTTTATTTCCAAATCACAGGGTACTGTCCCTAAGTGATTTCATAAAAACAAGCTTTAAGTGCCTCCTCTGCCTTCTCACAAAGGGGGAAAGGACAATTTGGAGCTGGCTGTGATCCCTACAGTTTCAGCACCCACCGAAGCCCAGAAAATTACAAAGAGCCATGGCAAGATCTCAGAGTCCTTCTTTCCCTGCAAGGAGGACACAGCAATGGCCTCCTGGGCTTTCCTGGATGGGGAAACTGGAAGAAAGTGGGGCTTAAAAGATAAAAAGGCAAGAACTGCTTTCAAAATCTATTGCATCCCTTGGGCTATGAATGCTGTTCCTCAGAAGCAGCCTAGCACCAGCCGTCTCTTCCCCCATCTAGCTCCAGCACAAGAAAAATTCCTCTTTCCAGGAGCTGGACACCAGCTCTGTTGTCTGGATGTCAAGGTCCTCACATACCTTGAAAACTGGTGGGAGATGAAGGCACAGCAGTATGTATGAAACAGCTGTTTGCTGAGCATTTAACACTCACAGCAGCTGTGATGAAGAGGGAGGGTCCTCCTGGGCTCCCAGCTAGCCTTTTACCATATCTCCAGTCAGCCAGCAGAGTGGTCCAGCCTTGTGCAATGAGAAACAAACAACACTAAAGATGCCTCCTTCTGCACAGAGCTGCACTGCTGCTGGTGGGCAGAGGGGCTGTGATGATTTCTGTATGCTTTGTTAGAAGAAATCTTCCAGGAAAGGTGCACATGCACATATCGGGATAAAGAAAGTAAATTCCAGTGATGGGGAAAAATTGTACTGTTTCACCCAGTGGTTCATTACATTCCTCATGTGAGTGTTAGCACCGTACTCCAACAAAAACCAGGCTACAAAATACTCCACAGCATAGAACTAATCTCTTTCAAGAAAATAGAAAAGCTGCTTGAGAAAGAAAGCAAAAAAGGGCACCTATCATCCATTTAAACCTTAGAACCATACTGAGCCTGCAAGCAATTTATGTGAATCCAAATTGACTAATCATTATTTTCCTCCATAAAGATACTCAGTATATCAAGACTACTGCATTGTTTTGCTTGTCTATAAATAATAAAATATATTATTGAGGTTATTTTGTTTATTAAGGTTCCCATCTACATTAAGATCAGGGGAATATGTCTAGGTTAAAATCATACAAAAGGTTTTCCTCTCATTTGTCTGGAGGAAAAAAAAAAAAAAAAAGCATGCCAAAAACTATTAGAGAAGATTCCCCCAAACTATACTGATATGTTCAGGCACTGAGGTACTTTCAGACTGTATTAAGTCTCTTCTTCCTAAAGAAACCTGACGTCCTGGAATCTAGGGAAAAAAAAAAAAAAAAAAAAAAAGGCCAGTGAAAGCCCCCATGTACACAGTGAATTATTTTGTACTCTGCAAACATAGCTTCATTTACTCCTAAGTTATTCTCCAATGTATTTTTGCACTTTTTTGGTTTGTTTTTTGGTTGGGTTTTTTTTTGTGGTTTCTGTGCTCTGTTTTTGCAGTATTTTTTGAGTGCTGTGAAGTAAATTCTAACGCAGCAGAAGTTGCTTCAGGGTTCAGATTTTTTGAGCATAATCTCTCTCATGTATGACACAGTATGTTCAAGCCCTTCTAAAGCTGAAGCTCCTCTCAAAGGATGTCTCTGGAGTCATGGGATTCAGCAGAAATGACATCGGATGCTCTGCAGCTTCTCACTGGGGTATGAAGTGATATTGCCAAACTTGCAAAATACATTAATCCCATCTACTTATGGTAGTTGCTCAGAAACCTCGGTGCCCAACCTTGTGTGATGCCACCTTCTCTTTTTCAAAGAGACAGGAAGGCAGGCAGAAAGTGAGGTTGCATTATTAGACCTGATAGGAAGGACTCATTTCTCTAATACCTGTTAATCTCAATATGAAAAGGTTATTCACCTACATTAAAATTCTGAGAGGTTTTATGTACATAGGATGACAAAGAAAAGTTAACTGTCATGGATTGGTAACTTAAATCTTCCTTCCCAAGGTTCTCTCATACAAGCAAGAGAAAAATCCATTTCCTTCCTGCAATTCCAGGCAGTAAGAGAGAGAACAAGCTCCTTCAGTTTTTGGCTTTTTAATGACACCATTGCAAAGAGCTTTGACTCTTAGTGCTGCATTTAAGTGTTTCTGTCCTGAGATACAGATGCCTAAGCCACTATGCGAAATGCACTGGGCCTATCAGTGCAGTTGGATTTGGCAGCCTGCCTACAGCACGGACGTTTGGATTCAGTCTGGTAATCTCAGCAGGAAGGTGTCCCTTCATTAAGGACATATCCTTTTCACTAACCCTGTTCTTCTATCTTGCCTAATACAGAAATCAGCTCACCGGTGATTTTTGGGAAAGAAAGGGATCATGCAGCACATGAGAGCACCTCACACCTCTGAACACACATAGACAGGCTTGGTGCCTAAATTAGGGTTTTGTGTGTGTGTGGCTATTTTGGGGTTGGGATTATTTAGTTCTTTGGGGGTTTTTGTTGTTGTTGCTGCTGTTTATTTGTTTTATATTTTTAACATAAAAGAAACCTGGAAAGTGGAAAGATTACTGAAGATGTCTGGAAAAACATCTATATCAATAATAATGCTTATTCCTAAAATTGATAGAATTACAATTTTAATCAATGACCAGCTTATTCAATGCCTATCTCTTTTGGACAAGCAGCTTTGCTTCTTTTCCCCAAACTAACTACAGAAAACTTCTATCTGTTTGACCCACCAAAATTGCTTCTCCAGCATTGTCTACCCCAACCAGGTAAAAGAACAGGAGCCCACTTCAAACAGTTAAAATTTTTTGAAGGATGGAGGAGAGGAGGAGCTAGACTGGCTTATTCCACTCTCCAAATGTAAATGTGATCAGATGAGGGTCATAACCTTACAGAGCGAAGGGAAGCAATTTGCAGGTACCTCATTAATTGTGTGTCACCCATGAAGAAAAATGCCTGTTAATCCTATTGACTGGAAATTATTAACGGAAAGAAGAAAGCAGCTTCCGCAAATTTAATAAGTGCAACAATGAACTAAATGGAAAAGCACGCAATAGCTCTTCTGAAACCTATTACATGAATAGCTCAAGTAATTATAATACAGTCATTTCAGACCTGCAAGAAACTTAAGGGACCACAGATTCTTCATGGCTCGCATATCAGACAAGCAAGCATGAAATCAGTGTTCAGCAGGTGTCAAAAGAAATGAACTCTGGAAATATTTCCAGCTTCATAAAAACTGACACTGTTTGCTATCTAACGCAAACGCAAGGTCGAAGATGTTTCCTGCTTAGTTAATGAGACTGCCCTCCTATTTAAGCACTGGGGGCAGAAACACCTGCCATGAATTGAAAAACATTCTCCATGAGAACTGTTCTTCCTTAAACGCGGAAGACCAACCAGCCCAGATCGACAGCATCCCATCGAACACCCTTCCACACGTATCTGAACATCTATTTGCCCTCCCAACATGTCAGGCTGGTTATTTCCTGGGACAAGTAGGTGGGTACACAGGCAGTTGTGCACAGAGAGCGGGTGTCCGTGGGCTGCCTTACCTGCTCTTTTCTCACTGGCGTGCTGTGCGCTGCCACAGCCGAGAACTGCTCGAGCGCGGTTTGGTGCTCTTCACCCGGCTGCTGCTGTGGCTGCTGTGGCTGCTGCGGCTGCTGCTGTGCCTGGTCCTGAGGCTGGGTCTCTGCTGCCCCTTCCTGTGCAGGGCTCTCCTCCTGATCCTGCTCTTTATCCTTGGACTCGGAGTCTGATCCCGATTCTGTAGTCATGGTTGGTTATTCTGCAAGACAGGGTGAGCAGGCCTGCTGAGCACAATCTCAAAGATGTGAATTTGTATTATTAGGATACAAAATGAAGAAAGATCAGAAAGTTTTAGTCTTAATATCCTCAGCCTTTATAACTGAATTACTTATCATACTGGCCCAACCAGGATCCTTAGGAAAGCTTCCCTGGTACAAAACATCAGGCCTAAATGCATCCATACTCTAGGAAAAAAACATGCTGCCAAAAAAAATCTCATTCTACATAGTAATACAGACATTATAGGACTTACGTTTTCAAGTAAGAGATGGAATATATAATTCATAATCCATAAAGGGAGAGTAACACATTGGGTCTTAAGTCTAACAAAACCCAGTGGAGTTTGGATTTCCAAACCACGTCGAAACTCAAAACATTTAATATTTTGCTCTTGACATTGAAGTCAACAGGACTTGAGCTCCTCAGCATCTGCACTCCCTTTCAGAAATATATTCAAGTACTTTTGATGATTCCAAGCAATATATTAATGGTTGAACTAGATGATCCTCTGAATGATTCAATGATTCTGTATATACTAGAAACATCTGAAATGGGTCCACCAAAAACAGTGCCAACATACAATTGCCCTTAAACCCAGGTCTGTCCTTTCCACTTGACTTCACCTACACTTCTGTTATTTCTAAGTGCTAGAGCATCCAAAAGAAAACAAAGACTTCACTAAGTCGTTCTAGTGTTAGATTTAAAGTGAAGGGAATATAACTTTCCTTGAATACGGAAAGTCTATGTTTGCACGTAACTTTGTCCAGTACTAAATCAAAGTGAAAATCTTTAGCAATATTAATTCATTTAAAAATTTAACTACTTCAATTAAATACTTTTGTTGCAAATATGTAGTTGTCACCCAATTCTCAAACTAAATACAAGAAAACCCCAAATTTTAAAAGAATACTGTGATTTGTATCAAAACAAGGACTTGAAAAAGCAGACTCTGTCAGCTCCGCAAAGGGAGTGTGCTTTTATGTTTGTAACTCATATGCTCTCAGACCTCACAAACTTATTCTTGAGTATTTTGCTACTAAGCAACTTGAAGGAAAACCAGTCTGCTGCAATCTATTCTGTTAGTCATCAGACTACCAGAATCAAACAGGACATGATTTCTTTAACCTGGTAACCATGGCTACTGTGTAATTATAGGTGATTCCACAAAACATACATCTGCTAATGCATTTTCTAGGAAGCCACTATGAACTTCTAGCATACGCTACAATGCTTGCTAGTAGAAGCAAGTTTATTATAGAACATAAGAAAAATAAAAACCTTTTTCTTCAATTAAATGTTTGATAAGCTAAATTGCTTGACTCTTTTAAATGAGAAACCGCTTTAAACTAGACCAATTACTATTTTCAAACTCATTTGTGTATTCTGCACTTTCAATGCTAAGCTCTCCAGTGAATACATGTCTCTGCAGAGCAAAGCAAGTCACAGCATTCAGCCTGTGCTCAGCTCCTGCACTGTGTGTGAAGAGTTGGGGGGTGTTTCTACCCCTTGCCAGCCAAAAGAGCAGGAGAGAGAAGCAGAACTAGAAAGCATACATGGCAGATTTATGCTTCAGGCCGTATTTTCAGGGTACTAACATGTGACACTCTTGTTTGGAAACACATAGTAAATTTCTACCGTCAAACTGGCACAACTGAATTTAAAAAATACTTTTCAAAATGTGTTATTTAACAAAATGTCTTTATCATTTACAATTTCAAGAATTAACTCAGGTCTTAAAATGTGACAGTGAGAAAGGTGCTAATTTAATCAAACTTCAGCTGTCCATATCTGAGATGGTCACTTTAAATGCGGAGCAGAAAAACAGACGTTTCAGAGAGGGATTCATCTGACCTATTTTAAATTCCTGCTTAAAGCTGAGATAAATCACATACTAGAGCAACTTCAACTTGCTACGAAGGAAGCCTAGACAAGTTCCTCCAATGCAGATCATGCAAACCCATCCTCCATGTTCAGTTCTCCTAAGCCATTGTTTTTCATATGCTTCAAACATTAAATTGAACAACAACGTTCATCTCTCACAGTTTTGCTTTACCCATCTGTCAAATCAACCTGGAATAAACTATTCTTCATCTGACACTCATTATATTTGTCTTGCTTTAAAAGCACCCAGGTCTCTACAAATGTCTCAAGTTTGCTTCCGCTTGTTCTACCCTGTTTTGTACAAGCGTTTGAGGACATGAAATGCAAATTAATCAAATAATTATTTCAATAAACTCAAACTAGATGTTCAATTTTGTTCTCCAGAAAGAATGAATTATGAAGTTACCAAAACCTAACTTACAGCTACAAAAAGCATTGCTCAAACAATGTGAAAGAACACCTATGACAAATACAAAGAGTAATGCCTGTAGTAAGTTGTAATACTTTTTCCCCCACTTGATATTACTTAGAGCAGTGTAAATAAGAAGTAACTATTATAATTGCTGTTTAAGAAAGAGGCATTATTCTTTATAGGATCAGACTATACAAACCAAAAGTTTGTCTTCCTTCAGCTGCCATCACCATGCCTCTGAAAGCTGATTTTTGTACCCTGTGTAGCTAACGAGTATTTGTATTCTGTCTGTTTACAAGCATGGAAACAGACATTTAAATTATCCCCATAAACCACAACTTCATGTAGCATGAGACGTAAATAAGTTTTACTTTTCCTGCCAGTTATAATTTTCAATCTCAGGGAACAACAAATGTGGTTCCTATATTCTTCTGGGACATTCCTGCATGAAGCATAGCCTTACAATACTTAGTTACTCTCTAGGAGTAACTGGATTTTTTTCCAGTTCCATGAGTTCTTGCTGGCTTTAGGAGTGCTTTATTAGAAAAATTTGTATGCTTTATCAAATCTTCCAGTGTTAGAGATTCCCTGGACACAACATTACTATCATTAGTCAGACAACAGATGGATTTATTTAACCCAAGGCTGCCCATTTCCAAATGTCTTTATTTCCCCATGCATGCTACCTTTAATAACAAATACTGAGAACAGAATACTATTCTTCTCACACTTTTCTCTTATAGGTGTAAATAGAAGCAAAGAGAACACACTGCAAATCCTATTTCTTACAAACTCCTCAGATGAGAGTATTGTCAAGATTTATCTCCTTCCATCTAGTGTGCGTTGAAAATACCTAAATTGCAAGGCAGGAAAAAAACATTCCTCCCTCAGTGCAAACCAGCAAGTTGTTTTTCCTTCCTCACCAAACAGCTGCTTATCCACATGAACTCTGACAGCATTTCATTTGTTATAAGTAGCACAACAATCCTCCTAGGAAGAGGTAATTTCACTTATTGAAAGAAATAACAGTAATCTTAAGAAATTTACCAACATAAATATTACTCTACCTTTGTTTGTATGCAGAAAACCTGACAGAATAGCTGGTAGTGCCTAAACATTTATCAAGAACGCAGCTGGTTGAGAATTTCTTATTCTTATTTGATTAGTTTATTTACTATAACTGGCGATGCACCAAAACCATGATTCTAATCTAAATTTCAGCACAGGAAGAAAGAAAACACTCGAGTTCCTTAAACTTTTTCTGTTGCCAGCACACCCTCTGTATCAAATTCCCCTTTTAGGCAAACAGAAAACAAAACACTGAAGAAAAACTGGGAGCACTACCTTATACAAATGAGGTAATACTATGCAAGCCAGATGTGCTCTTGGATAGCTACACTTTGGCTTACAACCCAGTATTCAAAGATTCCAAAAGATTAGCTGAGTCCAAACTTAACACAGATGCTGCTATTACTGGATAGTCTGAGGCTGCAGAATAAAAATCACAATGAAAATTAAGTCTTTTGATTAAAGGGACAGGGGACGGGGGAGTGGGGGTGAGGAAGCCAAATTGAGCTTCTTTTAATCTACTATTAAAAATTTAAGTTAAAAATGTATGTACTTTCAGCAGTGTAAAATAAAAATATCAGTAAAATTTTAAAACGACAGTGTTTTAGTGTTGTTGACAACAGGTAAGGAAGTATGGATATCAATATACTATCAAAGTATTACAACACAACTTCAAAAAATCTATAATAATTTTGGAATAATTACAGAATTCTATAATCATTTTGGAATGATTATAGAATTTTATAATCATTTGGAATTATTATAATAACTTTAGATATAATGTGGTCCAAATTACAGAAAATGAATGTTTTCCAGCCCTCACACTACATAAATGCATTACATAAGGATTACAAAACCTGCAAACCACTTGTACAAAACCCATACATCCTAAACCCTGATACAACACCTAGACCTTCCTTCCTTCAGCTACCAATCTATTGTAGCTTGGGAGATTCCCATTTCCATTACCAGTTACTCACTATAGACTTAGAGAACATAGTTTACTTTTCTCCATATGGGAATCATAACCATATTGTCCTCTGTGTCACCTGGTCCCCTGCAGCAAGTGACAGTCCCAGTCTACTGTATAAATTCATGCATTCCAAAACTTGACACACTACCTTCTTTTCAGAGCAGAGACCTTCTGGGCTGCATCCACAGAGCAACAAAATTCACAGATAATTAACAGCAGAGCCCACAGTTTAATTAATACCGCAATCATTAATAAACCTTTATTTATATATAAATACATGCGAGAGAAAATATCTGCTATATTAAGCAAACAGAAGTCACACCAGACAAGAAATTGCAAATCAATTCTGAATAAATTGTGATGCAATGAGAAAACAAAATTGAACCAAGTATAATTAAATGAACTATACATAGCCACTAACTATTTCTTGTAATGCACAGATTAATGATTTACATTTAAATGCTTCTTTGATCTAATTAATTCTCTTTGTAGAAAGTTCTCCTTTAATTACAGTAATTCTTGAAGATTGTTATAAATCTTTGCAAAGGTCCAATTTTGGAAATTATGTAACAAAATAATGATTCCATACTTCAAAAATAATGTTCTGCATAATGAGAGACATATTTATCCAATAACGATGAGATGCTGATGAGAAGAACATATGGAGAACAATATTGCTGCAATAAGCAGTGACAGAAATGTCAATATATGTTTCAAGAAAAAAAAAACCACACACCAGAACGCCAACTTCTAAGCTTGAAATATAAACTGTTTTCATAAAACTGCCTGAACCTCAGCTAATCTCATTCCAGTTGGGTTCATCTTTAGGAAAGCAATCATTTTCTGTTGATCCTCTTTTAATGTGGATGAGTTTCACCTCACAAGCAGGAGGCACCCAAGCCACAAATGCCTGGCATTGACTCCCCAAGAGTTAAAACCAGATCTTTCTTGACCCATCACCAGTGCCAGCAGCAGCTGGATGCCTCCCAGAGGAGGCACTTCCCTGGCCTTACAGTTACTTCAGAGGACATCAAAGCCACTGCAGAGCATGCGTCCTGAACAGACACGGGCAGGAACAACACCAAAATGGGCGACTGGATGCCCTCTCCCAACTGCATGCTCCTGTTACCTTTCTCCTGCTCTCGCCAGTGTGACTCTGGGGGCCTGCTGACTCAGTTGTGAGGGTTGGACCTCCCCAGGATGGGGAGGGGGAAGCAACAGCCGTCCTTTGGGCACCGGTGGCTACCCCATCTGTCTGACAGGGTTGGGAGACTCCAGCCCAGCAAGTGTAGCCAGCCCTTATGCTTCAATGCACAAACACACTGGCTGTGCTGAGAGCTCACTATTGCAATTTATATGTACAAATATAAGCACAAACCCATTGGAGTCAGCACATGAAAAAACCAAACCAAAACAAACCCAAAAACAAACCAAAAAAACACCCCATGAAAATAAAGTCAAAAAAGTAGTAACAAAGGAGACAAGAGGAAAAACAACGGAGAAAGGTGTTAAGTATCTGGATGAGTTGCCATCCTGCCAGCAGTGAGTGCTCCAGGCTAAATGACTTAACAGATGTGATGGCAGAGGACGTGGCCCCAAGCGCAGATGCAGGAGGGAGGCTGCAGGGAGAGCAGGGAGGTTTTAATCAGCAATAATAAAAGAGGATGGTTTGAGGTGTTGCAAGATATATAATGATTTAAAATATTTGTTTGGCCATTTAGGAAGGTGCATGACACAGATTTCTTTAAAGTTTCTTGATGAAGATGAAAGGAAAACTAGAGGCAATATTTAAGGAAGAAGTAATGTTATCTGGAGAAAATGAAAAAGGCACCTTAAAATCATCAGACACACCTTTCAAAGGGGACAAAAAGAGAACTGCAGACATGGGTTAACTGTCAGGACCAAAAACTCCCTCATCCCAGGCACATAAGCACCCCTTGGCAGTACCACCACAAAATGAAAATGCAGCTGAGTGTTTCTGGAGAAAATTCACCTAGAAAGCCTGGAGACAGAAACTGTCAAGCTTTGAAAGGACCTGGGAAGGGAAGGAATATATCAAAAAGGGATTGTACACCAAGGCAGAACCAGAGACATGACTCAGGGTTGAACATAAAGGAGAAATGAAGACTAGGATGAAAAGTGACTTAGAATTAACCGAGAGATGTGGCAAATAATAAGAAGATAGTCTCTATAAATACATTAGAAGGAAAACCAGACCTGTTACAAAACATGAGAAAGGCTGAATTCTCCAGTGTCTCATTTCACAGCAGCTACCTGGGACCAGATAATGGGGGCATATTTCACTTGACGCACAGGATGTGCAAGTTCTGGTTGGATGGAGTAAGGGAAGAATAGAGCAAACACATCAGTCAGCCAAGTGTTTCAAGTCAGCAGGAGCACTGAAAATGTTCCTACATGGCTTGGGAACCACCATCAATCATCTTTAAACCATTAACCATTGCTATGCAGATGCCAGAGAGGCCAGGTAAGATCTAAAAGAAATGAAAAGACCAAACACAGCATCCAGTCTTACAAAGAAACTGGGAGCAGAAAAGCCAGAGTACTTCTAATACCAAAGTCACTGGAGCACGCTGCTAAAAGATTTCTAATGCTGTAAAAATAATGAGATTAGGAACAAAACACAACAAATGGCCAACATGAATGGATAAAAAGTCATGTCAAACTAGAGTAATGCCTCTCGCTCTCTGACAGGGTACCTGCCCCAGCTGATAAAAAGGAAGTAGAGTAGTACACATGACAGAGCCTATCTTTAGAAAGGCTTTTAAAACAGCCCCACATGACTTTTTCATGAGTGAACTACAGAAATAGCTTACGTTATCACAAAAAAAAAGCAAGGGTAGGGGGTGGAAAGGTGTGCTCAAACCCTAGCCTACAAAGTTAGCAGCACCATGATGACAACCTGCAAAAGCTTATTAATTTCAGGACTCACAGCTCTTTACATAAGGATCAGTGGAAGACGAGAGAGTCCCTGATCCATGCTCAGTATCACAATGATGAGGTTGGCATGCACCACTGGCATCCTCACCTAACTTAAAGTAGAACAAAGCAGTCTGAAGGAAAGCCACATATGTGCTGAATCTGACTACATTCCTGTAAGGGTAATGGCAACAGCAGTGGGGACCTCAGAAGTGAAAAGTGATGAGAAAGTTGTGGCTTAGGCAGCAGGAATCAAGCAGCACGAGGGTCTGATGTATTTCTGTGGAACATAATGCTGGAGGTGTTCTGCCTTCTGCAGCACCAGGGAGAGGTATATAACATAATATATAAAGTTAGGTGTTCTCTCTTTTTTTTTTT
>VWZN01017938.1:201824-223788 GCA_013396955.1 Regulus satrapa | reverse complement strand
TTTTTTTTTTTTTTCAAATATGCATTGAAGAGTGTCAAAAAGGGAGTAGGAAGAATAATAGCAGATTTAGAAAATGTGACCGATGGAAAAACATTTAAGGAGTTGGATTTGTTTATTCTGGGAAATAGAAGGAAGGGCTGATAAGAGCCTTGCAAGAAACATTCAAGTTTCTTGCAGACAGAAAGTAATCAAGCATTTGCTAACAGTGGAGCAAGAACTTGATTGGCATCAAGTGGGATTTAGAGTAGACAGCATATCAACTATAATGACAGCCAAGAAGAGGTTATCTATAGCTGTGTGGAACCATCGTGGGACACTTAAATACTGATAGAAAAACAGCAACAAAGTTCCTTGTTTGCAACTTTAGAAAGCATAAAATATTAAGAGTTGTTCTATTTTGCTACCCCTTCCACTTGGGTTGACAGCCCTAAATTCACAAAATGCATATATTTGTTTCTGTTTCAGAACAGCTGGATGCACAGGGTGACCTTTTTATCCCCTGTTTAACTCTAATTTCTATGAGCCAATGAAATTACCTGGGTCTGTTTTGTTCTCTGAATGGGGGGCTTCACACAGCAATAAAGCTCAGAATCACTGCCATTTCTGCTGCCCCTCTTACACACAAGATTTATGAAGAGTCTGACTGACCAGGTTCCCTGAAAACATCAGATCACTTTTTGGAGGTCATAACACATAGAGTACCCCAAGGCTACCCTAATTTCTGAACAGGAGAATAAAAATCAGGCCATCATGACACATTTTGGATCATTTTTTCCTGTCCTGCTGATCCAAGCAGTTTTCCCCATGAGCAAACACAGATTTACCAGCAGAAGAAGGGCACTGTATATTCCTACCTAATTTCTCTGTTTGGGTCTCCAGACATGGGGCATGCAGTTGCTGCTGCACCCTTCCCTACATCCAAAGTGAGAGCTGCTCTGCCCCCCTCATCCCCCACTGCCAGGATTCATCCACCAGCTCCAAAAGCACAATTGATTGCAGCCACTGCTCACCCCTCACACTAGTTCCTGCAGATGGCTCCTGGCTGGAAGAGTTCATGTACACAAGCTGGCAAGCAGAGACCTCTCTGAGAGTGTGGGGTGTAACTACAGAAATGCACAATTTAACACAAACCTGACAGGTATTTTATTCATTAAAAAACAAACAAAAAAACAAACCCCAAGTGCCACCACAAAGAAAACTCAAAGGGTGAAAGCAGAATTCCTAGGGAACACAAACTGCTGCTTATAATAGACTTGAGCAAACCTTCTGCTCACAAAAAAAACTTTAATCCGCACAAATACTGCACTGAAGGAAGGTAAAGGGAAAGAGAAACAATACACAAATAACTAAACAAATCTGTATAGTGAGAAACAACAGAGAATTACAGGAAGGAGGCAGATGTGAGGAGGAGAAGAAAGAAATGAAGAAACCCTTAAAGGAGAATACAGCAACATCCCACAGATGTCGGTCAAGAAAGAATTGCATAGAAACACACCCAACTTCACCTCCCCCCAATTTCCATATTTCAATGAAAAAATATGTGCAAAAAACAAAACCCACAGCAAAACTGCTTGTAGTTTGATTACAACCAATTGATAAATACTTCATTAAGAAACTAAAAAAGCAAGAAATAGCCCTCAATGGCACAGGCTGATTTTCTGCAAACAAGTGACTTTGATTACTTGGGTTATATTTACATGAAGTTTTGACCTTTCTAAATTGCTCTGGAGCCAAATGTTCACATGGGGCTCCCTGTGCACCATTCACTATTTAAAAGTTGTATTTAATGTCACAGAAGCTGAGTATGCTTCAGCCATCACATCATTAAAGTTTATATTCTTTTATATTGAGCAGAAAATAGAACCAATTCAAACTTTAAAAAAAAAAAAAAAAGAAAGAAATAAAAGTAAAAAAGAAAAAAAAATAGTTGCATGGGGTTGCTGACACATGGCAGGTGTGCTACATTATCACACTACCCTCAGGCCAAAATACTGTAACACCTGTGAACAATATTTTTCATTTCATACAGTACCTAAATAGACTGTGCTCCAGTGCTCCCAAGCTGGTGACCTGCCTAACCTCACAGAAACAAGAGAATCAGACAAAGTACAAATCAGAGCATCAAGTCCATCTCCTCCAAGGACTTCTGACTCCCTCTGACCAGACATTTATCATTCCAGCTCAGGTGATGGAAGAGTCTATGAAGTAAAATAAAATTTGAAATGCAATCTAAAAACATTCACCTCAACTTTTCTGATTTATCTTATTAATTGGAATCCAGCAAGGAAATCACTTGTTTTTTCCTTTATTTTACTGAATAGTGGTTTAAAAAGTCACAAAGTACTGCTCACTGAGAAATTAAACCCTCAGTAGCTTATTACTTGCAAAAGCAATGTAGCAGTAATTTTTTTTTTTGTGGGGGGTTTGTTTGTTTTATTTTTTCAGTGACTGGATATTTCCCCCCCATTTCTATGGTTTGGAGTGAATTCAGTGTTACATTTTTGTAGCCCTTTTTCCAATCCAGTGTGGTTCAGAGATGGAAGAAAGGAAGACGGACATTTTGCAGCCAGTTGCCTGATGCCTCTTTCAGCTGGCCACAGCCATTTCCAGTGTCCACCTCTGCTCCTTCCCAGCAAGACACAAATCAGCACTGAGGCTGCAAGCTCTGCTCCCAGCTTCCAGCCCTGGCACAGGCTTATAGGCACTGCTGCCCTGCAGCATGCTCAGCCTCAGCAGGTTTTTCATAAAACTCCCCAGAACCGAGCATTTTAAAAGCAATTTTTAAGGGGGTCATGAATCATTTCTTCTCAGAGGCAGATGTCTGACCTGGGTCATGCAAGGCAGGATGCTTGAGCAATGGCTTCCCCCCCCAACACCCCAGAGCAGTGCCTGCTCACCATCACTAGAAGCTCCAGGTGTTCCTTGAAGCTGGATTACAATACCTGAAAAAACTTCAAAAATTCAGGCAGATGCAAAAGGAAGGAAGAAGTCACAGGCAGTGAAAAAATCGCAGAAGAACCACCCTGAATTCATGCTGGGTCCTGGTTAAATAAAGGCAGCTCTGTGTGATGAGAGCCATCATGCTGAGGCTTGGGGACAAAAGTGCTCCTACTGCATCTTCTTCTTTTCCTCTTGTTCTTTCCTATACTAAAACTAATTTCACACCCTGTGCTTCAACTTTTGAGGGCACTAAATGGGTCTGATGCAGTAAGACTACTTGATGGTGAGGCACCACAGTGTTTTTAGTCATAATAGCTTTTGTTTTCCTGAAATGGATTATTCATTTCATATTCAGATTTTAGTCTCCTGGGCGTTCATGTCAGTTTTGAATATAAAACACATCCTGCAATATCAAGTAAAAAAACTCTCCACTATGGAGAACTGCATCAGGAAACCACTGGCTCCCCAAACAAATTTAAATCTTGTGAGCCTAAACAACCAAACCCATGGCATCAGGCATTAGGTTTTTATACCTAAACTCTTCTGGGATCTCCACGCTCCCCAGAGCTTTAATTACCTGCTACAGATTACAAAAATACTGTTCAGTTGGCACCAGCAGCTAGCCCATGAAATGTGTGCTTCAGGTTACACTGTCGCTACAAAAAAAAAACAAAAAAAAAAAAACCAAAAAAAAAAAAATTTTTCCAGCATCCTCTGAAAAAGCAGTTCAACATTTTTCCCCACCCTGAAACTCAAATGCACATACCAGCAGTCAGCCCTAATGCCTCATAGACACCAGCTGTAAAATCATGTGTTGGATACAAACCAAGAGCTGAGGATGGTGTGGGAGCAGGGACTTCTAGGAACAAATCAGTCAGAGTGGAAACGCAGGAACAACAAAAGTATTTATGGTGCATCCAGGCATCTGTAGAGTGATCTCATTTAAAATCAGCCATAAAGCGGAATTCTCATCCAGGGTCAGTCACACTTGGATTACATGTTTTAGAACATTTTTGGTTACATGTTTCCAAAACACAGGAAGCTCATTTACACCTCCCAATGCACACTTAGTTAAATCCTGAGGGTCCTCTGCATGATCAGCTCCGTAAGGAATTAAGAGCAAGCTTTGTGTGTCTTCACGTAACATCCCAGTAAAGCCAAAATCTTTCACCATCTGTGCAGCTACACCAAACTACAAGGATTTGCAGAGCAGCATCCAATAGAGTCTGACAAAGAAAATAGCTATCTTTAAAGAGGCTCTAACCCTTTTTACCTATTAAATCCTGAAGTGCTCCACATACAGCTCGATAGTAATTACATTATATACTCCTGACCCAGTGTTATACTGGATTATGCTATCTCTGAAGATGGATGTCACCAGATCTGGCAATTCCTCTGCAATGTGTATGACCTTCTTGGAGCTCAGACACATAGAAACGACAGCAGCTCAGAGTGGACAGAAGGGGTTGAGGCAATTGGGACAGACAGGTGGCCTAAAGTGTCCCTACAAGACAGCAGTTTAAAAACAAAACAAAACACAACAAAACAAAACAAAACAGCAAAAACAACAAAAAACAACAAAAACTACTAAAAACAACTAAAAATTAAAAACAACTAAAAACAACTAGAAACAACTAAAAACAACTAAAAAGAAATAGAGGGAGGAAAGGAAAATAAAAAAGCAGAGAGTTGCAGCTTAATCTCAACAACAACAAAACAAAACAAAAAAAAAAAGAAAGAATAGTAAGAAGGAATGGACGAAGCAGAGAGAAGCAGAAAAGCTCTATGCAGCTTGCAAATCACTAGGTTTCATAAAAAGTAAGTCACATAAATCTAGAAAGTTTCATTAGTCAACCAAAATAAAAAAAAAAGAAAGAAAAAAAATTCTGTATCAAATTCATAATTTGAGAAGTGAAGGCAATTAAGCTAGATGCTACAAATTCCAAGCTCTGGAACAAATTACTTTGAAACCTAAATTATTTCCTTCCCCACAAACTTTTCTTTAAACATACCTTTGCTAAATATTTGATGGTGTGTTTTTAAAGCTACAAACCACTAATTCCATCACTACAGTCTTGCTTAATTTTAGGGAGAATGCTACAGTTCAGAAACCAAGTGAGAGACTTTGATACTGGACCCTATTTAGTGTGTTGAGTTTCAAACTTGTCACGTGTACTAACGAGGTAAATGCTCAAATCAGTGAAACAAATCCATGAACAGTGGCTTTTGCCATCTTTCCTCCTGATGTTATGCAGGATCCTATGCAAGACTCTCTGGCCAAGTGACAAAGGACTCCTGCGCATTGCAACTAATGATTATTTTATGCCAATTCATTTTCTTCAGTACCCTTCAGGTCACAGCACACAAAATTCATTTACACTCCACACTATATGCTAGTTTGAGTGGGGGAAAAAAAGGTAACTAGGTAACTGTCTCACTCGTTACTGGAAAGATTAGCTCAAGAAGATATTTATAATTTCAAAGTTTAATGTATCAAACAACTTTGATACCCTAGCGCACAATCCAACCGTCTCAGGAGCTAATAAACATGTAGGAAATACAGTTACTCCCTAAAGCATCAAAAATGGTGACTCAACAATCACAAGCTTCTCCTAGAGCTATGTCTGATGCTAGATTAACAATAGAGTCATATTTCACCTCTCCTTCCCCTCTTCTGCTCACTCTGCAGTCTGTTTTCTATGGGGACACAAAACTCCATGCCAATATTTGCAGGGCCATTACATCTGAACTAAAAAATGAATGAGGTAATCCACCCGCTCCCTGGATGTCATGAATGCTCCAGGAAGTGGTACCCTGCAGCTGGGCTCCAACCCGTACTGCTCTCTGTCACCTTCACTATATGCACGTGTTTTACTACAGCTGGGGCCACAGACACTTCACCCTCCAGGAATCATTGCTTTAAAGATTTGTAAAGAAGCGAGAAACCAACTAACTCTTCCCCAAGCTCCAAAATGGTATTTATTATCCCTACAGCAGTAGCCACCACATTTTCTTTGAGAGATACAGACATGCAAACATGCCCAAAGCACCACCATCACAAAACAAGCACATGAGATACATATTGGATCTTAATTAGGGAGCCCATCCTGCACACTGCCTTCCACACTGCTCCATGGTATCCTTCCCAGCCCCCCTTGTCTAAACTCTACCTGACATATATTTATGTCACCTGTTGCTAAAATCCCACAGTGTTTAAGTTTACATGTTCCCCATAGGCCATTTGCAATGGTTCCCTAGCCTTACTGTTTAGGAAAACTTTCCCAAATGTCTGACCTAATTCTTCCTGCTTGAAATGTACTGAGTTTTCCTCACTCTGACAACAGTGGATGCATAGCACAGCTCTGCAGCTCACAGGCAACTGCTGTTTGCCCCTCAGACGACTCTCTCCTCTGCCTCTTCTGGCAAGACCTATTTTTAGTCCTCTCTTAGGCTCTTTCTTCTCTCCTCTCTTTTATTTGCCATCAGTTCACCTCTGTCCAGAGCAATGGCATCCAAACCCTACTTTCAGCTGAAGATCAACTATCCTTACTGATGTTAAACAGCTTGCAAGGATGGCTTTATATCTAACAATAGTTCTCTTCATACCTCCAGCTACCAAAGAGTTCAATATTTTTACCATATTATGACAATTATCACCTTAGTTTTAACCTTTGATCCATTCATAATCCCACACTGTTTTGTCTACACTTCTGCCTGAGGATTTCCCTAGGGGATAAAAAACCAACATTAGCTACATTTTATTCAACAAAAAGTGAGGAAAAAGCCCCACGTACTAGCTAGATATTATCTTTTTTCTTTTTTTTTAACTTACAAAGTCTCTTCTCTTTTGTTGAGTATCATTCAAAAAATTAAAGCGTTTATTACCACACAAGATTTAGTTTCAGTGACAAGAGTGCACATGATTTATGTTTGAGCAACTGCAGCTCCCTGTATCCAAAGAACATTCATGCCACAATACTCTGATATTTATTAAATTATTAGGGAGTACCAACTTGGAACATTTCCAATTTCTCTTATAGTTTCTATTCACTGCTAACATACATACTCCAGTTCCTCAATGGGTCTGGGGGGCATTAGAAATTTGGCCAGGCTGATCCCCAGCATGTTTGCGGTAATGGATTCACAGGAGCTGAGAACACTTTCCAAACAAGGCAGGAACTCAACATTCTTGTCCACTTTTAAGAACCACAAGGCCATGAAGGCAACCTGAGTGGCACTGCTGGCAGTGTCGTAACTTATTAATAAATTGAGAGCAAGCTCACATCTGCTAGGAATGGAAAGTCTAGTCTACTTCATTTTATGGTCTCTAGCTGAGTCAAGCACATTAAAATATGTATTACCTCTGTCTACCTGTCACTTCATGTAACATGCTTAGGTGAACCCATGGCTGCAAGCCAGAACCCAAACTGTTCCAATGCAAGCAGTGCTTTTGGGGAAAAGTTATTTTCAACAGAAGTGTCAGGTTCCTCTCAGTATGCTGGCAAATGTTTTGCCTCAACCCTTACTGAACCAAAAGTTAAATGGTGAGGAAAGACTGCAATTTCAGGTTAATTTTGAATCATAATATGCTCCTGAAATGAACTATATGCTCTGCCTCTTCACTGAAAAAAAGGAAAAATAAAGGAATCAGTCTTGATCTCTCTTCAACATGCATTTTAAGAACAATTTCAATACTCAAGAGAGAACAAAACCCCAGCCTACATTACACTACCAAGGAGACCTTCTCTTCCTACCTTTGATACTGACAGTAAATGTGCCTTGGGGACATGAAGCCAAGAAAAGGCTGACAGGCCAGTATAGGATACTACTTCATTCCAACCAAGTGGTAGACAATGGCTGGCATTCAGACAACTAAAAACTTGCAGAGAAGCTAGTTCAAGCTGGCTTAAGTGGATGCAAGTGTGGGCTTGGATATTTAGGAGTTCTTAAGAAGAAAAGCAGCTTGCAATATTTCAGGGTGGGGTTCTGAGACGTTCCTTTTTGTCTAATCCATTATTAGTAAATAAGACCAGGAACACGGCAGGGTCATGTGTGCCCAGAACTGCACCTAAGCCTCAGAATTACAGCTGCAATTAATGGGTTTTCCAAGAGAGGGTGGGAGGAGGGGAGAAGAATCATCTGGAGGAAAAAAAAAGGAAACCAGAACTGAAGAACTGAAACTACCCAGAAAACTACAGCAGCCTGCAGACTGCGCAAGTTAGAGGTTTCCTCTCTTGTTCACATGCAAGCACATAATCAAGGCCACAACTTCCAAAACACACATGTTCAAGTTCTTCCCTGTAGCAGCCCATTTAAAATCTTTTACGGTCTTGTAAAAGTGTGCTGCCTTAAAAAAAGACAGGGATGCTATTTATTTCTTATTATTTCATCTGCTGTTCAGCACATCACTTGACCTGCACTGTCATAACCTTAAGTGAAACAGGTTCAAGTATGCAGCTTCAGAATCCCTTAAGTGAGATGCATTTTATTAGGGTTTTTTCCTTCTTCCTCTGCTCACACTTCAGATGACAGGAAATTCCTGCTGTGAATTCTTGTCCAGCATTTTAAATAGCACACGAACCGCTTTCTGTCCAACCCCCGACAGCTTCCCATGGACTACAAGCTCCCCGAAAACAAGAGGTGTAAATACCTCTGTCTCTTCTCAGTGAGTGGGAAGCAGCTGGGCCACAGAGGGAGCCCACAATCCCTATGTGCCACTGCATGCACCCAGCATCCACTTGAGCCAGCAAGGACAGAAGATATCATCAGCCCCTCCACTTGACCACCCAGCTCCAGCTGTAACCAAAAGTGGAAAGCACCCTAAAGCTTTCAATTTTTTTATGGAGACTGTTTTGTCACTTTTAAAGCACTCGACTGTACCACCCTATATACCACAGCCATACATTCATTATGGTTGGTCACATGCAAGTAAGTGCAGACAGGCTGAATTATTTTCGCAACAACCTCAGTGCTGTAACACCCAGAAGTCTCATAGGAGACAGTTCTGCAGCTTATTAAACTAAACACATTTTTTGTGCAAGTTTTAATTGTCAAAAAAGATCCTGTACAGCTATAAATCTATGAAATGCATTATAAATAATGCACATGTTCAAATTATTTCAATTTTAATGGAGTAGATGATTTTCTGGGTTTATTCCTCTAATACTGTGTCTATAGTAGTCTGTAAGGCACAGCAGGTCTACTACTACAGCTGAATAAAAGGCAATTTAAAAACTGATGTACAAGAAGGATAAATCCAAACTTCTCAAAGAATAGAAACACCAACAAGCCATGATTGCACATCTGTTTCAAACATTCTTCATAACAGAAAGGCTGGATTTTTGCTCTGGGGTTTGTGGGCTGGTTGAGTTTTTTGGATTGCCTTGGAAGCTTGTTTCTTGGGTTTGAACATTGGGGGGGGAAAGGGGCTTAATAATTTTTTAAGGGGTTTTGTTTTTCCAAAAGATGGCTTATATTATTCTGTCCTCTCAGAGGATGACATCTGGTTACTGCAGAAAGCAGATTTTTGTTAGAAAGCAGACTTGTTAAGACATGTATGCACCTAGCAAGCTTAAGTCTGGCA
Organism: Regulus satrapa; assembly: GCA_013396955.1. NCBI lineage: Eukaryota > Metazoa > Chordata > Aves > Passeriformes > Regulidae > Regulus > Regulus satrapa. Next base: position 214,265 of record VWZN01017938.1, on the reverse strand, counting down.
CACATCCCTTCCAACTCCTCTTCATTCAAACATTTATATAGTGAAAAACCTGTGCCATAGAAGGGAGAAAAAAAAAAAAGAAAAAGAAAGAAAGCTATTTAGCTATTTTCAGAACTGACTGAATGTACTTGAATGAAAGAACCTAAACTGAGTACCTAGGAAAATGACAGAACAGGAAGACTTATTCAGCCTTAACCCTGTGTTGGCTGTAACCATCCTTTATCTAACCTCAGCAGTGGTGCCTGACCTGTACAACAGGATTTATGGGTACCCTGAGCGGATGCAGAACTATTTCCCAATGTATCACTTTCAGAAGCAAAAGGATTTTGAGTTTCCTTCAAACTGCAGGTGTGGGTCTGCAACACAAGGTAAAATGTGCTTACAACCCATGCCATGGGTTTTCTAGCTTCTTTTAAGTCACAGGTCTTTGCAGGCACAGGCAGCATGCTGTCTGGGACAAGAGCAAAGCCAGAGCAAGGCATGTGGATGCCAGGCCCTCAGCCCAAACATTTCATTGTATGGATCCCTTTCTCTCAAGGCCAGTTCCACTCTCCTAATGAGGATATGAGTACGTGCGTCTCTCCCGGTTTATATTTATCCCTGGCCCAGGTGCTGTATTCCAACTGCGAATACAAGCTCCCCTGTGCTGAGGGCTCTGAAACTGAAAGAAAGAATTTTCCCCCTCCGCATGTGTGAGATGGTAAAATGAGTTCACACAAGCTGGTGTCACGTGCCAAGGCACAAAGGCCTGGAGTTTCTGAATGCTCAAAGCCAGCATATGTTTGTCCCTACGCTTATGTTCTATATGTTCTTTGCCTCACTGAAGCCTACAGAAAACAGCTGTCATTAACATTCACCCCTTCTGCTAACACGTTCTTTAATCCCCAACTGACTTCCCAGCCTATAATTAAACTTTCCAGCTGCCACACTAAGAGATGGCACCAATATCCATCAATTATTTCTAAGTAGTCCTTAAAATCTCTTTTTCCAATTTTCAAGACCACAGACTAGAACCAAAGCCTCTTACCATTACAGGTTTTTGGCTAAAAACCTTCCATTCGCTTTCAAACTATCTCATCTTTTACCAGGGAAATTAAATGGCCAAGTAGTATTATCTTAACTAAACAAATGCATTTTATAGTGCAAATAGCTGGAATGCAAAGAGCTTGAAAACTGATGCATAAAGACTGCATGTGTTTACACATTTCCTATGGAAAATATACTAGAAAGAGCTGCATAATCAACAGCATTTACAAAGCTGTTTGATTCAAGCCCAAAGTTTAAAAAGGAGTCTGAATTAAAATAATGAAAGGCCTAATATCTTACTTTAGATGGCAACAGTAAATTTGGGTTAGCACTTCAATCTTGAAAATGTGTTTTTCACATTCATGTAAGAGATTACTTGAACAGCAGAGCTGGTTGACAACATTTCCGTCTGGTACTATTCTTGCAACATTCAAGAGGACTTCATATTTTATAAGAAAATTACTGGCTTCATGGTTGAAAAAGGGAGAAGATGTTTGAAGCAAATGCTGTATTTTTTGGTAACATGACCTAACAAGACCCTGAGAAAGCTGAACAAAGCAGGTGAAGGCAGTGTAACATCCAGCGGACACATAGCATGGGGTTCAGAAGACCCATCATCCACAAGCCCTTCAGATCCAGTACAAGAAACCCCCCACAAACAGCCACAAAATGCTGTTATTTTTGTGAGCCCCAAATGTCCAGGGCACCTGCTGAGCCTCCGAGCCCACAAAGTTCTCCCAACTCAGACTTGAAGGTTAGAGAGACATGTACACCATCCTCAATCCCAGAGCTCTGCAACTCTGCACACCACAACCCAGGAGTCTGTATCTCCAAATACTATCTGTTACAGAGTAGGAACAACATCTGCTTGGCTGCTGAAGCACCATGACTGAAAACAGCAAGTAGGTTCCATTCATAGTGTGACTGGCAAGTGCCAGCTGGCAATCCTGACAGCCCACAGCCCGCAGCGTGCTGATGAAGACTCAGGGATGTTGGGGATCAGCCGCCTCAGTGCCTCCTTCAACACACTGAGGAGTCACAGCATGCTTTGGATTTGCCTTTTGCCTCACATGGCAGAGTAAAATTGAGTGCCAAAATGCAGCCTTTACTTTTATAAAACTGCATCTAATCAGTTATAAAACTGCTGGTTTCATAGGGGATGAGGATGCAGCCTTGCTGGAAGTTACCAGCCATTTAAACATAGTGGGGCACCCTCAGGAAAGGAATGCATTGGTTTTCCATGTTACGCTACTGCTTGAGGTTAACAATTTAACATTAAGGTTTTAATGGATTTCAACAACTGTGCAGGATTTATCAGCTACTGTAAGGCTATTTTGGTAGGTTACCAGATTAATCATTCAGGTTTTGTCAAGTCTAAAAGCATCACTTCTCAGCAAAAAGATCATGTCAGACAGGTGCAGAAATCCAAAGCCTGAACAGCTATGGCTTATTCCTATCAGCAAGGCAAGAAAGGTCAATATTTTAAGTGAAAATGAATACACTTTCAGTTCTCTAAACCATAGGTGAAACTTTTCTCCTTCCTTACATTAAACATATAATTTTAAAGATGGATTTTGAAGAGTGCGTGTGAAACTCTTAAGCTTCAAATATATATGTGTCGAGAGGTTAGGAGAACATGAAAACAGTGTTTCATTGAAACCCGTTTGTCATTTTTAATCATAGGATAACTTTAGAAGAGGTGTGACTGATGAAATTTAAATTTTCACCTGACAAACTGAATTATTCATCTTGGCAGCGCCTATGACAAAAGACCAAGCAGAGCACTCAGTCAGTCAGTCACCAGCCCCAGGAGCTACTACAGAACATCCTTGAGAAGGGGAAGCCACGTCTTGCAGCACCACAGGGTGAAGTCCTACTCCTTGCAAGCACAACAGCCAGGAGGGCCCAGTACCTGGTCCTTGTCCTCACTGCTACCTTCTACCTTTTATTTTCCAAAGCAGGGGAGGACCCTGGGCAGGCCCACTGATAAGAAATACTGTGGCTTGCAAGGAAGGTGACAAAAAATTAAGCTGAGGTCTTTAGCTACACCTGGAAAGATGTATGTTCTGCACTTGTGGCTCTGACAGGGAGGACTAAGGAGTCTGAGGAGCTTTTTATCTGAAACTGAATGAAAACTTTACCCGTTGCCAGCCACAATTTCATTTGTTAGTGATGGGATTCGAGGAATGGCCTGAAGTTGTATCAGGAGAGGTTTTGGTTAGATATTAAAAAAAGGTTCACACAAAGGATGGTTGGGCACTGGAACAGGCTCACCAGGGAAGTGACCACAGCACTAAGCTTGGCAAAGTTCAAGGAGTGTTTGGACAATGCTCTCAGGCATGTGGTGGGACTCTGGGGGTGTCCTATGCAGGGTCAGGAACGAGACTTGAAGATGCCTGAAGGTCCCTTCCAATTCAGCTTATTCAGTGAGTCTGTGAAATACTCCAAGCTCACACCAAGTTTTCAAGCAATTTCCTTTTTCTAACAGAAGGCACATTCCATCATACCTTGTTACACCAGTTCTGGAAGGTACCATGCATTTTGCAGAACCATTATCTTAAGTAATGCTATATATTACTCTTATGGCCCAATTTTGTACCTCTCTAGTATTAGTGACCAGCAGTTTCTTCATTGTGCGTCCTACCAGAGCTGAGAAAGAAATAAAGCTCTTTAAATTTCCAGAGTTAATAAAAAGGGGTTTCCATACACCACAACTTCAGAATAGTACGGTTAAGAGAAGGCTATCCAAGGTCTTAAAATGAAGACTAAATGCCAGCAGAAAGCAGGATTCCTTGCCTGGAAATGTGAAGATGTTTGGCTTAAACATGAGATTAGTCAAAGAGTGAATACTGCTCAGCCCACATTTCCAGTATGTTTTTAAGTAGGAAATAATTTCATTCATTATGTAAACTCTTATTCAGACTCTTGTTAATGTTTGTGCTATCCTTTTTGAATTTCTGGACAGTTTCTTTCAGGCTCAGCAGCCAACATTTAATTAAGAAATATTTAACAACTAGTGTTTTTTAAACAACGTCATGTTTGCAGAAATAATTGCATATCACATCTACTTTACAAAATCAAAATACAGCCAGTGGAAACCAGATACAAAACACATGCCTTCAGCTGAGCTAGTTTTGTTTAGAAAATGAACAGACAATGTATTTCCTTGGCTGAGACCTTGATCTGTTTGCCAAATACTGTCCTGCAGAGCTTTTTCTTCTTACAGCAACATTCCAGGCACAGAGGACACTATCAAGGAAGCACACTCAAAGTTCTACAGGTTAGGAACAATGACAACCTTGGCATGCTTCAAAAGAAAGATGGCAAAGAATTTTCAGTAAAGTCTGTAATGCAGTATTTAGGTAATGTATCTGTTTTCTCTCTTTATAACTGCTCAGAAGCCAGAGAGCAATGCTAATTTTCTTATGCAATTAGAAAGTTATGTTTTGTTGCTGTAATGTCTAGTGCATGCCACCACTTTTCTACTTTGGGGGAAAAAGAAAAAAAAAAAAGGCACAGCAAGATTTCTTACAAATCTATGGAAATATCAAACACTTGTGTCAATTTCCACAGACTGTTTAAAAGAAGGAGGCATAAATACACTGACAGTGTTCTTCAAAGCAACATCATAGGATCAGAAGGTCACGGGGGCATCTTTTTTCATACAAGCTATTTTGCTTTTAGATGGAAGAAACAGTGGCCTGAGTTAGAAAGAGACGCTTCAGATGATGGAAAATGCAGGACATGGGGAAAGAGGAAAACAAATTGCAATAACCAAACTTCTACTGGGGTGAGACAAGGCGATTCAGAACAGGGGACAGGGAAAATAAAATGATTGTGTCTGCAAAGCAAATAGGTAAAAACAACATTGGAGCTTGAGAGGGAAGAAGTCCAAAGCCAGGTAAAGAGTTTGCTTTAATGCAGACATCCCTCTTACAGAAGCTGCTGGTATCCTTCTGGCCAGTGTAACCATTTTTCCTCTATGGGTAACCGTGCAGTTTGCCCTGTACTGACAAGAGATGTTTTATGTCTGTTCCTCCAGCACAGCAATGGGAAGACGGTAAAAATTTAAAAAGGAACTTTTTTTTTATTTTTCAGCTCTGCGTCCTTAATTCAATAACTGTCCCCTAGGGCTGAGAAAAGGACTGGCGTTACTGCTCTGCATTATCATGTTGGCAGAGAAGCTACACAGAAAAATATTTCTAGCTTATATATGATGCAATTGCAAGAAAAACAGTTTCAGATTCACACAATGAAGAATAAGTCAAGAAATCTAAGTCAAAGAAGTAGCAGATGAAGACAGAATACTTTCAAGCCCTAAGTATGAAATTATGTGTGGTTGAGCTTCACAAGAACTGTGATCAATGGGTAACAGATCAGAAATAACAACCTTAGCTCCAACACTTAGAAGCATAAGGTCAGCTTTTCAAGTATGTTTAGTTTAGCTTTCAAGTAATTTAGTTATATCAGCATTTCACCATTACAATAATTGTGTGGCATATTTAGTTTGTACAGATAAAAGTAGGTACATTGTTTATGCAGACAGAAAGCCTGGCTAAATATATTTAAATATATTGATGAAGGAAGTGGGTGCTGTCTTTTCTCTCTGTTTTGGAAAACTGGTGAGGGCAGAAGCATTGTCTGCTGGCTCTGCTTCTCCAACCCAAGTGCAAAAGGATTCCCAAGATCAGGACAGTGAGACAAATCAGCTATTCTCTATTTCTTGAGAGTGTCATTAAATAGGGTGACATGAGAAGTGGCTGTGTGTTTTTTGGGTTTTTTTCCAAAACATCTATTATAGCCCATGAATAGATCATTATAATCCACAAATACAAATAGTAGCACTGAGGGCAGGACTGAACACAGAAAGCAAACCAGTGTCAATACCAGATCTAAGCTGGCATAAAGCCTGTCCCCAACCTCTGTTTGCAAGTAACTGACGAAGCCCCGACAGTGTGCTGGCACAGTACTAAAGGATCCTTCTAATTGCCATGCTTCAAATTCCAGCTCTAAGCCTACTAAGAGAAAGTCTGCAAAACTCTTTAATAAATCATAGAAATCAGAGATGAAAATTAGGTCATGTCACCCACGTCTCCTATCTGCACCGTGAGTTTGTTACCCATACAGTTCTACTGAGTGCTCTGTCTCGACAACTCCTAAATGATTCAAGTGCTGAGGTTTCTCCCAATTCCCCAGGCAGGCTGCTACACAGCCCAGTGAACATCACCATCCACAGGCTTTTCACTGACCAGCCTCATCCTCTCTGTACCAATTTTGCCTCTGTCCCATTTTGTTCTGTTCCTATTTATATCTTGCTCCAACTTCCCCCAAATCTGCTCTTGATGCTACCTAAACCACTATCCAGCAAAAATTGTTGCTCAGGAAACGTTCTTCTGCCTTTACTGTAATACTGCTGTAGTGTGCTGCTATTTTTAGGAGAAAAAAGGAGGTGGTAAGGGAATGAAAGGCTGCCAGCTCCAGCTGTACATGAATAATGCTCCAGTACAGTGGAAACTACATTACAGTGTTTCTCTTTAAGCACATATAATTGACCAAAACCTTAGTCTTCTGGAATGATCTAAATGGGAAAGACAGAAGAAAAGGAAAAGATAAATTCCAAGGTTATAAAAAACGCCTGTCATCTCACTTCACCTTTCACCACCACAGTTGGGCTCCCCCCTTGGGGTGTTCTTGAGATTTTACAACAGCACTTGCCTAGTGAGACACACAGTTAAAGTAGCCACATACTGCCACTATCCAAGAATAGTTTAGGTTAGAAGGGACCTTAAAACTCATGAAGTTTCAACACCCCTGCTATGGACAGGGACACCTTCCACTAGATTACATTGCTTAAAGCCCCATCCCACCTGGCCTTTGGCAATGCTTTCAGGTCCATGGTGTGAATTTTGGGGTGTTCTGCACAGGTCCAGGAGTTGGAATTCATGATCCTTGATGGGGCCTATCCAACTCAGTATATTCTGTGATTCTGTGACTTTCAGGGATGGGACAGGCACAACTACTCTAGAAAACTGGCTATTCCACCTTGTCCTATCCCTACATGCTCGTGTAAAAGTCTCTCCATCTTTTCTGTAAGTCCTCTTTAGCCAAAATGTCCCAATGTAGTCTCCCCAGAGCCTTCTCTGCTCCAGTCCGAATAACCCCAACTCTTTCAATCTGTCTTCATAGCAGAGATACTCCAGCCCTCTGATCACACTGTGGCCCTCCTCTGCTACAAAAGGTCTACACTTTTCCTGTGCTGGGGACCCACAGGTGGAAGCAATATTCCAGGTAAGGTCTCAGGAGAGCAGAGTAGAGAGAACCACATGCCTCAGCTGGCTGGCCATACTCCTTTTGATGGAGCCCAGGATGCTGTTGGCTTTCTGGGCTCTGAGCATGCCTTGTTGTGTCATGTTGATCTTCTCTTCCACAAACACTTGCAAGTATTTCTCCTCACGGCTGCTCTCAATCTACCTCTCAGGCTGTATTTGAGCTTGGGTTTGTCCTGACCCATGGGCAGGGCATTGCACTTGACCTTATTGAACTGCAAGAAGTTGACATGGGCTCACCTCTCAAGCCTGTCAAGGTCCCTCTGAATGCCACCCCTTCCCTGCAGTGTGTCAGCCACACCAAACCGCCTGGTGGTGTCAGCAAACTGCAATCATTAAAAAATGATCAATTAAGAAATCTGCTTACAAGAAGACACTGTGCCAGCTCCTCAAGGGGAAGTGAGACATGTGTGACATGCTGACCTCCAGAAAGGCAGCTGCACATCACTCCCCAACCTCCCTGACTAACACCTGTGCCAGATGCCCCACACAAAGGGCTCTGTGCAACCAGTGCCTGGACTATCAAGGGTGTCTGTCCAAACCAAAAGACCCTGCTTTCCTGAGCACACATTTTCACACATCACCCACTGTCTTTACCTTTACCAAACCTCATATTTACTGATATGCTAGGTTAGGAACCACTACCAGGAACAAAGTAGAGGGATTGAATTTCTTGCCACAAATAATTCTCACAGGCAAGCAGTGATGTTTCTCCTTGTATATATGCATAAGTCTATGTATTGACTCCAGTGGATCTGAAGGGCACCTTCAGCAATCACACCATGCTTGGAGCAGAGGGGCTAGGCTCTGTCTGCTCCAACAGTTGCTCTGCAACTGTGGTAATTTAATTGAAATAAACCAGCAATAAATACAGAGCACCTGGAGAAGTAATCATTTCCAGGGGCCTTAGAAAGATTACAGCTTCCTGACCTAAGCTACGATTTGCCTGGGTCAGATTTTGATACCTCCATCTAAACCAAACTGAGCCGTGCTTCACAGCCAGGCTTACTAATTTCCGTGGGAAGACTGGCAGATTAAGATACTCCCCGACATGAGTCAGGGTGCAAGAACAGGTCTCTCTGTTAGTATCAACATATGCTTCCTAGGTCTGGAAGAGCTGGGTTTTGGGCTTTTGGATTTTTATTTTTTTTTCATTCCTTTTCTGTTCTTCAGCCTGTTTACATTTTCTGGTTTATAAAACAAGATTTTATTTGCAGCAGGTAGGTGCTAGGAAACTGGAGGTGTTACACATAATTGCCCTCAGATTCATGAGGACTAACAAAGTAACCTCTACCACCAGGGAGTCCTCCTGCTCCGCTGCTACCAGTAGCATCAAGTCCCCTGGCTGCCATGAGACGTGTCACCTCCTGCCACCAGGGAAAGGGCTGCCGGTGCACCCCAGCACATCTCTCAGGATTTACTCACCTCCCCAGGGGAGGTGGAGAGTGCTGTGACTGAGCTACTGCAAAGGATGAAGCTCTGAGGGTGAGGACTATGAAGGAATAACCCCAAATGAGGAGGAGGAGGAGAAGCAGGGTAGGTACTTGGCCACTTTCTTGGGTGATGGGAAGAATGGAGAATGCCAGAGGATTGGGTTCCAGCAGAGATTCTGTCAAGGAGCCCAAAGACAGGGCAACCCAGCCAGTGTCTGCAGCTAGGGAAAGGGGACCTGCAGGGGGAGTGATAGGCAAGAGCCTGGCTGGAGGAGCGGGACACGACTACGGAGCAGAAGAAAACTGCAGGCGTAAGTGTGCAGCTTGCCTTGGTCTGACATGGGCCAGGGCCAGGTGCTTTCCCTACCTCTCTCCCATGAACACCCTACCGCTCATCAACAGGGCTCCAAACAAAAGCCCACCAGGGTCAGCTGTTGCCACCTCAAATTACCCCCTCACTTGCTACCTGCAGCCCATCTGGGAACAAAACCCAACCCATTTTGGGAAAAAAGGCTGCAGTAAAAGCCAGGCAATGGGCCCATGCTACACCTTGGTGGTCCCAAAACTAAAATCATCAACTATTCTCTACTCCATGGAGGAGGTTTCTTCTCCCAAGTCTCACCAAATAGACCCATTCTGTGACTGCTTCCTCCCGTCCCATTTGCCAATAAACATCTGCTTCATACAAATACACGCACACGAGCAGGTATCCAAAATTGTATCCTTTTTTTTTTTCTCTTCACATCCCCTTCCCCTTCCTGAAAATATTGTTGGATTTTTTTTTTATATTCACATATGCTTTCAATTTATTCTAGCCCTTTATCCCTGACACATGCTCTGAGTCCCCAGTTTCCACATTCTTCTTTAACCCTCTAAACTGAAAGACTTTTCTCAGTGGGATCAAACATCTGGTGGGTGATCCTCATGCAGATTTCAGTACTTCTTTTGTTTCTCAGCTTGCCAACAAATCAGTTTTGATAGACAGTGAACCACTGAAAAATGTTGTGGATGAAAAGAAAAAGGATCTCTGTGGCACACAAAGTATTTCCAAGATCTATAAAGAAAAATGTAAAAATTGAAAATGTCTATGAAGAAAATCTCCCCCCACCAATGATTTTTTAAAAATTATTATTCTGTGTACTTTTTAAACTTTCACTTATGTAATACTCATTCATGTACTGCATCCCATAGGATGGGATTTAATAGATTATAATTTCCTTTTTCCTTTTATCCACTTTATAGAAGAACAGCCAGCTCGGCTGATACAAAGACAAGTACAATTTAAAGATTTCATTTTCCTCCAGAGACAAAAAGCTGACAATTACTCAAATTGCATTATATCAATTACTCAGAAGGGTGCAGGAGATACTGATTTTGCCATCTATAAGCACACTGTCTCAGATTAACTCAGTTGTCCCAAATACTGACCCATTTCTGCTTTTCCAGAGGTACTCAGTCCTCAGCAATCCTCCCGAGCTTCCTCTACATGGATGGTGATGGTGACAACAATTGAGAGTGGCAGGGAAGGGAGCAAAGGGTCCGTAGGTTTCCTCTTACCAAAGCCAAGAAAAGTGCTTATGCTCTTCTTTTCCTCTACCTGGGCTGTTCCCTTTAAGAAAGATCTGAGATCTTCCCAAAGAAAACAAGGTTTCTCTTTGGGTGTTTCAAGACAGCTATTGAGAGAGGCAGTGCTATGTGTCCATATACACATTTAGACTTGGACCATTCCCCAGCCATTATAAATGGAGATTTTCTAACACTGTAGATTGAAAATTTAGAGAAACATGCTATAAAAGCTAGCTAATCTATCGTTCTTCCAGTGGTTCATCTCTTTTAAAGACTTCCTTTATTCTACTGACTCAAACTGCTTAGTGATGCTTATTTAAGTCTAGTTCTGGGTAACACTCTTATACTCTACAACTTTTGTACCAAATATAAACAATCCATCATCCAAAATAAACACTTCTTCAGTCTAATTTTCAGCTTAGTTGACAGCAATCATATTTTTCAATTATATGCGTGCATTTATACTCACTTGATTAGAGAGAAATTTTGTTTGAACAAAACACTTTGAACATTCAAACACTGCAGTCGTAACATATTTCCTGTAAAAATGTGATAAATAAGACGCTAAACTACAAAATCCTAAGGCCATGCTTTACACATCGAAAAAACACAATCCTGCAGACTCACAACAGTCCTCCCTGCGTAGACTGACCCTTCATTTTCAAAGCCCAACTTGCATTAAACACACACTGAGCACACACAGATTCTCAGCCAAGGATGTATTTTGATGCGACAAAGTCACATAGCTTCACACTTTTGAGTTGAAAATGCCATAGCTCAAGAAATAAAGCTGATGCTTCATCTCATGAGAGACAAAAAGTCTTTTATAAACACTTATAAATGGTTTGACGTTTTCCCTCAGACAACAAGCAGTCATTTACTGGTACATGAGATTTCCATGAAACAAGTCTGAATGTCACCCACCGTGAATAACACATTTAACACATTTCAAGAACTTTCTGTTAACTCAAGATCATGCCTGAAATACAAAGAAGTGACATTTTGCACATTTTAAGAAAACAACCATGCACGACCCCCATAGAACTCACAACCACACATCAAACAGCAAATACAACAAACATAGGTGCAACCACACTGCTGTGGGACAAATCTACTGTCACCTACCCTTTCCTGGATTTCAAAGAAAAATCTCCGAATAACAATTCTTTCTTATCAAAGACTAAATATTCAGCAGGTTTCACCCCGATTAAATGAAAAATGACATAAGTTGTAGCTTCACCTTCACTTGCTCCTTCTCGGAAGAGAGAACCAAACCCCAACCCGAAGCAGCCCTCTCCAGCTTTGGCGCAGCTCTCCAGCAGTCAGACAGAGCCCTGCCCAGCGCGGAGCCGCCAGGGCTGAGGCGCAGGGGGAGGCTGGGGATGGGTGCCACACCCTGCGCCCCCCCTTCCCCGCTGCTCCTCCTCGAGGCTAGACCTGCCCACCGCAGCAGCGGGCTCCCCATGGGATGAGCTCCTGATGCGCATCCCAGCAGCTCCTCGTCCTATGGGGAAGCCTTTGGGGAGAAAAGGCCATCGAGCTGCAGCGCTACTAACAACGGGATGCGACTGCGGGCAATTAGCGAGGGGAGAGGCCGCGGCCGGTCTGATTAAACACAAGCAGTGTATTTCTAATGTTCCCCGATGTGTTTCGTGTTCTCTGCTGCAGCAAGCAGGTCTGCAGCGTGCCAGCAGCTCAAGGAGCCTTCCTGTTCATGCAGTGCCATAAGGAAAAAAACTTCCAGCAGTTCTTACCCCAATGCGGTGCTCTCAGGGTCTCCTCTCACGCCCTGATTGCCATGCAGGTCTCATCCTCACACTAGAGCTGAAACTTTCCAATCCAGGGAGACCAATATAGCAGTATTTGCCTATACTCTATTATGCATGTGCACACTCAGAGGTGCAACAAGATCAGTGAATTTAACAACATCAGTGATGCAGCATGATGATCTTGACCTTTTAATACTCTATGAAAGGAGTCTTCTCCATAGATTTAGAGAAAAAGCATACATTTAATCGCATCTGACCTTTACTGGTCTGATCCTTATGTAGTTTGCCTTTTTTTTTTTTTTTTTTTTTTGGGGGGGGAGA
>VWZN01017938.1:181853-200307 GCA_013396955.1 Regulus satrapa | reverse complement strand
CGGGGAGAGCGGCAAAAAAGCTGGATGCCAGCAGGTTTGTGAAGGGAGCCTTCCCGCCCGCCTTCCTCCCTGGGCCACAGAGGGCTGCTCCCCAGGCACGGCATAGAGAACCCCGCCACCTCCGCCCAGCGCAGGGATCCCCCCCACCTGTGTCCGGCGGGATTCGGCCGTTTTTTGGCTCAGCTAAATGAAACCATCTATTTAGGGAGCTGAGTTTAGCTGCTGCAGTTGCAGGCAAACCCCCGCGATGGAGAAGCTCCCCAGCAACTTAAAAGCAGCAAGCTGTGAGCTTGCAAGGTCTGGCTTTGAATTACATGTCAGGGGTTTGATGGGGAACTGGGGGGAAAATGTTACCAGCCTTTTCAATTTTAATTTTCAATGACAAACTAAATGCTCTTAAAACATGATAATGTAAAACTGAAGACGACTTTCAAGTTTGTCCTCCAGTACAGACCACAACATGCCAGAGAAAGCATCAAACATTTGTAGTGCATACTAAAGCAATTTGGGAAGGGATTAATCCTACTTGCACCATTCCAGTTTGGTAAATACATAGCTCCTCTTAGAGCACAAAACTGACTTCTCCCCTCTACACACATAAGAGTGGCTGTGGTGTTTGAGACTCTGCTGCATCACTGTGCTCAGAGGTACCGCTCATTTCTTTCTCTGGGGACCTGAAGCAACACAACTTGCTCCTTTCCATAGGAGGAATTGACCACAGGAAGGGCAGTGATAGCTTGCCTGTAAAACACAACAAATCAACACAGTCTGATGCTGCACCTTCAATCCTGGCACAGCAAAGTGGATAAATGAGGCTTATTCTCTCTTTAGATAGGGCACTTTGAGAGCTCCAAAACGGATGAGATCCAAATTATACTCAGGGCTCTGACATGAATCAAGTGGGGAGGGAGGGGCAGGGAATAGCTATTTTAATTAGCAGCATCTCTGGGGGATTTAAGAAGAGGAGGAGGTTTTGACAGTAGGCAGAAGCATACAATTTCTCAGATCTGCAAAACTGTGCTGTTCTGTATTTCACGTGGAATCGTAGCCAGACACACACACCGCCCTCTTTACCTGCTATGCAAGAGTGCTGTTGAGCAGATCTGGCACACTGTAATGCGCCTGAGAAGGAAAGTGAGTTCAAAAGGAAAATGCATGCCATCAACTAAGAGAGGGCATACCTTTGGTCACGCAGTTGAAATAACAAGACTTGTATACTCTTTTCCACCAGGAGCTCTGGAAGCCATCACAAATCACAAGGGAATGGACTTGACAGCCAAGACGGACATTAGAGTTAACAAGGTTTGATTTGAAAAAAAAAGAAAACAAGAGAAAAGTAAGAAAAGGACAGCGTTGCTCTGAATGAAATTGAGTCTCTAAAGCAAGCTAGGAGACTTGAGAAATATTTGTGAAAAAAACAGCAAGAATTTACCAGCTCGACCTTTGGCAGCTCTTGCACTGCCCATTACAGAGGAAGGTGTTGACATCACTTTTAAGCAGACACATCACAGGAGTATTAATGCTCCCCAGCCACCCATGTTGTCCTTGAGCAGTACTGCAGGCAGAATTGCCCCACAGTTACACTATTCTCTGTGATCCCTTTTGTGGATATTCTGCATACATAATGGCATCTTTCATCTGAGGCTCTAGAATGCTTCCAGCATGTTGATTTAACCTCAATGCATCAAGTGGGATTAACAGGCTGCTCCTACAAACAGGAAATCTTTGCAACAGATTCAAGGCAGCTGGTACCCCTGGGCTACCAATATCGGCCTAAGTTTCAGTGCTCTCACCACTCACAGAAATTTTTTTTTTCATTTTCAAATATTAATTTCTAATTCTAAGTTGCTCAACTTGTCATGACTTTTGTCAGAAGGAAGCTTCAAGAAAGTTTAAGTTTCCATGAATCAGCAGGGGGTTTTTTTTGTTTGTTTTAGTAATTTATAGCTAGCCTGAATCCATACTCTTCTTACACAGGTGGGAAATGTGAATAATCCCCCTGCACTTCACTGGAATTATCACAGTGCCCATTTACACACAAGGAAGACACCAGATGACGAGTCCAGGTAGCATGAGATGAGACTGATCTCCTGCCTTGCTATGGAGCTATTATAAAATAATCATTTTATTTTTGCTATTTTATTTTCTTTCTGGACATGCTGCTTCAGACCTAGATGTCAGGAGCAAATGGTGCCATTTGAGTTCCATTCATTTCAACTCTCAACACATCAGGCTGGGTGCAGCCCAAGGCAGTCCCTTCTCACCTCCACATAAGACCCTGCTCCAATAAGTCAAACAGCCTCTGCTGCCTGCCATGGAAGAGGCATCTGAACTCCTACATTTTGCTTATTTAAAAACAGCACCAGCTTGGGTGGGATGTAGGATGCCACACATTTTCTATTGCTCTGAAAGCACAGCCTTTGATCCCCCCCACACCCTGCTGCTCTAGACATGAGGTCCCTGAGTGCCACACACACCATCTCCTCTCCATCTCAGTGACTGCAGAGCCCCTCTCCCAGCCTGCTCTTGCTACACCATCCCCTTTCATCTTCTCATTTCCAGTGTGGCACATTCTCCCCCTTCATCCATTAGCACAACACCTCTTGGCCGGGGATTTCCTAACCATCTATTCCTCCTCAACCCTTACAAGAGGTATCTCTTCATCTTCCCTCCAAAGCAATTTCCTTCCCCTCATATCATACACCTTCCCTGTATTTTCTCCATTTTTTGTATCGAGGTGGCAGGACCCAGCTTGTGAGCAAGAGAGTCACCTGGAGAATGACACATAGCTGAGGAAGGGGGCAAAATAGTTGGAAAGTTCTGCTTTGCATTCTCTTCTCTATCCACCCACCCCTTTTGCTGTTCCAGCTTCTCCCCTTTGATGAACACTAGTAAATTGCTTGGGAAAACCCTTCACAGGGAGGAAGAAAAATCCAGGGAAGAATAATAGCAAACACAGCCTCTGACATAAAGCAGGTAAATTATAGGTAGGGAAGGAAAAGGTGCCAACATTGCCCCTCCCTCCTTCCCCGTGGGGTTCCACTCGGAGAAAAAACAGTTGTAAGGAAAACAGGCCTGTGCAAAGCATTTGGCCACTACAAGGACTTTTTTTTATAGGGGAAAGGAATGGGGAGACACATGGTCCCTGCCAGGAAAAGATGAATAGGCAACCCTGGAAGAACAGGGACAAGGATTATTGCCCAGCTCTGGGAACTGATGCCTAAAACATTCTTGTGATTCCCTAATTGATTGGACATGGCATTCAAAATAGCACATAACAGAAAAGCAAGACACAAAAATGCTATCAAACTCAGCAAAAAGCCGTCTCAAGTCCAGCCAAGGATGAATTAGCTGGGCACAGCACTTTGAAAAATGGCAAGTACTATAAAAGTACTAGCATTAATACAGCATTATTAAGAAGATACTTCTTAGCAGACAGGAGCTTGGCACTATCTGTCTAGACGGGCAGATGGGTTTGGAGTCAAAAACTTTTTTTTTTCCTTTTTTTTTTCTTTTTTTTTTTCTTATTACCGTATCCACTTCCATTTATTAAAAGCAAACCATTCTGTCCATGACTCATGCAGCTTAACTTTCTGCATGGCAATGAAACAAAATTCTCATAATTAAGAATGATCACTGTGAACAGATGAAGGTAAAATTTAGAAATCAAACAAAATCTTCTATTTCTGTCTTCACTCACTACAAACATAATGTCCACTAATTAGACAATATTACTATTGCCTTCAAATATGCTACCTTTAGATGAGCTATCCTTAAGTAGAACTCAGTGACACAGCAGGTTAGATTTATTCTGGACACTGGTTTACTGACCTCAGTGATTTATTTGGTCTGCTGTCTGTAACTCTCACTCTGCCAGTCACTGCCAAATCCACCCCATTTCAAGACTACTGAAGGAACAATAAGTAAATTTGGCCCCCGTGCTTTGCAACTGAAATCCTGCTGATAGAAGATTTACTGCAATTAATTCAGCACCGCCCTTCGCCACTTTCGTATCTGTGGCTACTTTCTGACTGAGAACATTAACTGGATTATCAAGGATTACCTCCTGCTGCAGTTATCCAGCCCCCTTAATGAACCAAAGGTAGCCACATTTTATGGCTACATGATGCTTTGGGATGTACCTGAGGCTGTGACCAAAACATACAGGAGTCAGCTTTCAGAGGGAATAATAAACTGAAGCTTTTAATCACAGTTAAGGTTTTAATTTTTGATTTATTTTGTTTATTCACAGTCATTAATAAGGCTTAACTGTAGTCTGATTCAATATACACTGACTACAGGAAACCGACAACGCAATATGCAGTCATTACAAATTTATTTTCATTTCACTAGGGCTTCTGAACAATCCAACATTAAAGGAGGCAAGGACAACTCTGATTTTTCACTAGCAACTTTAGGACCACAAGCTTCCCACATGGCAACCATCTCTATGGAGGCCAACACAGACTATTTTCCTTTACTGGGTTGCTTCCTTCATTCTTTTCCACAACATTAAACCCAATATTGCATTTTAGTTATAAAACTATTTTTAGCTCTCCTATATCTTTTCATCTAATTCAGAGAATGACTTAAGCTCAAGTTTACCTTAAGCATAAGCTAGAGTCTCACTAAGTCAAAGAAGAATCAATGCTCATATTTATGGACTACTATCAGAAATAGAAATGCCATCCTGAATCATAACAAATTCTACAAATCCCATTTAAGATGCCTCTTCTTCATGACACCTATGATATAATGACTTGCAGTGGCCAGGTTAATGGGCATAGCCCCCAACGGCTTTCATATCATTTGTCTTCATTAGCTGCAAGTTTACCAGGGAGGGAAGGCACTTTAATGAGTGTTTGCATAGCACCCAACACAGTTCAACTCTCATCTTAATGCAGGTTAATAGCAATTAAGGGAAGCAGTAGTAGGTTCTTGTTTAAAGCACAATGAAGGTTTATGTTTATCATCATACTAAAATGTTATTGGGAAAAGATAAGAAGGCCTGCTCAAAACCAAACACATTTATCCTTCATCTGTATTTTCTTATATGCTAAAATGTCCCAGATTGCTTTCTACAATGGTTGAAAGAATACTTCAGGAACAAGAATTCCTTACAATGGAAACATTTCTGACCTGGCACGTCAAAACAAAAACTTTAGGTTTGCTACCTTTCCTGTCAAGTTATCCCTCTCCAGTTTTATTCTCTCAGAGTGACAGAAAAGTAGAAAACCCCAGATTGGACAGCAATAAGTAAACTCACAGAAAGAGGAAGGGTTAGTGTTTTCAATCTATCAAATATACATGAAGAAAACAACAACAAAGCAAGACCCTAATTTATGCACCATAATTTCTCTGTCTCTAGTTAGAAAAGTGCACAGTTGTTCCCAGTATGCTGCCTCATCTTGCTCTTACATCTTTCTTTGCACAAAACTTTACAGCAGAAGTGGCTGCTCTTCACAAAACAAGGACCTGGTGCTGTGCCCGGTGGCTCCAAGCCCACCAAGCCAGATGTCACCCTTGTTCCTCGCAGCCTGTCCCTGGGCCAGTTTGCCACATTCTCCCAGTTAGACATCTGCAGTACCAACAGGAGAAATGTCTCCATAAATCCCGTGATTTCCCAGCTGCTCCTTCCCACTTCTATCCTGCTCCTGCCCCTTTCACTAAGCCACTACAAATATTTATTAAGGCTGTGGGAAGAAGCAGGCAAACCCTTTCAAGTTAGAACTAAAGAAAGAGGAGAAACAATAAATTGGATCAATTCCTCACTATGATTCTCTGTGAGATCTCATCAATACGAGTCTGCGGAGTGCGTGGTGTGGTGTGACAGGAGCAGTGAGAATGACAGCAGTATCACACCACTGCCTCTGTTGGGGGCTATGCCAGCTTGTGCTGGCATCAGATGATGCTGTTGGGCATCAGCCTTTATTTATGCAAGCAACTGGTCCAAATTATACCCCTGTCCTTCAGCCCCCACCAGAGTGGGGTTCATGGGGACTAGCCCACCTCCAGCAAACAGCCTCCGCACACAGCCAGGAACTCCTCCACGTGACATTTTTAGCAGCTCAGATGCTTTCAAAACGCATTAAAACATGATCTGATTCAGATTACAGTTTAAGTCTCACATTCAATTCATGGGACACTGCCAGTAAAAATTAAGGTAGTGAAGAGACATTCATCCCTTCCTTCTGCTTCAACAGCTTACTCCCTCTGCCACTCGCTTTCACTATCAGTACTCATGGGGAAAAATCAGAGGTTACTTACCGATCCAGGTTTTCTGTGGTTTTTTTTCTCAGCAAATATAGTGGCATGCCTTAAATTTAGAGGTCTTGTGTGCATTCAGCAAATTGTATATCTGGATATAAAGCAGCAGAGGGTCACATTCCACTGTTTTCTTTCTAACTGAAATGCAGCCAATTGCTAACTGGACACAGACCTGCAAAACAACCCTGTGATATCTGCCTCGGGATCTCTGAGGTGTAAATCCTTTTAATAGCATGAAAATGACACTGGTACAGTTGGGGGTTGTGGAAAGGCAACACCAAGACAAACCATCATCTTCGACTCACAGCTTTAAACTGAACAAATTTCACTCACCCAAATGACAAACGGTATGTGTCTGTCCCCTAGGTGCTGAAAAATACACAGAAAGGCATCTCAGACTCTCACCTTTTGAAAAGCTTTTTACACTTTACAAATAACAAGGATCATGAACAGCCTCTCACAGTGCAAATGTTTAATTTATCACACATCCCTTGAAACAATAATTTTAGGACTGGATTTACTTGGTCACCAACAGGCGATGCTCCCAGTCAGCCTGTGTGCAAACATCTGTCCAGCTGCTCCCACAGAAACGCATGCACGGTCCAAAGTTGCCAAGCAACATCCTCGATGCCTTAAGCATCAGGCCAGCTTGCCTGCTTTTAAAAAGTTACTCAGAAAAATAGGCTGACAGGAATGCACATGCTTGCATAAGGATCCTGCACTTAGAAGAAGGGATGCTCTGCTGCTTTCCCAGAAAATTTTTGGGTGCACAATTTGTTCTTGATAGAAAAGTAAATGTAGTATTTCCTTTCATCACCTTAAAAACAAACAAGCAAACAAACAAAAAAACCCCAAAACAAACAAAAAACCCAGCATAAACTAACTTGTGTGCTGAAGTTTCTAAGGTTTCTAAATGAAAATCCAAACAAATATTCAGGTTGAAGAAACTATATCCAGGGCAAAGCCACACAAATTGCCTTCCCATTCCCAAATCCAGGAATAAGCAAGCATTCCTTCAGTGTTCCTGAGGGCTGACACAGCACCATTGGTGACAGGTAAAGTCAAGCACATGACAATGGTTTCAAATATATAATAAGGATTAAAAAAAAAAAAAATAAAAAATTACAAGGCTCCTGTGAATCAAAGAATTCCAGGCTACAGTCTCCTTCACATTTGAACTAATTTTCATCAAACTTTGGTCCAGTTATTTCCAAGGCCTTCTTTAACATACCAATCAGAGTAGCCAAGCACCCACATTTTTTAGAGTCTTTAATGCATCTCCTCTCTCGAAACAAAGTAACAAACAGAAAAAGTGAGACTGGAATCTCTGTTTCAAGGGAAATCAAGTCAGTAGTGTCGGGGCTTACAAACAAACAGGGCTGATCCTCAGTTTCCCAACTTGCCTGCTCTACTCGGATGTGTAGACTCTGAAGAGACCATGGTGATGGATTGCATCATTTGGCACTTTGGTATCTTGACCCATCTCCTTAGGACAAATCTGCAATTGCCATTTCACCTGCTAATATGCACCATAAACAGTTCTTTCTCAACCAAAGTAACCACACCTTGCCAATGTTTGAGGCACCAGACAAAGACAATAAGGCTAGAGAAGGAGTATTTTCAGTTTAAGAGATTGTTTTCACCTGACCAGACACACAAGGTAAGATATAATAGAACCTGCAAATATTTTCTCAAAGGAAAAACACAATGGCACTGATACAAAGCATTACATTTACACAGTATGCAGTGCACGGTTGTTGCCTTTGCAATTGCAAGAAAATTCTATAATTCAATTAGTTTGGAATAAAATGTCCCAAACCCCTCCAATTCTGATTTTGCTATTAAGTTCACTCCTGGAGGTTTGGGCCATTTCACTGCCATTTATACAGCAGCTAATCTATAGTCTATGAGTTATTTTGGGAAGAAAAAAAGAGTTACAAAGAAACACAAGCGAGCCAGATAAATGAGCTCATAAAACAGCCTACAGAGGGTTCAGATGACTTCAATGAGTTGTTTCTCCTATCTTCCTTTCACATTTTAGGGAGCAAAATTGGAAAGATGAAAATAAAGTATGTGAAAAGTTGCATTCGTAGAGTTTCATTACTGCTCCTTGTCTTCTACACTCGGTCGCTACCCCACAAAGCTCAGTGCTCTGAGTACCTCTCTGGATCTTTCTGGAAAGCAGGAAGGAATATGTGCCCTGGCTGTGTGCATGCTACTCAAACGTATCACAAGATATGCTGCATGAATCAGACAGGATACCTGCCTGCTAGGGCCACACAGGGCCAGGCTCACGCCAGAACAAAATATGTCCCTCAGAGAGACAGGCAAGCTTTGCTCCTCTAGACCAGCCCTCCTAGACCACCATGGCTACACCACCACCACGTGTCCTTATTTGTCGTACCACTACACAGGGTGGATTTGAATGCTTAGCATCAAAGATGCTGCGGCAGTGTCTTGTGGTGCAGAGCCTCCATGTCTCTCCCTACGCCAGCCACCCCTCTGCTTTCCATTAAGCAACACAAATTCTTGCTTTATTTTCCTTTGTGGGGGATTCTGCCACGCTTTGAAGGAACCTGAAAGTGATTACACAGACGAATGATGAAACATGAGCTCTTGTTCTCATGTTCCACTCAAGCAAAAAGGCAGGAGATAGAGTGACTTATTCTTGGAGAACTCAGCCTTGAGTATCCACCACAATTGCGGTGATGCATTTCTTGGGGTGCAAGAGTGCCAAACCCCTTCAGAGAGCAAGATCGTTTTTGTGTAATACTCCGAAATGATCTTGAAAAAGAAAGTGTTCTCATGTCATCAGTGGTTCCTCACTGATAGGTTTTTGGTTTGTGTCCCTTTCCCCGTTTTAATGAGTGGCAAATATAATGACAATAGCAACAATATAAATAATTTTAAACCCTATCTTTTAATGAACAGTTCTTGGAATAACATGACAAAAAGTCTAGCCTTTGAGATAAAAATTTTCTTTACTACACAAATCAAATCTCTACACTACATAAAATACTCTGCTGTATGTTGACTATGATGATTAAAGTAAGGACTTCTGAAATTAAACTCACCAATGATGAATTTACAAAGTAAAGCAAAGCAAAATCTTATTTTTCACAGTAATTAGCTGTGATCTTGAAATGCATGTGAATTATAAGGTCTCTTGCAAAAGCTGCATCATCAATGTGGATATTTTATTCCCTTACCCTCTTCAGAGCTTCTTTAAAGCTAAAGTTGTGTTCCCTATTATTTATAAATTTTATTTAGACTAATCAAATAAAATTTTCACATTGCAACTTCCCAGACTTCCCTTAATGGGATGCGTCTAAAGTTTGTATAGAATTCATCAGTCAATGGAAGTAGCAAAGCCATGTTCACCAGACGATTACAGCAAGTGAAAAACTCACCATAAAACTGCAGTTACAATGCATCATGTACATGCAAACTGAGCTATTAAGGTAAGAAAATGTAGCATGTTACATCTTACTTTCTTATCTTTGAAGGCCTTAATACCTTCAGCTTCTCTACCATGCGTACAGCAATTGCTCTTAACCACTTCTTGTTACATCTTTCAGTGCCTGAAACCTATAAAACACTTGCATTGTGTAAGGAAAAGTTCAGTTATGTTTGCTTACTTACAAAAGAAAAAGGAGGCAATGAAAAATAGAGACATTTTTTATATGTATACAGGCTTACTAAGTTAAAGAATAAGGAATATTTTGGGTACAATTTACTTAGCCCACAGAAAGCAGTTATAGCTATATTTGGGAATTCACAAATATTTGAGAGCTTTACTCTTTTATATGTGGAACAGCTGTGCACAGAGATGTCACATTTGAAGCAGAGTGAGAGAGAGAAACAGCAGCTGCTTGTAACCATGCAGCCAGCGCTGAACTCACACAAGCCCAGGTAGCACCTCTACCTTCTGGAGACCTGAAGTAGGAGCTATCTCCACAACCCCTGCACTCGAGATCAAGGGGGCTGGAGAGGTGAAGAACACAGCTGATGTCCTGGGTACCTAAGCATGATTCCAGAGGATACCAGGATCACATCACAGGGAGACTACATCTTAAGTATTGGGATGTGGTCAACCTGCTTTGTTATGAAGGACCAGCAATGAATCTGACCTGAGAAATCTAAGTTCTATGGAATAGATGAGAAGAAAATAATAATAAGTGGAACAGACTAAAACCAGCCTGAATTTTTTACCAGAGAATGTTTGAAAGCATTGCAATATAGCAATAATATAATTTTCTTCTGTATTGTATATTCTCTTTCACAAATTTCCAACGTTCCTGTATTTGTTTCAACACTGGGTTCTCTTTATACACATATATTTGGGGAAATAAAAATATACCAGGTCTTTTTGGTAATTTCAATTCTC
This sequence comes from Regulus satrapa, assembly GCA_013396955.1. NCBI lineage: Eukaryota > Metazoa > Chordata > Aves > Passeriformes > Regulidae > Regulus > Regulus satrapa. The sequence continues at coordinate 189,653 of VWZN01017938.1, read as the reverse complement.
TCTTCTTCCTCCCACCCACATTTCTACATCTCAACTTTGCTTAAGCCTTATAGTTCCAAAGAGTAGTAAAGTAGGAAGGGAAGCTGAGTGTTGTAACAGCTACTCAAAGGAGAAAATTAAAAGTGGAAAGGAGAGGTGGTATGAATCATGCTGAGTCATGTGACATTTCTTAAATCACAACAAAGAGAAGTTCTAAATTTTTTTTAGGTAATAATAGCATTGTATATCTCAGACTCCTTAGTGGACAGCCAGTATTTAGACCTGCTCTTATCTAGGCTTCTTATACCTCTACAGACTATAATTTTCCTTACTTTTTGTAGTCTTCATTGTACTCTGATAAAGCTTACTTTCTAGCATAGAAGAATATCAAATTAATCATGGCTATGAGAATGAGAAAAAAAAAAATCAAGACATGTTGTCCATGTGTTCACTATTACACTGAGAATGCATCCACCTGTTCTAACACTTGCTATGTTTACTAGTAAGTGATTTTAAGAAGTGCTATCCTGAAGTTATTCTAAGCAATAGAAGGATATTAGGAAAAAATTCTTAGCTGAAAAAGATGACAAGCACTAGAATAGGTTTGTCCAGTGAAGTTGTGGAATCACCATCCTTGTAAGTGTTAAAAAGCCATGTAGATGGGGGACTTATGGACATGACTTAGTGGTGGATCTGTCAGAGCGGGGTTATTGGTTGGACCCAAGAGTCTTAGAAGCATTTTCCAATCTTTATGATTCTATGATTTTCAAGACCAGTGTGAGCAGCTTGGTTAAACAAACAGGTTTCCAATCTGATTTGAAAGCTGCACTGACTCTGAGGACATTGGCGAGAGGAAAGGAGGGGTCAGACAGAAGCTGCCCTGCTTCCTCCATACGGCTTCCTAATGCACTCTCTGCTCTTTGGCAGCAGCCAATAGTTCTATTGGATTTCACAAAATAGCTTCTCTGCCTGAACAGTTGGGTTGTTTATAAAACTAAAAATTAAAGCAGCATTATAAAGCACACAAATAAGCTGCCTCTCTGCTTGTTTGCACATAGGTTGCCCATCTGCAGTACTGACAGGCCTTATCTCAACACATGCTTTTCCAACCAAGCCACTGAGAAACAACAGAGACTTTCTAAACCTCTGTTTGAAAATCTTATCACTCACTCAACAAGAGCCTTGAACAGACTATCAGAAGTCCCAAAAGTACAGCATAGATGGAAAAAAAAAAAAGAAAAAAGTTCATTCTATCTATGCTGCCACAGTAGCTTTGCATAAGCAAACATGATACTCCTCCCTGAAACAAAGAGGTCTAATCTCAACTCTCTCTCTAATGGGTGAAGCCCTCACCATTAAAAAAGATGGGAAAACTCATCAATTTAATGGGGCAAGGGTGTCCCTGTCCTGTGCAGTCTGATATTCCCGCTGGCCAAGCCCAACAAAACCAACAGAAATATAGTGTCAGAGAGAAACAGTGCATTGTCCAACTGTTCTGCTTCACAAATTAAACAAAGAGAATTTAATAGCTGTACAGTTTTAACTCAGTTCCTTTATTTGCATTTTATCCAAGAGTAGCAATGCTGTATTTGTGGAGAATTTTTTTTAAATACCTTTTTTCTAAATAACTGAGAAGAGTACATTCAAGAGAAACAGCTACATTATGCTTAGCAATGAACTAATTATTACAAAATATACAAGGAGATGGAAATAATTCTAGCCTTCTATTCTAGCCCATTTGAAAATTCAATTCAAATGCAGACAATGTTAGAAAATTACACAAACACACTTGCATGTAAAAAGACAGCAACTGTGGTTTAATATGGACAGTTAGTGCAATTGCAATAGTTTCTCATACAAGTTATGTGTGCAGTTGACTCTGTGTGCATCTCTCAGCATCAGACCTGCTAGACCTCCCCACTCCTCCCACAGCACATGAAGGTCAGCTGCTTTTAATGCCGGAAATTTAGTGAAACAGCTTGGTTTGTTATTGCATTGGAACTGGCTTTAGTCAGGGCAGCTCACAGCTAAATGGCAGGCAGAACAAGCAAATTCAATTAAAATAGCTCTGAGGCAAAAAGGAGATGAGTGTATTAGGAAAATATAAATGGGAATTTAAATGGGTGCTACAAGAGCACGACCAGCCCACATCACAAGCCTGTCTTTCCCCCTTTCATACACATGTTTTTCTCTAACAATGAGGAATATTTTTAAATAGGTTGCTCAATTTCAAAACTTTATCTTATCTTGCCATGCAGTGAGCAGACACAGAAGAACTGAGTTTTCACCAATCATGCCACACTAATCCTTCTCTGTGGAGGAGAACTTTCAAAACACACAGTCTGGCGTACCCCTCTTTCCCAAGCTTATTTTTTGTCCCCCACCCCAGAGAGAAGGCACACAGAGCATCTTTTCTACACGATGTTAGGCTGAGCACAAGCAGGACATGAGCTACCACCAGCCTCTGAGTGAAGAAGGGAAGAGTGGGGTACAGCCCTCGCAGCTCCAGGGCTGCTCTGCCAGGAACTTCAGAAATTAGCCTGAAAGTTATTCAAGCCAGCAGAAACATTGCCAGTATTCACAGATTCACAAGAATGGCCACAGAATTCTCCCCCCGCCCCGCTTTAAGTCATTGCAAGACAATGCTCCACGTGTGGTCAAGGTTGGTATAGCACTGCCTTGGGTCACAATTCAGGATGGGAGTAGTTTGTCACCTATTCTCTAGAGTTCTTTTAATCTAAAGAGTCCTAGAGAAGAACTTCACCCATGAACTGTGCAGCCTCCCCAAGAGCCTTATCTTCTACAATAGGGGTCATCCATGCCTTGCCTTGCAATTACTTAATGCAATTCCTTCTCTTCATCATTGCTTGTGGCACCACTTTTATTTCCCAGCTGCAAAAAACTATCTAGATAAGGGATAATCAAACCCTTTCTAGTCTCACTAGATATTGGACAGTCCTACATCCTACAGAAAAGCAGCAGGAATAAAATTAACATTTTATATTCAACTACTTTTTGTGTCTCTCAATGAGACTCTCTCTCATTCTTTTAGTTTTAAAAATCAACTGTGTATGTATCTGCATAACATCTACCATAGATCCTAACAAAAATTTGTTTTCAGTGGGCCTCTGTTGTTATAGTAGCTGTGATGTACAGCTACATCCTTCTGCATCAGCTCTGGATCAGATACCAGGACTCATCCAAATTATCACTTCAGTTCTGTTTCTGTGACTCTGCCACAAGTTTAAAAAAACCCCAAAAAACCAAAAAAAAAACCAAAAAAAACCAAAAAAACAAGTCATCAAAGCAATGCTCAAGTAATGCACATTACACAAGTTCAGCCTCAAGTTTTTACTCATCAGAGCTAAGTAAAACCAGGTGTTTTCTGAACTAATGTGAGTCAAACAAAATCGTTTGTTGTTGTTTTACTGGGTTTTTTTTTTTTTTTGTTTTGTTTTGTTGTTCTTGGGTTTTTTTGGTTTTGAGTTTTGTTTGTTTGTTTGGGTCTTTTCTTTCCTTTTCTTAGCATCAAAGTAACCTGTCTTCAAGCACAAATATTTTATTTTCTCAAAACAGGGAGAAATTTTCCTTGTGGTTTCCATTATAGCCTTAATAATCAGAAAACTAATAAACTTGGGAAGAATACAGAGCTCAGAGGACAATGAATAAAATATTTTCTGTCCTGAGTACTATCTACTACTAGGGCCAGCTTCTTTTTAAGAAAGATAAAATATTTTTCTCCTGTATTTTCTTTTTTTTCCCCCCTCACACCCAATTTATTTCACAATTTTAGTGATCCCTTTCAGTATGAAAACACCATTTTCTTCCCCATTAATACACATAAAGCCTCTTTATTAATTCTTCTCTTGTAGCATCTCAGAACTCCATGCAGTGAAAAGAGCTAAAGCACACTATAACCTATACACATCAACAACAGGTAACCCTTGCTTTAGACAGCCAGGATTAAGACCGGAAACAGTACTAAAGTGAAATTATTTTGAAACCAACCCCCCTTTTTCACAGTGAATCCCAGCAATTTCACATTTCTTACATGTAATTATGTTTATGTTGTGTCTAGAGCAAGTGTAACTTGGCAGGAGTGCAACACTCAGCAGACAGATATGGCAGTGGGAGAAAAGATAGCAACTCTAAAAATAAAGGCTCCAACAGTATCACAAGCAGGAGCCAAAATTCAGAAGAAATATGTATTCACTATCAGTGAGGTTCAAGAACTGTTGGAAATCAGTGCAGCAGAACAGTCCACTCAGCCTCTGAAAGACAATTTAACCTTTTCTTTAAGCAAACTGGACAGGAAAACCTGGACTTCTCTTTTTACATCAGGAATTCTTAGTAATACAAGCAGACAGAAGCTTCAGAGGAATGATTAGGGCCAATGATTACAAGAAAAAAAGATTGAAGAAAATAACAGGAACACAATTTTATAGGTAAAATTATCCACCAGAATGTCAATACTTAGAAATGCCAGAATTAAGCATCTACTGATGTGCTATGCTCAACCTTCCTCTTTCTTCTTTTCTTTGTGGCCAGGAAGGAGCTGCTGCCTTATCCAGTGGAAAAGGTAAAGAGTATTTAAGGAATTGAGTCATGAAGACAGGGTTATCAATTTCCTCACTTGCTTTCCTGTGGTGCTTAACACTGATAAACGAGCACTGCAAGAATAGCCATCAATACTGATAATCACCATCTTTCCAGCCACATTTTATACACAGGGGACTGAGCCACACACATTCATATCAAAAGCATCCATCAGTTTGGGATGCCCAACTTGTGCCACCCAGGCAAGATCATTTACATCACATGGTATCTTCTAGCACCATCCCAATACTTTTCAGCTGCAGCTCATAATTTTTGTACTGAAATTCTCAAATCACAGCTCAAACCTCAGAAAAGGGAAAATTCAGACAATTGGTGTAGCCTTACCAGGGAACTTCAGGATAATGGACAGGACTGAACAGATCAGTCCAGTCTAGCCTGCTACTTGGTCACCCCCATGGCTTTGCCCTATTTATCACAGCCCTTCTGCAAAATATAAACAGGAGGCTGGCCAGCTTCTGAGCACACCAGCAAACAGGTCCAACCTAGGACAAAGCAAAGATATCACTCTCTAGTCCTTTCTTCTAACTCATTTCTGTCCTGCTTCCTTCTTTTCCCTTCTTTTTGGTCTTCATCACACTCTCTACTCTGAGGCTTCCCTTCCATCCATCCCCAGTCTTACCAACTTGAACTCAAATTCTCATTGAACATAGACTTTTCATGCAGTACTTTACTCAGTAAGGCCTTGCCAAGAAGCCATGCAGCCTGCCAAACTAATAGGCTTTGCCTGAAAGCACAAGAACAATGGGACTTTTGAGAAAGAACAGAAACAAAATCCTAATACAGGTAAATCAATATATTATCCTTTAATTCCTGAAAACAAGGTTAAGATAATTTTGGCTTGGGGAAAAAACCCAAATCCCTTCTCTTCCCCTCCAGGTGAGGCACACACTCCTTTTGGATAAAAGGGTTAGCTGAATTTTCAAATCAGGAGTAATTATGGGTTGAAAAACACTTTCCATGAGAAACACCTGACTAGCAGTCTGATAAAAATCAAAAGAGTTCAAAAAGCATAGGATTTTATTAGAACCATCAAATAATTATGATTCGAAAAGGCCTCAAAATCATTAAGTCCTATCTCCTTGCTGAAAGCAAGATTAACGTCAAAGTTAGATCAGACTGGTCAAGCATTTGTTCTGTCAAGTTTTGAATATGTTCAAGGATGAAGACTGAATACTCTCTGGGCAGCGTGTGCTGATATTTGATCATTTTTACAATTAAATTTGACTTTTTACACCTAGAAGGAAATAATTCTGCTGCCGTATACTTTCGGGATATGGCTGACCCACCTTATTTATAAACCCTTCATAAGATTCCCCTTTGATTAATTCCTTTTCTGGGATACATAAAGTCACACTTTCCACCTCTCTTGGCCATTCATTTTGTTCTTCAGCATACTTGTATCTAGATAACCTTCATTCTGAAAATGAAAGCCTTTCTTCCATGGGAGCAGGGCCCAAAACTGGGCATGGGAATCTAGATATAACCTGTCTTTTGCTGACTAAGGGGGACTACTCTTGACAGTCCATCTCTGCTCTTTTTTAACCATGGACATGGTTGCACTGTAACTGTGAATGGGAATCACTTACACTCACCAAGGGAAAAGCCTCTGGAGCATAAAATCACCTGGCAGGACTGCCCATCCAGACCTGGATCCTAGCACTCCTCTTAACAGCTTGTGTCCAAGCCTAGGATTGAGACACTCCTGCTCAGTCAGGCAACCCCTCAGTGCCCACTGCTCTCAAAGGCAGCCCCATTAATGCAGGACAAACTCTGCAGGTTCATGAAGCCTTCCTTAGAAGAGGTTCCATAAACCACTTCCCACAGAAGGAACTGGATATGTTTCTTCCATTATCACTTCTGGAAATATTAACTACCCTCATCTGAAGGTAGACAAAAAAATCAACACAAACAATGAAGTACTAAACTAGATATGCAAAAAGAAGAAAAGATGGATCTTTTAGGGAACAAGATGAAGGATGTAGAATTGACAGGTTTCTTTTTCCCCTCTCTGAGAAGTGCATGAAGCTGATGGATGATTTTTTTAAGGAACATCTTGTTTAAAATATTGGCAATATATTATCAGCCTCTAAGGTCTACTTAATCAATTAAAAAGTGTCTGAAAGAATTAAATTAATATTAGACCCAAAAGCTGAAGAAAAAGCAAGAAGCTGGAAAAAGGAATAGGTTTAGCTGTTTCATCCCTCTGAAGTTCTTGTTTAATTTCACTTTGCCCGCAATGGAGAACAAGTTGTTTCTCAAGTGTAAAGTTAATGGAAGGTAAATCCACCCATCACCAGTACAGAAATGTACTAATGGTAGGATGCTGTGTTCCTACAATATTTATTTGACCCAGTAAGTGATGTGACTGGCTTCTCCCAAGGTCTAGTGTATGGCCCCACACCAAACAGTTGATGGCAATCTCAGCTGGGATGAAATCACCTCCCCCACTAAGGGCATTGCAATTGCACTGCTTGTCTGAAAAAATACTTGAACCAGGTCTCTGCTGTGGCCTCCTTTGCTTCCTCATTATTCTCTGCCCCTTCCCAAACTATTAAAGCACCATGTAATACATTCCTAGGGGGTTTTTGGTGTGATTGCATTAGGTATTTCGCCTTCTGCTAGAATGGTGCGACAAGGGCTGCCACACCAGCCCATGAACTTTGCTATTTGTACTTGACACATGTTCCTACTGTGGAACAAAAATGAAAAGTTGCTGTTTGCTAGCAGTTCAGCTCCACTTGGGTTACTGGGTTGGATGTCAGGGTCAAAAACTAGATGTGAAAAACACAGATCTGATGCTCTCTGTAGGGAGCTAGTTTCTCGTCTGTCCCAAGCTGGCACAGCTCCACATAGGCAGACTGGCTCCCAGTGTAAATGGGTTATAAACATGGTCTTTGCTTTATCTGGGAGGCTTGGGGTATCTTATATTTGACAGTCACTGAATGAAACCTTACTCTGAAGTTTAGAGGCAAATTATTCAACTGACTTGTTAAATTACATTTCATTATCTGTAGGAACATTACAATTTCAGCCTTTGTTATTTGAGCTTTCAATCTGATTTTGTCAAGACTCTTTCACTGCACAATTTTCTAAAGCAAATCATTCTGAAAGGTTGTGCAAATGGCATAAAGAGCAGCAATAGAGTAATGACTTTCCAAGCACTAGCCAGGGGTGGTAGGAATTATTTTTTCTTCTTTTTTTTTT
>VWZN01017938.1:154657-172338 GCA_013396955.1 Regulus satrapa | reverse complement strand
AAAAAAAAAAAAAAGTTATACTTTTTTTATGCAGGGACATGAATGTTGTTTTAATTGAAAAATTTAGATCACATAGCAATTTTTCTAGGATCAAAAACTTTTAGGTATGCATTGCTTATAACTTACAACTTCAGAGCAAAGCAGAAATTTGAGATGGATAAAACCATTACAAATGCTATTGCATATTCTAATTCAATCTAGTTTTGTATTGCTATTTACACAGCAATTAGCTCCCAAATAATTCAAATTAATCTCATGCCTTTTTTTAAAATGGAGAATAGCTGCAAACCTACTTGGGCTTCAAGCAAAAGAGCCTTAGTGCAAGGAAGGGTAGGCAGTCTGGGGGAGCAAACTAATACAATATGGATTACTTGTAACCTGCAAACAAGCAACTTTTGTCCATTGCATTACAAAGTATCATTTCAGAAGACTCTGCTTTCTTTTCGTAACAAAATAAACCTCTTATGATTTTAATGGCACATATTCAACTTCAATAATGCTATTTAAGACTATATATAAAGTTATGTCACTTCTACCTTCAGACCGGGCAATTTCATTACTTTCCCCTATAAAAAAAGTGGCTTTAATAACTAAGCTTTTAAATTGTTTTCCCCATAATAAATAAATGACGTTAAAAGGCACTTGTCAGCATCGATGATCTGGATCGAGTCCCAGAGTAGACATTAAGGACATAGATTAGATCTAGCCAACAAAACACTTAAAGCAAAGGTTTTCCCTATTAGCTGTAGCAATTTTTAAACAAGATACAGTAATATGATTTTAATGCCAGGTGAACGAGGTCAGACAAAGAAGAAATGACGTCAGCAATAAAAGGCAAATTTGTACCAATTTCATGTCTACAAATTAGAGCAAGATTTCCTTCAGGAACTACTTACATCTCTCTCTGCATAGAACCTAAAAACCAGACATTTCACATCAAACTCTGGAGAAGAGAGCTGCAATACAATAATATTTGCTATTATTTCTTATGGGCACATTAAGAAGGAAGATGATAGCATCTCTTTCCCAGCTAAAAAGAAAATTTAATGATAAAAGCAATGGTTAGGTCATGAAACCAATCCTCTCAATCTCAGGACAGTAAAGGTGCCTTCCCTATTTCTCTTCCTTCAGTTTAAATGAATGCCCTTTTAGCAGCACATTTCTGGCTCATAAATTTCCAATGTCACATGCTACCATGGCACAGACCCAGGAGGTTGTGCAGCTACCAAAGGCATCAATCCCCAGCAGAATGAGAAAGGAGTTCAAGTCAGGTAACCAAAACCAATGCAAAACTGTAGGTGCTAGCTGGGTCCAGCTTCCAGGCCAGCTTGCTCAAGTTTGTGTGGGGAAAAGGGACAAAAGTGTGAGAGAGGTGAACATACATCTACTGTGACACAGTGTCGTGCCCACCATGCTGACGAACATAACAGCCAGGACGTGATCACACCACGGTCTGATCACACACGGATTGCAGAGTGGTTTATGTTGGAAAAGACCTCCAAGACCATCCTGTTCAACTCTTTACCTACCGCTGCCGAATCTACTGCTAAACCACACCCCTAAGTGCCACATCCACACACCTTAAAAATACCTCTGCTCTAAATCAAGGACCTTAGCACTCTCAATCTAATTAATTGATGTATTAGCATATTCTCTCTCTCAAAATACACTACCCAACACATCAATTAGCTGATGTCAACTGTCTGCCCTTACTATTTACTTATGCAGTGCAATGCATGTTTGTTACCTCTGCCTTAAAAGAGAACAGGGAGCTGACAAAGTATTTAATTCTGTAATTTTACACGGAGATACCAAGCCTAAAATAGTTGTCTTAATTGTCAAATGCTTTCTCCTCCTCCCAACTCCCTTATAGCTTTCTTTTTCTCTCAGGTTAAATAGGTTAGGAATAATTACATCATCTTCATGACCTGCACTACTTCAAACCATAAATTATTTCTGCTCTTTTCCACTTCATCTCTGTGTTAGCATTTTACTTTTTTAACGGTACAACATGAATGATCAGAAAGCTTCAAACCAATTTTCATGTGCCAGAACCACCTTTCCAACCTCATGTTCTCAAGACTTTGCTTTAATTTTCACTTCCTGTCACAAACTCTGCAACAGCTCTCCTAGTACAGCAGAGCATCTCTCTTCTAGGCTACCCTCAGTTTTGCCATTTTGCTGAGAAGTGAAGTAACCCCCCTCACAGAGAAGAGGGACTATCTGGCATCTGCTTTGTTCCTTTCGTCTCTTTTATGCTCAAAAGAGGGACCTGGTGGCTGCAGCAGCACTTACAAGCCTCCCCTGGTACCAACACCACCACATTGCCTGCTGCTCAGCATCATGGCAAAATCCAGCCTGAATTTTTTCCCTTCTTCCAAAGAGCTTTACCATATACTACCTTGGACCCAACCAGGAGGTACTGGTGCAGTTGTGTCATGAGGGATGAGGACAACTATTTTGAGACCTTCTCTGCCCTGCCAGCAGCACACCATCTCCCCCTGGCCATGAGACATCACCACTGAGATCCCAGCACTGTTGGCCATGACAAGCAGAAGCTCACAGTTCACTTCTTACAAATAAAGCAATGGTGTGACTGAAGTGTCCCATCCTGTTACTTAGTGGGTGAGAACAAAAGCCACCTGCAAGACCTTTTTGGTCAATTTTAGCCTCAGCTCGAAGTACAATGTTGGTTACCATGAAAAGGGCATTTGTGTGTGGTGCAGTGTTTGAGTCAATGGCAGACAAAAAACAAAACAAAACAAAACAAAAAAAAACCAAACAAACGAACCAACAAAAAAAAACCCACAAACAGACAAACAAAAAAACCCCCAAAAAACAAACGTCACAACCAAATACTGCCTTGCCCTTTTGGTCTGCAATCTTACAAATACATTTTAAAGATACAGCAGCAGTTTAGATTTGGCTCATATTTCATTATGTTTAAAGGGACAAAAGGATTTAAGAGAAACACAGGTATTTCTGACTTTTGTTTAGAAATTGAAGTATAACCAAGCTTCTACTTAGGTAACTAATAAACACAAAACCCACAAAATATGTAATGATCTACTGAATTACCATAAGACCCAGAAGTCTCAAGTGACACAAACATGTTTGCTTTCATGGTCCTTCACTTCTAGAAGAAATGTGGAATTAAGTAACATGGAAAATAAAACTGAATTTAACAATGTGGTATTTCATTTAAAAAAAAAAAAACAAATCCAAAAAAAAACAAAACAAAACAAAAAAACCCCAAAACAACTGATAAAGAAATGCTGGCTTGTTTTTTTCTTTTCCACAGAAGACAGCATTTAATAGGAAAAGAAATCCAGGCATCTATTCCAATGCTATCATCTCTTGTGAGACTTGAGATCAAGTTTACAATTATGGGGAAATTTAGAGGCTGCAAAGTACACCAGTGTCTCAAAAGCTTTAAAGGGGGAAAAAAAAAAAAAAAAAGAAGCAACAAAAGTAACAACAACAAATTATGACAAGTCAAGAAAGTGTGTGTATGTATATGTAGTTAAGCTCCCCCCAACACCTTCTGGCTGCCTTCCTTAGCCATATGAAACAAACACAGCCCAACACTGGGAGGCTCCAGTACTCCTCACAAGTGCCCCATGCCCAGGGGTTTCACCACCTACATGCCACTTCCACAGCTGTCCTCTTCAGCCACTGCTCCTTAATCCTTTCCCCCACTCTGCAGACACGTGGGCAGCCTGGCACCCCACCATGAGAGCTCCCCATTCTCGTATGGCCAAGGTGCCACCTCGCCACTCCCTCCTGGCACCAGCTGGTTCCCATTAACTTTGTCCGCACTCAGCTCAAAAGTGTCAACAGGAAAGCCCAGACCCCAAATATTTTACAGATGAAACACCAACAACAGGCTCTTTGCCAATGACTCAGGCCTGGATCCCAGCCCCTGCTCCACACTTCTCAGGCAACTGGCAGAAAATAAGCCAAGAGCTGTCTGGGGATTTGCATGGGGGATCTCCTCCACCTTGCAAGGGCACGTAAGCAACACGAGGGCAACACTCACAACCCCTTTCATTACCAATCAACCCCTCACCTTACCAATCCTTCAGTAATGGCAGAGGTCTGCAACACCCTCATGCAGGCAGGGAGGGAGGAGCTGATGGCTCAGGTGTGTAGTCACACTCAGCTCAGCCCTGGTATCCACCTGCCTCTTTCCTCATCAGTCTCAAAGTGCAGTGAAGTGTCAGACTGCTCAGGATAAAAGCTTGTTTAAATGGCCCCAAATGTCCCTTGAAGGAGAGGAAAAATCACAACAGGACAAAACCCCACTGTACTAATAATTAAACCGTCCTCAGATAGCCTGGGTTTTCCTCTCTGTAGGTTTGTTGTTGTGCTGTCTTGCCCAAAATTCTGAGTTCCTGCTTCTTCAGTATGGAGTGCAGTAAGTAAACCTGCATTCAGTCTTAAGTATTTATAAACATTCTCAAGTTGTTCCAGTTAACAAAAAAAAAAAAAAAAAACCAAAAAAAAAAAAACCAAAAACAAACCAATCTTAATTGGTGTTTCTTGTCTCTGTTTCACAGTGCTTATTATCAGGACACTGGAGACATGATAGATTAACTATTAAATTTGGTATTTATTTTAGGTAAAAATAGTTCAGAATGCAATATCCTCTTTAGTAATAATAATTTTTAAAAGTACCATTTGACAGAAGGTTAAATATTACAAAAACTGTAATACTGAGACAACTATAAAAATAAAGGTTGCAATCCCACATTCTTCTTTATGGAATTACTACATAGTGGAAGACATTCTGTTGACTGGATAATAATAAAATTTCAAAATTCATTACTTCAGAAAAGAACCCCACAATTAGTTTTCTAATTTTGATTTTATAGATGAACTGGCTGGTTTCCAACATGCCACATCAAACGCTGTGAGAGGAACTAACTACAGAATATTCCAGGATCACATCATTGCCATGGTGCTTTAATTTCTTTTTATCCATGTGCTATTTCATAAAAGAATTATTTTAGCTTTGTGTACACGTGTAAAACAGATGTAATGTTTCAGGCTGCCATTCCCATACTGACTGTACTGGAAAAAGTCTCACTCTAGATAATCATCAGTGAAAGCAATGCCTGTCACAATTCCTCCTCTGTGTCCTTTACCCACACTGCAAGGGCATTTAAGAAAAGGAACTGGAGTCTAATCTTTAAATTAAACACTAGATGGAGCCCACTTCCCAAGACTGAAAAATGAAAGCTCTCCTTGCAGCAAACTCTTACAGCCTATTGCGATATCTGGTCATGCATAAACATGACAGGACTCAAACAGCTGCAGTCACTGTCCTTAATGCAAAAAATATATACTGTCCAGCAATTATATCTCTGCATAAAGGGACAGTCTTCAATACCAGGCAACAGCAAAGGAATTTTTATTCCTCTGCAAATGTATTAGTTTGGTACTAAAAACCCACAATACTTGAAATAAATTAGGCACACATGGATTTTTATAATACCCTATGATAAACATAATGCTGGGTTGAGAGAACTATGGCCAGGTCTGACATCTCTTTATTTTGACAATAAACTGTACAGATTTCAAATGCATGACAATTTGGCACATATAAATTAAAAAGGAAGAATCCTTTTTCAGTTGGTTTGAATTAGCTCTAGCAAGAAGGCTCATTTGTGACATTTGATAAAATGCCGCCTCTCTCAAATGAAACATACCACACATTCAATGAGAGATAAGTGAGCTTTGGTGTTAAAAATAGGATGCAGCGACACCAAACCTCAGCACAACTATTCTGGTAAGAAAGAAAAAGGAAGAAAAAATAGCCAAGTTGCCAAGATCCAAACTGAGCAGTCTCATGGATACTGGATAAACCCATTTATCTCAGGCTCCACCACAAACAACTGCCAGTTCTGCAGTATTTTGGCCCCACTCTGGACTGGGCTCACAATGCAAAGGGCAGGCAGAAATTGCAGGCAGACAACCCTTGGCCCTTCCTTAGCTTGTTGAAGGACACGCTCGCAGGAACAGCTGGAAGTCAAGCAGACAATAAAGTTGTGCAAAGCCTCAGACCCGATCCCCAGCAATGCAATTCTGCTGACAGCCAAGCTATCGCTGATTGCTTTAACCTTTGCTCAGTCCAGGCCACTGCCTTCACCACATTCTTTTCCTAACAAACCTATGGTAATAGCTTCATCCACGTTAAGATAAGCACAAAGGTAGTTATCTTTACCACTAGAAACTACCTTTTGCTCACAGTGATCCATCCTGTTCAAACAAAATTAACCACAGTAACCCAGCTTGCCTTAGGGCGTTTTATGAACTGCGATGAACTGGATGCGAGGAGAGACAAAGGGAAGTTATGACCTACCACCAACATAGATCCTAATGGCTATTTTCAGATGCGAAAATACAGTATCTGTGATGATCAGCAGAAGCTTTCTTTTTCTCTAAAGGGCCCTACTCACTCCTTATTTCAGTGAAAAGCCTACACAGAACATTTCCTTGGTCCCACATACTTGTGGACGAAAGATCTTCGTGTCTGGCAAAATACTGCTGGGATGCTCTCAAACCAAGCAAAGCTCTTCAAACATGAGGACCTGCTGCTAGGAGATCGTGGCTTGTACTCACCATCATGCCAACAAGTGACCGCTCGACCCCACAAAGAGCACGCACAGGACAATGATCACATCTGTTTGTCAGAGCTGGGGCTTGTGAGCAAACACACTTCAGCCATAAAAGCAATGGGCTTCGCAGCTGTGGCAAGCACTCAGCCAGCTCAAGCATTGATATTTCAGTCTGTGAACATCCTGGTTCAGACCTATTACATTATGTTTGCCTTCCAGTATATCTAAACTGGACGCACATCTGCTCCCAGATCATTTTGTGTCTTGGTTTTGTTTATTTAATTTTTTTAATAGTGGTAAGCACCTAATAGCAAGCACCTAGCATTTCCTTTACAAGTAAATCTGAAAATAATTAGCAATTGTTTCACTCTTGGCTTAAAACCATCGGGAGAACACACCCATGAACTTCCACAAGGTTCTGGTTCAATAAGAAAGGGACTTTATTAGCAGGAAGAATATCTCACCAACCACATAAATTAAATGTCAGCAAAAGGAGGAGACAATCGAAGTACCAGCCACAGTTGTAGGTTTGACTAAATAGCAGTGTTTAACTACTTCCTTATCACAATCTTCCTATACAACTATAATTCAGGAACCTTTGCCACTGTAATTTTCCCTGCTTCCTTTTCTTTACGGCTATGCTTTTATGTGTCAGACTAAATACTTGTTCGTTGGCACTATTATCCATGCAACAGCTGAAAATAACCAGCTACAAGAAAAACACAGAGAAGAACAAATACAAAGACTCTGCATATGTATAAAAGAAATTAAAAGAAAAGGCAAATTACCCAGTGTAGTATCTGATGTTGTTGGGAAAGTGGACACAAAGCCACTACAGTTACACAAGTGTAACTCCGAAAACACTGTACAGACACATGGAGTAGAGTGGTTACAGACAAGGTAAAGTTAAGCCCAAAAGCTAAAGCTTTCAGTTTCTTACATTAATAATTCTGATGGTTTTCAGTCTCAGACCATGAAAGGGATGAAACCCTGGCTTTCCTTGTGCTCACCCACTGCCTGCATCCCATCACAGCTGGGGCATGACGGGCAAGAATGACAGTTCACTAAGTATGTGGGTGAAAGCAGATGGAATAGTGGTTTTGAAAGTGCAAAAATAAGAAAAAAATTCTTAAAGTTGCATTTGGAGTTACTAACTGTTGCTTTCCACATTCACTTGTATTGCCTCCAAGCACAAAGGAGAAAAGTCAGTTTAAGATAAACTAATACTCTTCCAGGAGAAAGAAAAATCAAGCAAAAAACCAAAATCAGATATTTTCTATTTGCTTTCAAGTGTTTGCCAGACTAACTCCAAGGTTGCAGGCCATCTTCCTGAAAACACAGAAGAAAACACACTTAGAGGGTTGTGTAAACCATTAGCATGCTTTGGTCCTCCACAGACACTGTGGTCATCTCTGACACATTCACACTCCTCTTTACAGGTTCACCTACTTCGTCCTGCGAGGTTGTGTCAGTACCTTGACCACTTTTTGCCCCTTTACAGAATCACTGTTTGGCTTCACATAACCACCCATAAGCACCTACATCACTCTGGGGAGCTGGCTTATGTTCAGTCTGATCAACCCACATATTTTCATCCGCCTCCTATTTGCACTCCCACACAATTTTTGAAGGAATTCAGATAGTCATATATCAGTCTCTAAAGAAAAAAACCAAAACAAACAACTGACTAAACCAAAAATCCCTGAAAGACTGGAAGTTTTCTGAATGAAAAATTTACTTCTCCTGAAATCTCTTCCCACAAGGTAAGTGGTGTGTTAGCCAATATAAGCAAAAGTCAACTATTTCAAAAATTTTAGAGATTATTTATACAGCTACTATTGACATAAAACAAAGAGCACAGAGCTTCTTCAGAAGTAGCAAGTGTCAGGTTGGAATTGCTTTGCTTAATGAAGGACCAAAAGCAACAAACCTTCACAGACAGCCCCAGACAGCACTCCAGAACAAGCCTGGCCAGATGCTGTATCTTTTTTCATCTTTCAGTAGCCACCACCAGCTTGCTGTTATCCCAACACCTCCATGACCATACCAGTTAACTCTTTCAGCTTTACTCTTCCTCCCAGCATAAAAGTCCCTCCAAATTCAAGTGCTTTCAATGGACCACAGATTAATTCAGGCTAGAAGAAACCTCATGAGGTCTCCGGTCCAGGTTTTTGCTCCAAGTAAGACCAGCTGTGAGATCCAGCTCAGGGTTTTGTTCAGTCAGATCCTGAAAACTCCCAATGATGGAGACTGCAGAGCCTCCCCAGGCAACCTGTGTGCCTATCCAGCTGTCTGTCCTCAGAGTGAAAATACTTCACCCTTGTAACCAGCATGAACTTCTCTCATTTCAACTGGTATCCACTCTCCTGGCCTTCCACCACTGAGAAGAGATTGCAATGATATCACTCTCTTAGTGAGAAGAAAGCACTCCTTATACTTTTAGCTCTGCTATTTATCTGTTTATGCAAAGTACACTTCACTCTGTGATTTAGATTGCTGTTTCAGATTTTAACTTTGCTAACAGCATTTGCCAAAAATTCAAATATAACCAAATCAGAGTGAAAGTGAAAAACAAATCTAAGAATAAAACTTGGGTGGAAAGCTCACCCATGTGATCACATCAAACTTTCCCTGATGTGCCATGGTGATGGCAGCACTTCAGCACTCATTACTGCATTTCCAGATATCGAAGAAGCATCTCTTTATATAGGTGCAGCATGAGAGCCAATTATTCATGCAGATTACAAAATAGGCCAAAAAAGCAAGATACATGCTGGAGCAAAGCTATGAGGAATGCAGTCTGCTAGTTTTCAGACTCAAAAGAGTTTTGAGCAGTGTGTCCATCACAGTAAATATGCATAGCTTCCTAGGCCCAGAAGCTATTGCTCTCTCAGGCTCCTCAAGGTTCCTTAGCACATCAAAGGACAGCAATCCAAAGCAGCAGTCCCCTTACAGACCTTACTGCTACTCAGTCACCAAATTACCCTGTACCAGTCATGCAGAAGGCTTCTTAACTGCACTCTTAAGCCATGCAGCGGAGGAGTAAGAGACATAACCAGAACTAAGAGTGAAGGTAAATGCAGCAGTGCAACAAATGTTTATCCTGCCTGAAAGGTCACAAGGTGTGTGATTAATGCCATTATCCTCCAGGACTCTGGAAATTGCCCAGAGACAACAGCTTTCCAGCATAAGCTATGGATCAATAAAAAGGATTAAGCAACAATACAGAAATGCTCAAAAGTAAACTATCAGGCTTTATCTCAAATTTTCTCTAAATCTCTCCCTGATAAGAAATTTTTAAGTAAGTTTGATGTCCATCTTTTGGTCTCAGGTCTTTGCATCAGTGCAAGAATGCAGGTGGCACGGGCTGTGCACACTCCAGAGACTGAAAAAGAAGGAGAGAGAGCCAATGTCAACCTTCCCCCCTCCCCCCTCGAAGGGGTGTGTACCAGCTAAACTCAGCCACAATCTGTCAGCAAGTAGCCAGTGCCAGCCCTACGCTCACTCCCACACCTTACCCAGGACAGGGCCACCACCACACCAGGAGCACTCGCCTCGCACTGGGATAGGACAGGCAGCCAACTCCACTCCCAAATCACATTTGTCTCGTCCCTCAGGACTTAAGGCTCTGCATAAAGCGAGGTTGTCACCACACAAGTGAGAGGTGAAGCAAGTTGTTTTCCCTAATTAAACCTATTAGTAATAACCAGTCACTCCTGCTTGGTCTAAATAGCTCAGAGATAAATCCCAAGGCTAAGCTGCCATCCACCTCCCCTCAGTGCTCAGAGGCAGCTTTTTTACTCCTACAGACAACACTGGGTAAATACTACCACCTCCAACCATGCTCCTGGAGCAGATCTCCAGGTTGATATGTTCAAAGCAAATGTTTTCCCTGCAGCTGTCCAGTCACCTTTATTAAAGGCCCAAAGTGCCAAAACCTTCTCCTCAGCGAGCAACAGCAAATACCCAGAAGAATATTCTGCAGGTCAGGCGTCTGCACACAAGGGAAGAGTAGGACCCTGACAGAGCTCTGTGCTTTTCCTAATTTTTTAAAAAAAGAAACCTCACCAGAGACTACTTGGGATGGAAGACCTGATCATGAAAAACTCTTCTACAATATTTAATGCAAACACACCATCAACATATAATCTCTTAAAAGTTCACACCACAGGCAACACCAGTATTACGAACAGTAAGGAGAATGACACAGTGCTTTTCTAAAAAGCCATCCAATGAATTAATCATCTGTCTCAACTATTTGCAGAAACAACTGAATAAGGCAGAAAAGAAAAATTAAAATGTTCTAAACTGTTGCTTCACAGCATGTCTTACAGAGAAGTAATTTAAAAGTTATTACAAAGGCAATAACACTCAATCTCGTAACATGACACTATTTCAGATTAATCCAGAGCATGTTAATTCCTTCACCTTTACTAGTGATCAAACAAAATAAAGGAAAAAAACTCCACTCCATCAGAAATAACTTGAAATTTAGTAAGCTTTGCCTGTTACATTGACAAAACCAACACTGCAAAAACAGCTTTAGCTTTTATCAAGCACAACTCCCAATACACAACATTCTTCCTCTTTAGCCCAAGCAAGCAGAAGTAAATGAAACTCATTTTGCAGACTCACCAAAATTATCAATATTCCAGGAGCAGCCGTTCATCCAGTTTGTGAAGTCCATGGTTTCAGCAGTCATAGCCATCAGCAGAAAAATGAAGGAAAAAAAGAAGAAAAAAACCTCTTGAGATTCATTGAACAAAACACTACTGCTTTCTGTTAAGTCTGCATTACAAAACAGTTTTGGGTAACTCGTTAAATAGACGGAACATAAACAACCAACCCCCCCACCCCCCCACTCTCCAATTCACTCTAAAAAGAAATAAAAGACTTCACAATATCAATGTTAATAAAATAATAATAATTACAGTCCAATAAAGATCTGAGTTGACCTCAGATCAAGGTCGACCTCAGAAGGAACATTTTGTGAGGGGAGGAAATATTTTTAAGAAAAAACAAACCTTCTATTGTACTTCCGCCATCAGGCAGTAACAGGTGAGCAATATCACAAACAGAAAAAGGTATATTATTTTCTCTTATACTGCTGACATTTCAAAATCCTTGATGAGGAGATGTAACATTTGGCAAGGAAGCAGGCAGAGCCACCAGAGTGACTGCTCAGTTTCAGAATCCTCAGTCAAAGATAGGGGATTGGTAATTTATTCTTTGCAATTAAGGGGGCCTGCGGCCTACCCCACAGCTGAGTATCTACACACTGTTACACATCTGCAAACCATCAAGAACACCCAAGCTGAAACAACTTTTTTTTTTTCAATTTGGATTTTGAACAGTGTCTGAGGGACCAAACTCGGTGTGTGTCACTTCTCTCCTACTAATAAAAACCCAAGAAAGAATTTTACAGCTTTCCCAGGCTCAGCATTGATTTCTTTTGGCAACTGTTCCAAAACAGTCGACCAATTTAGCATTTGGGGGAGTTTTGCTTTTCTGTTTGGTTGGAGCTTTTTTCATTTTTATTCCTTTGGACAGGAAGTGCTTCAAACATATCAGTACAAAATGCCAATTGCTATGGGTTAACCTAAACAAATTGCACATGTGTATATAAGGGCAGACAAAGGCATGCTCTTCTTTGACTAGAGAAATCAATTGCATGTGCAAGTTCAGGAAGTGCACAAGATCCTGAGCACACACAAGCAGGCAAGGAGAGTGCTGAAGCCTGGGGTGAAAGGAAAGGAGGCAGTGAAGGAAAGGCTGCCATCATCTCCCAGCAGCTCTGTGACCATCAGATTGATCACCAGGCCAAGGCTGACAAGATGTCAAAATGCCAAAGGCCATTGCAAAGTCTTTTCCAACAGATTGGGATATATCTTCTCAGTTTCCATGTTTCAATTGTCCAGATTCTCCAAGCCAACTCTTCTCAGGAAGAGTCATCCTCAGAACTCAATGCCCTTCTGCTGGGTCCCAGTGAAGGGCTCTGAGGCCAGAGCAGCATTTTCACATCCATAAATGTCAGGGCAACTCAGGAGGGCAGTGAGCTACCAGTACAGCCCCTGATGTGGTTTCTATTTGATCTCTGCAGAAACTATGCCATATGAAGGCAAATTTATCTGTTGGTGTCAAAAAAGCAAACGAAACTGGCACAAGCAACTAATTTGCAGCTCCCCCTACTTGATGGATAATGGCTCATGAGTTACCTCCTCCTCAGCCTTCACGGCCCATTAATAAGACAGCACGAAAGACTGCAGAAAAAGGAAGATGATTGCTCACATATTTACCACTTTACTAGCAAACAACTTTTTTTCTTGTTGTTGCTGTTTTTGTTAGGAGAGCTTTTACAGTAGGAGCCTTTCCAATGCCTTCACGTGAAGAATATTGGAGAGGAAAGAGAAAACAGATTGCAAAAGATTTGCCTTCATTTCTGATTTCTCTTGTCAGTCTTGTGTACCCCAGTTCTTTCCCAGAGCAGCAACCCTGCACCATTACTGTCAGTGTGACTGTAGTTACAGGTTGCCCTCAAGGTATTACCTGTCTTTTACCTCTGCAAGAGAAGCTGAGATTACTGGGAGAACATTTTTCCTGGAGCAGACATAACTCCAAAGTACTCCCAAGGACCGTAAAGGCCATTGAGTCACCTGACTGGACACAGGACTTCATATTAAAGAAAGTGAGATTTTGATGGTGGTATGGAGCAAGATTAAAATTCATGAATTTATCAGCATACGAGAGGTCACATGAAAGCAGATGTTGAGTAGGTGGGAATGGCGGGAAACATGGTGTGCAAAAACACAAGGAAGGAACAAAACAAAAACATATGGATGACTCAGAGCTGGCAGAATTCGTGCAGGAGAGCTGCTGAACTGGTTTTTTTAGAATGAGGAGGGGACAGCAGCATGCCCATGTGACAATACTGCAGATACACTTCTGAGTGAAAACAAGAGGTGGTTGTTGAAGTTTGACATGCTATAAGGGGTAGATTTACATTATCATTTGCTGGGGGAGAGGGGGGGAAAGAGTCACAATATGCAATGGGATGGATGGATGGATGGATGAATGAGATGTAAATTGCCTTGAGCACAGCAGCAGCATCCACTGCCTACACTACATGCCAGCTGCTTGGGTCAGGGGGAGGAGAGATACATAAGAGCATGACCACAGGGACATTCTATATTTCTCCTGTTCCTCTTCACATACAATTTTTTGTATGACACTGGTTATGAAACTGAAAACGTTGGTTCAGCTTCAGGCAGCAATTTTAGGGTCAATTGCTTCTTCACCAGAGACTGAAATCACAATTTGTCAAGCATCAAATTAACTGTGAACATTTTAGGGGACAGTGAACTTGAGTTATGCATTATTATTGGGTCCCCTTCCTCAAAAGCCTATCTTGTAATCCCTCTTGATATGGCAGGTGCCTTTTTTTTTTTTTTTTTGCCAGAATCACACTTGAAGATGAACTCTGCAATTACACTACTTGCTTTTTGCTCCATCAGCTAATTCCTGACTGTTATGCACTCTCAAAAGCACAGATCTCAAGTGGTGGAATATGCTTTCTAAACCATGTGAAGCGTTTTATACATTTATCACAAGAGTACATCAATATAGGTTTTCCAGCTGAAAGCATTTGAAAGTTTCCTGAAAACTTTTATAGTTCATCTTGGACTCACTCCTAATCCACAGACAGGGTAAAAGACTCATCTGGAACCAGCACACCACAAAATAAGTAAGAAACAAAGCCTTAATGATCTTTAATTAATCTGTCCAAGAAAATAATTTAATTAATCTGTCCAAGAAAGCCCCAATACCCAGGGGTGCACATCTTTCCCTAATAGTGTCAGTACAACACACAACTACAAGCTTTGGTGCTGCAACTGATACCATTCTGTATCCAGCTGAATCAAACTAGTGTTTAAACATCATTCTAGCCCCTGCCCCATTAGGCTAGGAGAGATGGAAGCTAGTGGATATTGGAAAGTCATTGCTGGGAATTATGTCAGATTTGGATTTATTGTGTCACCTTCAGTAGCAGTTCTAGGTCAGAATGAAACTTTTATATTTCACTCTTATATGCAAATATTAAAGACCTAATATGAAAAATATTAAAGAGCTAATATGAAATATGCATTCTTTAAAAATGGGGGGGAAGGGGGGGAAGTCAAACAATATTCTGCAAGTTCTATAGGTCTTCAGTTAATTTCAATGAGAAGTGATATTTCGTATCCAGGTGGGATGCTCATAATTCTTTTGGACACATGTGAGTTAAGATGAAAAAAAAAAAAAAAAAGATTAAATCAGCAGTGCTATGAAGATTTTTTCATTGAAGAGATACATGACCAAGTTGAGTTTGGTTTGTTGGGCCTCCATTTCAGGTCTACCTCGCCAACCTGCTATCTGACCATTGAGGTGTTTGTGAAAGCTTACCACACCATGAGCCACACAGCTGGAAATTCCCACTTGCCTTCAGTAAAACAAAGGCAGCATTAAATGCCAGCAGTATCAAAATTTCCTCTTTACCACTGAAATAAAAAGCCCAAGTGCTATTTGAGTGTCACTAAACACGAGCTGTGCTAAGTCCTCAGCAGGTGACAAACTTCAGGTCTTAGCAAGGTATTCATAGTTTCACCCAATAACGTGTCTGTGGAAAAGCTGTACACCCGTATGCAAATAAATCCATACATAAACATGGTGTATGTATGTAAACACAAACGCACACATGCGTATGTATAAATGATGTATAATTGATATAAAGTGGCTCACCACCCAGCAGGTGGCACTCATAGCCTGAGCTCCGGAGGCCAGGACTCGCACTGCTCTACAGGAGGCACCATCTTCCTGAGAGGCAAAAACACCATGGGCACAAAAGCACTCACCACCCTTTTGCAAGGCCTGATGTGCCAAAGTCCAGCACTTGGGCCAAAATCCCATTTAGATTACTGGCCAGGCACCCCCTCTATTACTTCCCCCACAGCTGCAAGACTCCCCCTTGACTGCTGCTGATTCTCAAGTGCTCTCGCAGCCTTTCCAGAGGAGCATCATTTTGGGGACTGAAAGGGTCCTGGAATATTTTCCATATAGAAGCATCACATTATGACATCAAGAACAATACTACTAAATGGGAAGCTTCCTTCAGACTTCATCTCTCCTTTTCTCCATTTGACACACCCAACTAGCTTTCAATTAATACCACTAATAATTTGGGCTTTTGAAGATATTATGAATGAGCAAATCAGAACTGGCAGAGGAAATGCTGTTTTCCTATGATTAAAATTAAAGACTTGTTTTCACCCTAGACTTAAGTGTCACTATCATACATACATTCTTAATATACCTCCTTTTAAAACTGAGTGGTGCTTCAACTTCAGCTGAGTGGGTTTGTTGCTATGAAGATATTTTCCTTTCCAATTCAATATTCCACCCATCTCCCTTCCCTCCTAAAAAAAAAAAAAAAAAACAAAAAAACAAAAAAACCCCAAAAAAACCAACAACAACAAAAAAAACAAACAAAAAAAACCCCCACACCCCCACCCCACAACACTATAAAATCAGTTTAGAAGCATCAATTTGAAAATCTCAGCTCTTCATGGAGCAGTGTTGTTCCCCATTAAGAGAATGCTTCATGTCAGATTGAAAGATACCTTTCCAAGGTCATTTCATGTTCCAATGGGTTTGTTATGAGGTTGTGGAATGGCAGATAAGGTTGCATGAGATAGTAAAGTGCCTTCCTAAGCTAGTTCTGGGCAGTAATGTGCAACTAATATTTGAGCAAGGGACTTCAAGAAACTTCATATGCTGAAATAAATGCTGCTGCAGGAAGGACAGAAGTAGTAGAGAGATAGTTATTATCTGTTAACCAATTAAAAAAAAACAAAAAACAAAAAAAAACCCAAAAACCCCCAAACCAACCAACAAAAAAAAAAAAAAAAAAAAAGGGCCATTTTCTTGACAAGTTTGCACAAACTGCACACGTTTATGGCACTTGGCAAAGGTTGGGTGCTTCTAGGAACATTAGGGGGTATCTCTTCAGCAAGCTGAAATACTCAACCCTGTGTAATAATGAGGATTTGATGCTAAAAACTGCTCAATTCAGAATCAATAGTGATGCCTTTAAGTTGCAAGAACAAGGATAAAAGAGTAGCTTCCTATTAAGCACCAGGTCTAATAATTTGCAAGGTTAAATGGGGGGAGGGGGGATAAAAGGTGCATATCTAAGAACAGTTCTTTGAAAGTCTTGTAGTTACAAGTGTGAGGAATGATGATCCAGTATTTTTAGACTGCTTCTAACAAATCCCAAAAATGGAGGAAACCATATAACAGTATCCTCTTAGCAAGCTTTTAATACTGCCTTGAGCCTATCCCAAACTCTGAAAGAAGGTAAGCATCTGTCAGCACACTGAATTGCGTGCCACCATTTCAGCCATCATACTAGGGACTAAATCCTTCCCTGGAAGTAAGAGAGGAAACATGCAAACTCCAGAGAGAAGGGGGGCCAGAAAGATCCTCCTCACAAATGGTTAGCTACATCTTAACGTGGTTTAAAGCTTGATGAAGAATCACCCATGTGAAATACAAAAATACAAATATTTGGCATGGAAACAGCGCTAACAAAAGGGAGCTTGAGGGGGTGTTTTCTCAGGTCCCATATGAGCATTTTGGGGGTCCAACAGCCGGGCAGGAAGATCATTAGAAAAATGGCCACCCAGCACTGAACTATGCACGAAATGCAGAGTTTCGGCGCTTCCAGTTCTGCATTGCACCCTGCGCTCCCAGCCGCCCGCATTCCCACAGGCTCCCAAAAGCCCCCTGCTCCCCCACGCCGCTGTCCACTGCCTCCCAGGGAGCAGGGGGACTACGGTCCCTCGGCGCTGTCTGCAACCACCCCCGGGGCTGCATTACTACTACTTTTAATTTTCCAGGTAGTATCACTTTTCTAATGAATTGCTGTTACTACAGGAATGTAAATGTCGCCAACTGAATAGTTCGGGTTTTTTTTTTTTAAACATCCGAAAAGGCAGGGAAAGGTGGGGGGAATGGGGGGTGGAGTGG
>VWZN01017938.1:134727-152861 GCA_013396955.1 Regulus satrapa | reverse complement strand
TTTTTTTTTTGTGTGTGTGTGTCTGTGTTGTTTTGTTTTTCTATACAAAATGTATGGAGTCCCTTCACAAGCGCACTCTAGACACATGGAAGAATGGCATTTGGGAGCTGTGGGACAGAAATGAGAATGCAGCTACACTGGGGGAAGTTTTAAAAAGCAGTTTCCAAATAGCGGAAATCCCCCTCTTGATTTGGGATCAACCACCCTGAAATTCTAGGGAAGTGAGGTTGCAGTTCCTGGGAACACAGCTGTCTCAGGATGGGAAATTTTCCACCACATTTGGAAGTGAAGTGAGAATTTCCTGGACCAAAGCATACCGGGGAAGAACCAGAACCATTCTCAGCTGACTTGTCTTTGGCAAAATGGTAGTGAGATGTCCTCCCAGAACAAACGGAAGACTGTTCCCAGACCAGGAGATTTGGGTGTCATGCCTAAGTCATTAACACCGAGATTATACCTGACCCTGCCAAGGTCTGTAAATCACGCCGAGGCTGACTTATCCCCCGTGGGAGGCAGCCAGAATTGCTGCATTTAGAAAGCCTGCTGGCTACGCAGTGCCCAGCAAATCCCTCTGCTCTGCAGCAGGGAAGGCAGTCTCCCTTCCCGGAGGCAGGGCAGGGAGGGCTGTGTCCCAAAGGCCACGGCGCAGGGCGGCGGTAGGAAGGGCTGTGGCGTCCCTTGGCGTGTGGCCAGCAGCCCCTGCTGGCACCCCTGCCTGAAGTTTGCCCACAGTGCAAATAATTGCTGAGATCCATCACATGTATTCTTAAGAGTTCAAAGGATACCCGTGGGGGAGAGCTCCTTGGGAGGCGGGGCACGGTGTACCAGCTGCCAGTGGCAAAGGTTGAAGTTCCAGTGGGGAAATTTTTGTTCAGCACATGAGATAATTTTCTGCGATAAGTTATGCTTAGGTCGGCTTAGTGAGAACATCCTGCTATCGAAGAGAGTTGTGTGGCAAGCAAATTTCATAGGTGCCTGCATTTTTGTGGTGAGTTTTTTTGGTTTTTTTTTTTTTTTTGGGTTTTTTTTTTTTTTTTTTTTTTTTTTTTTTTTTTTGTTTGTTTGTTTTGGGTTTTTCTGTGTGTGTGCGTGTGGTTTTTTTCTTTTGGTTTTGGTTTTTTGGTTTTTCTTTTGGTTTTTTTCTCCTAACCGCAGATCTATGTACAGCCGTTGACTTTTACAGCTTTGCAAATTGATATGCAAGAGGTGCACAGGACGAGGTGAGTGAGTTGGGACACGACCCTGGCCAATGCATCAGCAGGAATCCAGTGATGTCAGCGGAGACGCGGCTCCAGCTGGGAACGGTGAGGCCAGGCTGCCCAGCAGGAGCAGGGTTGCCAGGCAAGCAATGAAGCTGTGAACTGGAAAGGGGCTTTGTCGTGCCACACAGATGTCCACTGCTTATTGTGGGATGGACTGACAGTGCACCCCACACTGTAAGAGGTTTCTTATCTCTGCTGAGGTCGAGGGGAGCTTTAGGAAGGAGCCTTGTGTGTAGGACAAGTGCTATAATGTGAGTAGGTTTGGGAAGGCTCCTGGGGGATGCTCCTGCTTTGCCAGGATGGCAGTAGGTACCTGGGGCTTTAGGGGAACTGGCTTCAGGTAATTGGTAAGCAATCGCCCAGCCTTGGGACAAAATGGCTGAAGCGTATTTTGTTCTGCTGATGTGGGAAAAGGCTGCGCCAGTCCCTGTCGGAGAGGCATTAATTAAAGGAACTAATGGCGAGTTCCTAAAATATCTATCGGAGTGATCAGGATGTCTGCTGAGAGAAATCTGACTTGCTGGGCTTCAAGTTGTGCCAAGTCATTGTGTTCATCAGGAAATGAGGGTGTTCTGGGGCAGGTAAAACAGAAATAAATCATGCTGACCCTCCTCTGGTGCTTTCTGCTCCTATTTCCAAAGCCACATTTCAGGAGGTGGCTTACATACATTCGTTGTATCATTACTTAATAGGCTGCAACAGCTCTAAGGCTTTTTTTTTTTTTTCTTTTATCACGGTTAATGCTTTTAGCACATTGTATAGGAGTGTCTCCTTACTAAAACTATCATCCTAAGCACCCCTTTCTGAAACTCCCCTGCCAAGTATTCCCCGCAAAGTCCGCATTAGAAGAATGTTAATCTGATTTACTGTAACCTGACATGACAACTTGTGGTAATAGGTGATAAAAAGTTGAAACCTTTCAACAGAGAGGACGTTCATCTCTGACCATGATATGAACACGGGATGTCCCAGGGGGCTGACTCAGGAGAGTACAGAGCCTCTGAGCATGGGGTGATGAATGAAGGGAAGCATTTGCAGCATCACTCTAAGGAGCCATTTACACCAGAGAGCATCATTATTTCCCCACATTTCAGCAGTTCCTAGTGTGGGCTGGCCTCATATATCCAAACTTTTATGGGCCTCCTGTATTATTTGTGCGGCAGTGGTGGGTTTTTTACTTTAAATGAGCCCAGTTAACAATGCTTCATCTGCCAGTGCTTATTAACACACTTCCAGGAGATCAAGAGGTGGAAGGGGGGCTGTCAGCAACCTAACTTCATACTCTGAAGGAGGAGTCCAACATTTTCCTGAGATCTATGCTCTGAGGGTGAGAACGGAGGTGCAGATTTGCAACTAAGTTTAGGTTCACATAAAACCAGTAATGAATACTATAGTAATATACCATGCAGATGGTGTTCTCTTTGCAGGAAGACCTTCCTGAATAGTGTCTGCATCCCTACCATCATTGTCACGTCAGCCAGCAGCACTGGCTATTGGCATCCTCTGGCCCCAGGGGCATCCTGCAGACCTTCCATCATGGCACTGATCCTCACTGCTGTGCAGTGGCAATATGTTCCTGAAAAGTATCCTGGTGTGACGACTCACCTGCTTACAGCAAAATCCAAGAGCACTTGTTTGAGTGCTCCAATTCCAGTAAAGGAAACTCTACACCACAGTAGCAGCTTTGTCCCTGCCTGGTCATTTTAAACTGGGGTTTGTTAGAGGGACCATGGCAGTGTTTTTTTATATAATTTGCCAGTCCCTGAGGGTTGCTTTCAAATTGGATACCATTATTACCTGAGATTAGAGCTATCCTCAGCTATATTTTTATGCCATCATCAGTGCACATGATGTTTAAAGACAAAAAGACAGGCAGCATCCCTTCCCCAGCTAATATACAGTTTGGTGACTGAAAGAGATTTATTGAAATCAATGTGCACTTTACCATCGATTTCTTTGTGCAGTGAGGCCTCCTTTAAAGCTTGTCAGCTTTTTCTTGTAAAGCTGAAATGAGACTAACCTGATGTATCAACAGTGAGTAGTTTGAAGTGATACTTCTCTTTTCTCTCTCTCTCTTTCTCTCTCTCTCATTTTCTCTCACCAGGCTTCTGAGACACCACAAAATAACTTTTATTTAAAAGTGTATTTATCACATTTACTGAAGGTGTCCAAATTGCCTAAAAACCCCCCAAAAAGGGCATTCAAAATTCAATTTAGCATTGGCAGGGGACTTGACCAGATGATCTAACTGGTCATTTACAGCTAGCTATGACTATAATTGAATGTCCACATCATGCTGTTTAAAATTTTAAATTCAACCCACACCATTTTTTCATTCAATGAAAGGAATTTATTTTAGCATCATTCTTTGCCCATGTCAAGAAAGCAATTTTTCACTGCTGATAAGTAAATGTCTTTTTTTTTGTTTTAAAATTGCAAATGAAAAAGCCATTTCTATGTCTCCTGTTCTTTTATTTATTGATTGTCTTGTTATTTAGTGAATAATTGCTATTAATTTTATTATAATGTTCTGTAGTGCATAGCTATCAAATTGTACAGAAAAGACTTTAAATAAACTATTGTGAATTCTGATCTTGTAATAATGTCATGAAACACAGCTTTTTCATTCTCCATAGCTCGACCCCTAAAAAAGAATAGCAAGAAACACACTATTTGAAATTTTAAGTGGACTGACAGGCTTCTGCAATGCAGAAGGTCTGAAGTGACCTGCTCAGTGGATGAAGGGAGAGCAGTGGTCATTGTCTACCCTGAAACATTTCAAGGTAAGAAAGGCATTTGACATTATTTTCTGTAAGACCCTCATAAATAAGCTGTCAATAAATATGTTAAGTAAAAGGACAGTGAAGTGGACTGAAAACTGTCTGAACAATCAGGTCTAGGTCAGTGGCAATAGGTCCAGTTGAGGACATCCCTAGCAGTGCACACAAGGGCCAGTACCTTGTAATCTCTACATTAATGATTGGGACAACAGAGCAGAATACAACTTTGCAGATAAGACAAAATCGGGAGGAGTGGCAGATATACCAGAAGGTTGTGTGGCCATCCAGAGGAGTCTTGACAGGCTGGAGAAATGGGCAGGTAAGAATCTCTTGTACTTCAGTAAAAAGAAATTGCTAAGTTTTGTAACGAGAGAATTTCAACTCCAAGCACTAGTACGGGCTTGGGGTTGATCAGCTGGATCAGCCTGGAGGTTCTGATGTATCACTGATCACCAGCCAGCAGTGACCTTCATTGCAGCAACTGGCCCTTGCTGCAAAGATGGTCAGTGGCATGTACCTTCGGCTGCGTGATGAGGAGTGTTGCCAGCAGGTTGAGGGAGGTGATCTTCCCCCTCTGCTCAGTACTGGTGAGGCCACAGATGGTGTGTTGGGTCCAGTTCTGGGCTCCCCCGTACGGGAAAGTTACAGATGTACTGCAGAGAGGTCCCGCTAGTGGCCCTAAAGATCAGGTGCATCTGAGTTTCTGAAGTGGGAGGAGAGGCTCAGAGAGCTGGGACTGCTCAGACTGGTGAAGAGAAAGGGTATCTTACATATGTATGTCAATACCTGATGGGAAGAAACAAAGATGAGACAGCCAGGCTTTCTTCAATGATTCTCACTGCCAGGACAAGAGGCACCTGACACAAATTAAATCACAAAGAATTCCATCTGAATACAAGAAAAACCCCCATATTTTTACAGCAATGGTAGTCAAACACTGCCACAGGTTGCCCACAGAGGTTGTGGAGCCTCCCCACTTGAAAATATTTAAAAGCCATCTGGACAGGGCCTTGGGCAATCTGCTGTAGGTGTCCCTGCTTGAGCAGGGGGGGTTGGACAAGGTGACCTCCAGAGGTCCTTTCCAACCTCACACATTCTGTGATTTTGTGAGTAATTCAGATACTGCACAGAGCACATTCTTCCTACTTCTCAATGAGAAAAGAGCAAATGTCTCCACTGCAATTCCATTTTCTGACTTTGATGAACGGAAATATGTTACGCATCATTAACAACATGCCAGCATATTAAAACCATATTATGCTTGTAAAATAAAGAGCATTTATTTCATCCATTGCCATCAAATTTATTTCTGAGTTAATCTGAAAAATTAAGTAAGTCCACATGGATCTTCCAGTTAGTGCTGCCAAGTATGTATATTCTTTAGTTTGAACTGAAAATACTTTTGTTCAAAGTTTGGGACAGAACACATGCACTCCTGTGTTTCAAATTAAAACAAATTAGATGATTTTCAATTGGAAAGCCATGTCAAAATGAAGGAGATGGCAGTATTGCAGATTGGCCATTCTGCCTTATAATGGCTCATCAGTCCAGGCCAAAAGTGCAGTAAAACCAGAGAAACATCTGTCCTTGGTCTGGTTGGCGTGAATATGCAGGAGGCATACTGTGTTTTTGGGCAGAGCTGGTGGCTGCCTGTAAGTGTGAAATCTGGACAATCCCAGACCACACTGAAGTGGAAGAGCATGCTGATCATCTTTCTTTCAGATGAAATGAAAGAGGAATTAAAGGCTCATTTGTTTAGTAGTAATTGAAACAAGACAAGCCACCGCCCAAGGTGCAACACAATATAGGAAGGCTGGATTGGAAGCTCAGCCATGTGGCTAGAGGGATTGCACTGGAAATTGGTTGCAAAACCAGGAAATGGGACATTGATTTGGTTGAAGCTTTGCATTAGCTTGGGAGCAGAAAGAGGCACAAACCAAGCAGGCAGGGTATGTGTGTGGCCCCAGAAAGGTAGCCAAGAACAAATGACTTTTTTTTCTGTTCAGCCTTGAGAAGCCCAGAAAAAGATCCCACAAACAGGAAGACAGCTTCCTAGTATCTTGTCCTTCTGTGTTTTGGTGGAAAAAATATTTCAATTTTAACAAAGAGATTTTTTTCCCATCATGTAAAAACAATGTCGACTTGAAACAACCCTAGAACTCTGTGAACTTTGGCTTCCTGCAAGGAGCAGCCTTATCTAACTGCAACACCATATGACCTACAGCACTTAAATCAGTCTTCCATAAAGCAGGCTAGAGTCCCATTCCACTGTCAATTAGAACTCCTCTCACAAAACAGACTGAAAAAGATGTGTATTGCAGCCTTGGAGCCATACAGCTTCTCCCACAAAGTTATGAAACCTTTCTTCCTTTAGGGATAAACAGTAAAGCAACATCTAATTTGTATGAATAACCCTTTCAGCTGCTTAAATACTTCCAGTCTGATGAATTTTTAAGCTGTTCTGATTTCCCTGAATGTATTAATCGTCCATACCTATTATTTTAGTGCAAACAGTGCATCATGTCATGGTACTATGTTTCACATGTCTTACTGTGATTTTTAAAGATTTGTGATTTGACATCTTTTTCAAAATAGTAAAATATTAGCCAGCTGTCCTGTAGATGGTTTTCCACATAAGGTTTTACATCTGATGGTCTGTGGCATGGAAAAAAATTCACTTGCTGACAAAGTTGTTCAGCCTACTTATGGTTCTTGTTGAACGGAGAATTTGCAGGAATGCATAATGGTGCATGGACTACGATTTTTTCTATGCCAACTCTGTCTCTAAATGTGATGCCATTTGTGTACAGAGCTATCCAGATGTGTGTCACAGCTTGATTTCCTGAGGCTGTCTAGGGAAATGCTTCAAGAGAAGCATTGCTCTCTACCCCAGTGACATGAAAAATCCCTTCAGGATGATATACATTACCAGAGCAGCAAAGCTTCATTACATTTGCTTTTAATGTGTCCCTTTTCAGTTTGTTGAAAATCCATCCTTTCTTTTGAACATGTTCATGAAGCTCACATAAAATGCTGTTTGTCATGTCTGACTAAACTTTTTTTAATTGAATGGTGGAAATTATGCTTCCATACTCTTAGCTGGCTGTTTGTAATTTGGGCTTTTTCACTGATACAACAAAAATAGCTCCAATCTGAAGGTGAAAATTCTAGCCTGCATTTATGTGCCAACACTCACAGAAGAAGTCTAGCAATGCAGGGGGATACAAACATATGCTTTAAACCTCTGAACAAACAGTTGTTTCAGAGTTAAAGACAGATGAATACTTATTTGGAGTATTTTTTGGCATATCCACTATAGGTCACTGCCTCTTACCACTCCATTGCAACGCTAAGGACTCATACCCAACGCACAGCATGGCAGCTCCCCCATGGACCTGGTTTGTGCCAAGGGCTGATTTGGGAAGGATACATAGCTCTTGGAAGAGGGAAGTAGGGAGAGGGGAGGAGTAGTAGAAAGATTCCAATCCTCAGGACTTTGGGTTGAGCCTATGGACTGAAATCTTACAAAAATTTGCAAGGGCAGATTCCTTCCTTGGTAGGTGCTGTGATTTGTGACGCTTGCCCTGCTCTTCCAAGCTTGTGTTCTCCCTCTCACAGCTCCTGGCCACACCTTCAGCTGAGTGGCCCTCAGAGGACAACCCCCAGCTAGATGGGCACTGCATCTCCTGACATAGGTGGGCTAGGATGGATGTGGAGAGTCTGGTCCAGCTGCAGGTAAGGCTGGGTTTGTTTTGATGTGAGCTGCCAGAAGCCTAAGAAGACATTAAGCAGAACATGCTTGTGTTGCTGCCTTTTCACTACTTTCTTTTAAAGCTTTGGCTTTTGTAGTTGAAAAAATAAAGATGACAAGAGAACTGAAAACATTCTGAGGATCAGAAAATTTGTAAAGGTGCTTCCTGACAGGCTTTATATTATGGCTGTGTCATTCCTCAATGACACTTACAGCTACTGTGACAGTTACTGTTAAAACCATTTAGATTATTGCATGCCATTTAACAGCATGGATCATGGATAGATTGCAAAAAGAATCTTTGCACACACTTAAGATTCATAATATGCAGGGCATAAATATATAAATGCAAAATTAAAGAATGCTTGAAGCAGAATTGTCTAATGAACTTACATGTGTTTTCAGACCATATTATTATCCCTCATTAGACCACGGATTTGAAATTCTGGAGAGGAAGGGTTAAACTTCCTGACAGCTGCAAAAGTTATCACAACACAAGTGGTACATATATCATTGATAAACAACAAAAAACAAAACAAAACAAAAAAAAACCACCAAAAAACCCCAAAAAGAAAGCCACACCAGAAAATCAGTTCAACCCTTTCACAGTAGCAACTGAAAGAGAAAAGATGGTAATCTCTTAGTGAGATAACGTTTGTCTTGGGTGAGCACCAACATGAAATCTACTTTTAATATAATTTCCAATTTTAACTAAAAGGATTAAAACTAATGATTAAAATAGAACATCAAATAGACTCCTTACTTATTACAATAAAAACAAAGATTATTCACATTCATGAGAGCCCTTAAAAAAACCAAAAGACTTCAAATGAGGTAAAAGATTAAATAGATCCTGCAAACAATAGGTAATGCATTTAGAAATACATAATAGCATCAATTAGAGTCAACAACTACTAATACATTGACATATTTAACTGCTTTTATACAATTTATCAACTCCACACTCTAAAATCAAATGCACACAAGTGAAAAGCAGCAGAATGGATATTCACAGAGCTATCTAAGTTCCATAATTCTTTAACACCCATAACATCATTCTTAATCATATGAGTGGTGGAAAATAACTTTTCATAACTGGGTGCCTAATTTTTCAAGTGTTGCTGGAAAGACTACGAAGCCATAAGTAAAGGATAAAACTTCTCCACTTTGGAGCCTTGGCCCAACAGAAGACAGCAATGAGATTTAATTATGACTTCTAGCAGGGATATTAACGTGGAGACTAGGCATAAAAAACCTACTAACTACACAGCCAAACCCTACCTGTAAGTAGTGTGGGCTTTATGGGCGAGACTGAATGGTTACTTCTTGGGGTGATCACTTCAGTGAGATAATTGAAAAGAGCATATAAAGAGCATAAGGCTTGTATTCCAGGATATTAGCAGAGCAGGAAGGGTCAGAAGTTTTCTGACTTCTGAATGTTTCTTGTATGCAGACTAGAGAATATATAAAATCCTTAAAGAATACAAATTAACATACAATTCCATATATGTATTATTTTAGTGAAAGCTGTAACTTTTTCTGTGAATTATTTATGGCGTTCAGTCCCACTACACTATACCTTACAAACATAATCCAGCAGTGGTTAAGACTAGTTTAATCAGTTTGTTATTCACAAATGGATTTATATTCCAAAAATCTTTACAGACTGCTTGCAGCCACACCTGCCAGCCCATGTCATTCTTGCCATAAGCCAGAGTCATGGCTAGTGTAAAGGGGTGTGTGGCACTCATTTGGGGGAGGCCCCATGATCTGCCCTGGCAGGGAGCAGAGCCTGACACCTGTGCAGGAAACTAAAAAGCCTCTGAAAAGCATGATCAGCAGTTTGGGAAGAAGATCAGCCATGTGGTTTATGTGTCACAATTTCTGTGATAAGCCTGTGACTGTGCCACTTCAGAAGATGTATTGTGCCTTCAAAGTTAATATTAGAGTTAAACTTGTCATTTTGCATTTACTCAATGACCTTTTATCTTGATAACAGGAAGGTGCACGTTTTTATGTTGTTTATGAAACTTTTTTAATATGTTTTACATTCTTTTGTTAACATTATGGGCAATTTTAAGCATCAAGCAGCTTTCTCAGTAAAGTAGCTTGGAATGAAATTACTTTTATATGCAACCATTAGGTGATCCCCTCTATTAGAACATAATGGACTATATTTCATGCCTAAAATAAAGCTAATAAAGCACGTTATTGGAATAGGATTTGAGATTTTAATTCAGATTTATAATAAACAGAAGCAAAATGGGTATGTATACTGACTACCAAAGGTTACTGTGATGTAAGATAATTGCTAAGAGTGAGTTCAAACAGCTAAAGGACTTTTCATCACAGTGAAGGTGAATTTGTGATGTTATGAACTGTTGCAGCCTGAACATAAACTTTAAATTTAAATTGCATTTAAACATTCTACATCAGTGTCAGTGATTTGTAAGAATTGCATGATTTTTCTGTCCACTATCTTTCTTAAAGTAAGTCACTACACAGGGAGAAAATCCTTTGGAATAACTTTACCATGAAGTAAGAAGGATGTCACAGAAAAAATAAGTAGAAGTTCAACTCTCCAACAAATTGTGTTGCTACAGAAATGTTGGGTTTTTTTCTGAAAAATGAACGTGGTCACAAATGAAATGCAAAATAGAAAAAATCAATGGTGTTCCTTGGCAAAATCATTTATTAACAGAGGAGAAACATCTCAGAATTAAAGATTTGACAGCATAGACTCAATATTCTTAACTTCAGAATTCTGTAATTAAAACTGTAGATTTATAACCTCAGTCCTACAAAAATATCTTTATAAAATGCTATCAAAAGTCAATACAATGAACTAGGATAATTTATTATCCGTGTTTATCTGTCCCTCAGTTTAACTGTATTTTGGTCTAGAAAATTTTCCCATTTCAGAATTGAAAGGGTGCCTCAGAATTGTAGATACAACCTGTTTTATCTTGCTTATAAGCAGGTAACCATCAGCAATTGCTCCTAAAGTATTTCAAATTTTGGTCCAGTTGGTGACTGGCTGATGCGGCTGATGCAGACACCGATGGCTGAGTTCAGCCTTGCAGAGGTGAATATTGTACTGTCAAACTCAAGTGTAATTTCCCTCACTGTATTCCAGACCCAAACTAGGTCCCAGTAAATAATTAATCCTGTGGAAAACTTAAAAGCTCCAGGATGTGAGACATGGGTTTGGACGTCTCCAGTTCCCTTTGAACAATAATCCTTCAGGATTTAAGAGTAGCACGAACTGCTTGGCACAACCAAATGCATCCTGCAGGCTGCAGATCATCTCCCACATGCGTGCAATAGGAGGGGCCATTTCTCAATTTCCACATTGGTATTTAGGACATAGAGAGATAAGGAATGTTTCCAAATACAGTGCATGCTTCCATTAAAATGGAAAACTTTATCTTCTCTGGTTATTAAGGAAACAGCACATCTGAGTAACTTTTACCAGGATGATCATGACTCTTGTGGTTGGTTGTTATCTCTTTTTTTTTCTTCTGAATAGAAATAGGACTATTCTCACTAGTCTTGATTATTTCAATCATGTAAAAATGATAAGAAAATAGCATTTTTTAAGAAAGAAGAGTGAATTAATAAAATAAATACATCTGAATCCTCTTTATTAGCAGTGTAGGCAAATACTATGAGGTACCCAAGAGGTTTCTGTTCCTTAGCTATTACAAATGTTACTGTTCATTTTCTCAAAATGGCTCCCTTTGAAAAATTTGCAATACTTATTTAAGAACTATGTTTTCATTAAAAACTCCAGAAGTGAACTTTGGTACTGCTGGTAAACCCAAACATGAGGTTTTCAGGAAAAAAAATTTTATTCACAGACCAACAAATCATTAAATCGCAATTCCTCATCTGTCCAGTCGACCTCATCCAGTTCTGCACTGCAGTTACCTGGGGTAGCTTTAGAGCTGCCTACAATCATCTCTGAGTGTATCCAGCTTTCAGGCTGGCAGAGGTTAATATGACTCAGCTACTTCCTGGCCAGCATTTTTTGCTCCTTGCAAGATAAATAATGCAGTAACCATATTAATTCCTCTAATTTCTCCATTTAAGCATTTTTTTCCAGTATGTGTTTTGTACTACATATTTTATTTATATATATATTCAAGTAGAAAAAAAACAATTGAGGAAAAGAAGTCCCTTTTATAGCAGCTGAGCAAAGTACAATTACAATAGCATACCTGGTAGAATAAGAAATACATAAATTTTTAATTTTGATTAGTAGACCACTTGCAGGAAGAAATAACTTAGTAGAGCAAAAGATATATCAAGTAAAAGATAGTTTCTTGGTTAAAATTTTCTCCTATTTTCAGTGAAAATAGTTTTCAAAATGGAAATCTCATCATATTACTTTATGCAAACTATCTGAGCCAAAAGAAGGACTTTTCAAAGAGTTTCCAAATACTTTTTTTCTTTAGCAAAGACCTCTACCATTCATTTTATACTGTCTTTATGGATGAAAATCTTATTCAAGAATTAGAAACGTTTCCACTGAAATCACTTATCAAATGATAAGCCATTAGCGTGTTTTCTTTCTGGAAGGAATGATGCCAAGTAAATTACTTTCATTATAGGTCGAATATCACCAGTACTAAGAGCTTTGGACATAGTTTAGAAATACTTTGATGGATCTATATCAATGCACTTTCTAGCACTGAGGACTTCTGAGATCTCAACTCATCAAAATGTATTTATTCAGCTTCAGCTTGCCCATTCAACTCCAGTTCAGGCCTCTTCTTCATAGGAGAACTTCACTGAACAGTCACAGGACACAGGAACAAAGAGAAGGGTTTTGTTTGTTTGCTTATTATTTTCCTTTGTGAGATCCCCTAGGAGCAGGAAAGAAAATAGTTCACAGTCTGGTAAGATCAGAACAGCAAAAGTATTTGCAGTATGGCACACAATAAAGCATTGCCTGCTTGGAAATACTGTGCTTCCAGCCAGCACCATCCTGTGAGACTCACAGATGAGCTCCAGATCCTGCCGCAGACTTGCTCCGGGAGCTAAGATTCCACTCACCTCTGGAGACTATTTTTCCCTGGAGAGGCTTCAGATCTGACCCACTACAGAGTATCTGCTGTTTTTTATAATTTTTTCCTCCATGAATGGATAGCTTTTTAAATAGCACTTTAGAATTTGGGTTGGATTTAATTCCAAATGACAATGCTCATATCCAACTAAACTTTTATATATTTTTCAAGTCTGTTTTCTTTAATCTTGTCATGGAGCAAACCACTAATTCTGTCCTTCTGGATGGTGGCAATGAGACCACACACTCTCCCCTCTGAGCATCAGCAGACTGGAAAGAGATGAAAAGACAAAACAAGAACAAAAAACCACTAGAAATCTAATGCTCTTTCCATCTGAATTGCTCTCTTATGGTTCCTCAACAAGTTCCTCACCAGAGATGTTTGGTCTCTGTAGACTGGCTATGATTTTTTTTTTTTTTCCATTGGTGTATCATTCCAAAAGTGATGGCAAAGCTGCATCTACCTAGCTCCTTGAGGTAGCCCAAAACAAGCTGTAGCCTACACTTTACTTTTTGGTTGAGACACCAAGTCCAGAAAAGCTGGATCAATCTGAGTGAATAGAGGACCTCTTTGGAGTACAAAATGAGGGGATTTTTGAAGTTATATACTAGGTATATAGGAGATAAAGTCCCTATGCTAATGCCCTCATTGATTAGTTGTTTCCAAAATCACTATTAGCATCTATTTCAAGTCTACAGTGGGTATCAGTGAAAACTGTGCCTTCCCTTTTTCAAGCAAATTGATGAGTTGGAAAACTTTGGAAAATCTACACAGAGTCCAGTAGTCTACATTTTAAAGGGAATTGCAATTTGAATCTCACCTAGAGGTTATTCTGAGAGAACTTTTGTGTTTTCTGATTTGAAACTGCAAAGTATTGAATTTGATTATGACAGCAGTGGTATTACCTAAAGGACAGAGAGAATATGGTTAGTACAGCTGCCTTGACATAAGAAGCTCTCTTTTATCTTCCTGTCCAAGATGACTTCATCAGGGAGACATTTTTTTGTAACCTGTGTCTCATGTGAACATTTGGAAAGAAAGCTATAGTTCAGAGTCCTGGTTGTTCATTTTGCTCCATTTGCACAGTTCCTGGGGCAATTTTTTATACATCTATTACTTCAAGATACACCTGAGAATCAGTCTAAAGTGTTGACTTCTGTCATCTCTGCAGTCCAGTGTAATTCACCTTAAATATGTTTTGCCATCAGGAATTCAGAGACAGCCTTTCTTGTCAGGAATGCAACTCTATCTCATAGTCTTACCTCAAACCCAGCCTATAGTCTTACCTCAAATTACCCATAATCTCAAGAGATAAATTCTATAATATATTTTATTATTTTAAGGACATTGCCATCACTCAGAGAAGCAATGACTTGCAATGCAAGATACCTATGGTGATCAGCAGAGAACCCATGAGGATGGGTGCTCTGTTCACAGATTCTTCAGGATGCAATTCTTACTTTAGATACATTCCTCTGCCAGCAGCCAAGGTTAGGTGTCTTTGCCTTTCCTCAAGCAGCCTTGCTGCTTCTGGATCTGTCTCTTCTGTTGACCAATTTTACATTTGGGATCATATCTGCCTGGGAGACATGTCAGCTTCTGTCATGGGCAGAACCATTCAGCTACTGGCTACAGACATGTTCAGGAGCTGTGTGGGAGCTCAGCCTCTCCAACCACGTGACTTGCTTTGGCACACGAGCTGCTGTGCATGGCACCCTTCGGGCATGGCAGCAGACAAAAAGGCAAGAATTGTGCACTTCTGACCACAGGGTTTTCAAGGGAATCCAACTCTTCAGCAGCTCATAGAGCCATACTATGGCAGTTTTGCATCAACCCATCTTTTAATCTCTTGAATTTTTCATGCATACAATGTGCATTTCATGATAATATTTTTTGTCCACGCTTTGAGCATACAAACTCTTGGTCATTACGGGCTTGTTGCTAGAGGCCTCTCAGTCTGTCAGTCAGATTTGGGTGCTGTGGAAACTCACGGAGCAGACCATCTTGAAAGCCATGACACATGCAGGACAACCAGGGGATCAGGCCCAGCCACCAGCAGTTTGTGAAACAAAAGTCCTGATTGCCTAACCCAGTCTCCTTCTATGAAAAATTACCTACTTAGTGAATGAGGGGAAAACTGAATATTGTCTATATAGACTTTGTAAAGCCTTTGACACTATTTCCTACAACATTCTTGCAGAGCAAGCGACTTCCCTTGGAAGAGGATGGGTGCCCACACCTTCACCAGATTCATTGCTCTTCAATCAAGACCAGGTGCTGGGTCCTGCACTCCCTGCAGAACTACAGGCTGGGGCAAAGTAGCTGCAAAGCTGCCTGTAGGAAAAAGGACCTTGAGGAACTGGTAGACAGTGATTGAATCTGAAGCGAGTGTGTGCTCAGGTGGCCAAGAAGGCCAGTGGCATCCTGGCCTGTATCATCAATAGTGTGGCCAGCAGCACCAGGGCAGGGATTGTCCCCTTGTACTCAGCACTGGTGAGGCCACACCTTTAATCCTGTGTCAGTTCTGGGCCCCTCGCTTCAGGAAGGACATTGAGGGGCTGGAGTGTGTGCAGAGAAGGGAAACTGAGCTGGGGAAGGGTCTGGAGCCAAGTCTTGTGAGGAACAGCTGAGGAAGCTGGAGGTATTTAGCCTGGGGAAAGGAGCCTAACGAGACAACTCATTTTTCCCTACAACTAGCAGAAAGGGAATTGTAATGAGGTGGTGGTCAGCCTCTTCTCCAAAATACCAATCAAAAGGAAAAGAAGAAATGGCTTCAAGCTGTGGCAGAGGAGGTTAAGAAAAAGTTTTTGATGGAAAGCATTGTCGCACATTGGAACAGGCTGCCCAGGGAACTGGTGGTCACCTCCCCAGAGAGGTTTAAAAGGTGTGCAAATGTGGCTCTTGGGGATATGGTTTAATGGTGGGCTTGGCAGTGCTGTATTAACAGTTGGACTCATGATTTTGAAGGACTTTTCCAACCTTAATGGTACTATGAGTCTGTCATGAGTAAGTCTGAAAGTTCAATTTTTATTTCAACCATTTGATTCAAGTATTTCAAACAAAGGTTCTTATCTTCAACAGGAAAAACAAAACAAAACAAAACAAAACAAAAACACCCAATAAAACCCAAAAGCTCTGGTTGAAGAGTGAAATAAATAACGAGTTTATTTTCAACTTTTTAACAACCATTTGCTCAATATGGCCTCTGGCACAGCATATTCAACAACCAGTGAAAAGTGCTTGTACTGAGGAACCAGCAGTGGCTATTCTTCTGACAAATATTTACCCTTATGTGTTGCTTCATCTTTCTAAACATCTTTGTTACCAGCTCCTCAACAAACTGGAATGAAACTGTCTGAAATGCCATCAGATCCAGATGAATACAATCATGAACATCTTACTGTGTCAAACTGAATGTAAGAAAGAATATTAAAATCGGTATTATATTCAATTAAATTAGTATTACTACATGCTTAGGGTCCTTAACTGTCTTCATTTCATCACCAAATTTTATTTACCTTCTCCCAAGCTTCTCAAGATGTATCCTAGGCTGTCAGATTGACAGTGTTAAATTACTTCATAGTAAAAGCTGCAGGGAAGAGTCAGAAGGTTTTGGTGATTGGGCAGAGGACAGGTGATGTATCTGGCATGCAGTGAAAAATATGGAAGCTTGTTTGGAAATGCAGTAAGAGCATATTAGCTGGATGTTTCTGTTAGAGTATTCAGTAGCAAAATATTTAACGATGCTGACATTTAAATTGTGATAATTAGATTTCCTAGTTAGCACCACATTGAGAAGAATGGGAACAGTTTATATACTGCTCAGAGCTATTATTTCAGACTGTCTACAAACTTGGATTGGCAAGAATGACCTGGTTCACATTCTATTTATATATGAGTTTTATTTTGGCATTAATGAAAGCTTAGCTTTTGGATCACAATCCCCCTCTATTATGTGGCTCTGTGAGGATGGGAATCACAAAAGGCTTGCTTCCAGCCAAGCTTGGATCTTCTCTAGTGAGATAGTTGCACAAGGCATTACCTCTGCAAATACTGGTCTGTAAATATGACCAGGACACCTTCCTTTCAAGGGAAGGGTGATTATCTACGTGTCTTAGAAGGTACACTGGGCATTTGAATAGAGAGCATTTTCTTTGCAAAAATGACGTGGGAGAAGCAGAACCAATGCTTGCCATTATTTCCTCTCTAAGAGATTTGTCCCCTAGCTGGCAGAGGTTTGCTACACCAGGCAAAATGGGGAGCTTCCCCCACCTTGACACAGACTGACATCTCCAGCTGACAGCCAGTTTTGCTGTCTTGCACAGTAACTGTGGGGCAGCAGCCCATGTAAAAAAAAGATCTTCTGCCAGCTGAATTTCTCCCCCTCCAGAGTTTTTACAACAGAACAGCTCTGGTGGATAGGAAGAGGAATCTACTTTCCTGTTCATTTTAAGAAATATCATGTTCATCCTCTTCTTTTTCTTCTGTGGGCAGGAAACTGGCCTCACCATTAACTGTTCTTTTTTACTCACTTGACATATGAATTATTTCAGTTTAGAAGTCCTTGTCACAACTTTGAGGGAGGCAGCTTGTCTTCTGAAGTGCTGCCTGCAGCCAGCTTACTCCACATCTAGATGTGTCTGTGTTCAAGTCAAAACCCTGTAAGCAGGGAGCTCATCACCTTGCTGGGGGGGCTCCTGCCAGCTGAAGGGAGTGCTAAAGGAGGTGCATTTGAGAAAATGTCAAGGCTGAGGCAGGATCCATTTGTAGCGAAAGAGAGCTAAAGTAAGACTGGAGAGGCGGAGTAAGTGCACATGCGATAAACATTGGGACACTAGGGTGAGTGGTAGAGTTGGATGGATAGAAGATCAAATTACATGGGTAGGAAAAAATTGAAGAGACGGATCATAGGGGCAGACAGTCTGTAGCCACTGGGGTATTCTGTCCTCCAGGAAGACAGGCTGATCTCAGGAGCACCTCCACCCTTCTGCTGTTGGTCAGTATCTAAGAAATCCAATAACAATGTGTGAATCTCACCTTTCCTCATTTCCAAATGGCTGGTTTGCAGTCAAGCACAACCCCCCACTATTCTAGAAGCAAAATCTATCAGGAAGCCAAGATTTATGCTGTACTTGTGGGTATAAACAATGCTGCTGCTAAAGTTCAAATGATGCATGCCTGTTTTTTGAAGAAATCATTAAGCCCTCCAGAACCATTCCAAATGAGCCTTTTTATTAAGGGGGGGGGGGGGGGGGGTTAGAAAAAGCAATAA
>VWZN01017938.1:116999-134679 GCA_013396955.1 Regulus satrapa | reverse complement strand
AAGGAAAAAAAGTACTTCAGAGCAAAGCCCTCAATATTTAAGAAAAGCATGCAGAGTTAACAGAGACGCAGAACCCTCTCCTTGTGTGTGCTCTCTGTGAGACAGTGTTTAATTAGGTGATCATGTTATATTTCATCCATATGACCTTTGCCTGATCCCACACACAGGGCAAAAAGTCTTCAAATTTTTTGCTGCTCTTGTAAAACACATTTCTATAGCAGACATTTTATTTTGCTCCACAATATTTAAATGTATTTATAAAGCGTAGTCGGTTAACAGGGGAACTATCTGAAGAAAAGCAGAAGGGAGGAACAACTTGATGAGTAACCAATCACTCCTAAAATTCTTGTAGTGACAGTTCCTACAGAGATTTCTGAATTTTTGAACTACTTCATCTTCACTGTGTGGTTTGTTTATTTGTTTGTTTCTTTGTTTGATTGATTGTTTTTAAAGTGAGCAACCTGGTCATTATTTTCTTTGTCTGGTATATATGTATATGAGGGCTGTAATTACCTAAAAACCTTCCCCTTGAAGGAAGCACTAAGATGGCCTTTAGACCTGTATTGCAATTTACTTCCATGAAACTTTCAGGATGTGAAGACTGCATAACTTTGGACCTGCTGTCAGATCTGGTCAGTGGCAAGTATGTGAGCTGAGACAGACTCCCCCAGCCCACATTTTCACACTCACACCCACAGTTACTCAATCAGTCACATGAGCATCCAAGCCCTGCTTCTCCAGGCCAAATGGATTCATTTTCCATATGGCAGCTTGCAGAAGGTTTTGTTTGTGGTCTTTTTTTTTGTTTGTTTTCTTTTTGGTTTTTTTGGGGGTTTTTTTGTTTTTGTTTTTGTTTTTTTTTCCAGTGTATACAGAAT
The DNA here is from genome assembly GCA_013396955.1 of Regulus satrapa. Classification (NCBI taxonomy): domain Eukaryota; kingdom Metazoa; phylum Chordata; class Aves; order Passeriformes; family Regulidae; genus Regulus; species Regulus satrapa. The sequence goes on along the minus strand of VWZN01017938.1, from coordinate 133,801 downwards.
TAGATTTGCTCAGAAAGCTTTGAGTCCCGCATTTGTGAATCCTTATCCTGGGTTCCTGGACACATAATGCCTGCACACCAGCATTAAGAGCACTGGTGCTGCCAAGCCAAGTTTGCAAGTGAGAGGGGCCCCAAAATTCAGCTCTGCTGGGTGAGGATCACCAGCTGCACAGCCTTTAAAACTAAGCACTGTTTCATCAGAAGGAATACATCTGACCCTACACATTCCCTTGAGCTTGGAGTGTCTACAAACAGGCAATTTGCTCACAGCGTGGAAGCTTATCATCAGGCAACTAATTCAGCTTTCCTCCACTGGGATAATAAATTCTATTTACTTACCTGTTATCAGCAACAATAGTTGTTTAGAAAGAATGAAACAGAACATGATTGATTAGTTCTTTCTCCAGCTCCTTGTGGATCCAAGGTTATTTTTTTAATCCATCATGTCACATTAACACAAGCACGATTTCTTTCAAGGTAGAAGTGTGGCTATCATGGTAACAGAGTGGATTATTCAGTGACGTGTTCAGCAAGAGTAGTTGTTTTTCTCCCATCTTCACTGCAACATGCACATAAGATTTCGAAGGCTACCGTATGCTTACAGCTTCTTCTCCCATACTTTATTTAGACTGGAAAACCTGTTGGTTTCTGTATAAATTTCAGTGTCTAGAAATAAACTGCAATCCTCTGAACTAAAACAGGAGTTCAGATATATCTCTTTGCTAGAAGAAAATAATTAAAGGAGAGCTATTATATTTATTTATTTACTTCCTTATCCTTTATCTGTATGGGAAAACAGTGAATTTTCTCTGCTTTTACTGAAAAGTCTCTTAGCAGGGCTTAGGTTCTCTCTTCTCCCCTGAGCATTCTCTTCATGGAGCTGCAGCTGGTCAAAACAGAGCCAGCAGAGCTGCAGCCATGCCCGTGCTTATTTGCTTGCAATTAAAGCCTGTCTTTGGTTCTACAATAGACAATATGATTTCCCACTTGCAACAGGTGGTGTAGCAAATGGAATCCAGACAGGCAGTCACCCAGCACAGCAGCTGTGGCTCTACGTCCCCTGGGACACGCCATGAAAAAGTCAATACATATACAAGGCATGTTTTTTTTCCTAAAATCTGTGTGCTTGGATAGGGACAACTTACACATCCCTTGCTCTGGCCTCACCTGTTGTCCTCCACCTGTAATGTTCTCACTCTAGCATGACTCTGTAAGCCAAGACTCCCTTTGCCACTCAGCATGGAGCAGCACATCAGTGCTGAAGATGAAGGTAAACCCTCCTTCAGCAAGATGGAAAGACTGGGATTTTTTTTCCCCAACAAGTCCTAAGGTATGGGGTTATGCTCTGTGTGCCACTACTTTTGGCAGTCAGATTCTGAAGGGGTAGCACCAGTCTCATCACCCTCCAAGTCTTCGGTCTTTCTTTCCTGCTTTTGTTGCCCCAAAAGCTCATTCACCTCTTTCATGGACTAGAAAAATTGAGGAGATAAGGGAGGGAGGCAGGGAGGGTAGAAAGGCATGCAGATGATCACAGGACAGACAGCCTAAGCAGTGCAGTCATATTCTTTCTTTTTAGAAACACCAAATGTGTGCTGCCTCTTGCTGTCTGGCACTCATGAAGAGCTCATCTTGCCATTCCTGATCAGCAACAGGCATGGTGGGAGAGTACTGACATTTAAACTTTTGAAGTATGTTCATACTGTGTGGGATTTCATGTGGAGAAAGAAGACCTATGGGGGTAGTTCTTGCCTTGAGTTATGGAGGATTATTGCTCTGTGTGGAGGAAAGGTGAGTATATTATGGAAGATCACCATTAAAAAAAAATAAATTAAAAGATCAATGACTGTGAATGAACTTGACAAAAGTACTTGGAGGCCCCTTCTCAGTTTTCAGCTGAACTAACAGTAAAAACCATTTTTAAACAGATATCATTTTAATAAAATAAATTGAGTGACAGGAGTCTGAGGGTTAAGCTGAAGAGGAAACCTATGGCTGCACTGGCTTCACCACACTTTGCATTAATCCATTCCTCCTGAACTGTTTAGGCTGCCTGGCTTTGCAGCCAAAGCTGACCCACCACACTTTGACACCAGGGGATCAGCACTTGTGTATGCCAAGACCAGCAATACCCAAAGTCATATAACGAATGTTGGATAACAAGCATGGAACTGTCCAGGCTGTCCCTCCAACACAGGGTGCCTGAGCAAGCAGGCAGTCACATGGATATAGGCTGTCAACTTCAACCCCTTCAGGCTAAATCCAGAGCACAAAGCTGGTGTGTAGAGGAAGCCATGCACTCCCTGGCAGAAAACCAGGTGCTCCTGCTTTAGCATCTGGGCCCCCTGGGGTTTTCCTTGGGATTGCCATGGCAAGCAACAGCAAGACTGCATTGGGTTTTCAGGAATGAGCCCTTAGTCCATCCTGTTTAATGAAATCAGCTCCTCGCAGCAAGAACAGTTCCCAAACCCAGGGAGATCTCCATGTCAAAGGGATTCCAGGGTATTACAATGACATACTAAAATAATTGGCTGTAATGGGAATGCTGAAGGAGACGATGCCAAAGTGACTGTCACAAGCACTGAATAAATATTGCAGAAAAATATGGCTTCACCTAATCAGAATTATAGGCATTTTTGTTTGAAGGTGTAAACATACATTTTCTAAATGAGGCTTTTATCATGGTCTTTAAAAAAAATCATTTCCTTTATACCTATAACAATATCAGAAGGTGCCTAACTTGATACAAAATACTTTTAAATGCCATCCCAACAGCATATTTTCAGAGCATTTTGCATTGAAGATGTAATATCTTGGTGCTCTGAGCAACAGAAGGCCAGGAATACCGGAATTATAGTGATCCTACTCTAAGAAAAAAAATTAGTCTTTATCTTTTAGAAAAATCTACTTTTTTCCTTGTTATTTATAGTAACATTTCTAGTTCCTAGTTCTCATGCTGAGAAATGTGAATGAAATCAATTCTGTTTTTGTTTGTGTTTTCTGTAAAGCGATGTGATCTGAGACCTCTGGTACAAATGGTGTTTCACATGTTTCTAAATCTGTGAGATTCAGAAACGTCCAGACATATCCTGATAATTAAAAGTAGCTTCAAAAATAAGGCTATGTCTACAAAATAGTGAGTTTTCCCAAATTACCCTCACAGATTTTAAACATTTATTTTGGAAAAAAATGTATTAGCAGTACCTCCGTTAAGTCAATTGACAGTATAAGCCAGACTAAATCTAGACACAAACAGATACTAAGTACCAATATTTCCATTAATAATAAGAAGCAGAGACCCTCCACCTATATCCGCATTTGGCCCCTAGTTACTAAAGTAATTGTGCATATTAAAATATTAAGCCTATTGGAAGCTGCAATCATTTTCTGCCAATTTATTCTATACTGCTATATTTTTAATGTGGTCATTTACTGCAGGGCTTTGGGACAAAATCCAGAGTATTTGCAGATTGGCATGGATTGCCAAGAACAATTGTAGATAAAAATAAAGTGCATGACTTTTTTATACTGAAAAACGGAAATCAGTAAACTCATTTTTAATTAGAAGGTACTTGGTCTGGGAGATATGTGATATATTCCAAATCGAATTAAGAATTATCTTTTTTTAAAAAATAAATTTATTATTGAACAGTTTTCAAATATTGTTATGTGCTGTTAAATACAGTGGGCCTGGCTCCCATGAACAATAAGTTTCTGTTCCCTTCTGACAGCTCAAGAATCCCTGAAGATGAGCAAAACTGGCAAGAGAATTTTGAAATTTTTTTTTCATGCTCCCATAATTTCAGAACAAGTCCATTATAAGGGAGAATAAAGGTAGCTTTTCTTCTTTGAAGAGAACAGGCATATTCTTTGCACAAGAGCCTTATATGTCTTCAGCAAAGCTTTGGCTTTTGCACTGGTTTAGCTGGACAGATAAACACTTCTACAGAAGAGCACTTGAAGGTTATGTTTACTATTCTAGCTTAGCTAGCATCTTCCAGCAGCCAAAGTACCCTAAAACATTGCTGAGTACTCCAAGAGATGAGCTGTATCCTTGTTCCATTATTTTATTTCTGTGCTAGTAGCAATGGTCTGAAATACAAAGGTCACCGACTCCAAAAATTCACACTTTAGTGTGACTATTCATGTTATGCCAGTTTAAATCTATATCCACAACCTCATAAATGAGGGTCACTCTTGAGACAAAAGCAGACCCTCTTGACTACTTCTATCTGACTCTCCAGATTCTCATTTAATTTCTAGAAAGTGAGATTAAGCTTGGGCTTTAAGGTTAATGGTGGAATCCTGACTGGAATAAGTTTAGTCCATACAGTCTCAGTGTCATCCCTATTATAAAAACAGAATTCAAGGTTTTTAATTTTTTTTAATATCTGACTGTCGAACCCAAGATTTTCTTGAAGGGGAGCTTGAGTTTAGCTAGCAGGTATAAATTGACATCTAGTTTGATGCTGATAATGCATGTCTCAGCCTATGCACAAGTTTAGATGTTTATCGGTTTATTTCAGTACTTAAAAATTCCTCTTAAATTTATTAACATGTTTCCAAACTTACTTTATGCATTGCCTATTAACCAGATATGCTCCATTGTGGCCTGCTAAAATCTTCAGTAAGGGAAACAAAACTGAAGTATAAAGAAACTTGGGAAGAAAAGCAATGATGAGAGCTGTGTGATGCTCTCTGTTAGCACAGCGGGGGGGTTGATGAACCATCCATGGCTGTTTAAGCAGGCAGTGCCAATGGAAGGATTGGCTCTGGTGCCTGTGCAGCATTGACTGGTAGAAAGTAAATCTTTGCTATTGCTTACAGTGCAATGCCTAAGGCACAGTGCTGTATCATAATGGGGAATTAGAGACAGACTATGAAAAGCCTTGTTGCCTGCAACTAATCTTCAGGATGACAGCATTTTAAAAAATGGATAAATGTTACCTGAGCAAAGGGGGGGAATTGCAATATCAGAGAAGACACAGTATATTTCCCTGTCAGCAACAGAGGATATATCTCATAGTGCTCAATACTTTGGCTGTTTTAATCATAGTCAGTACAGCATGTGATTGTTTTATGTGGTTGATTTGCCGTTATCTTTAATTAGCCACAATTCTGTCTTTTTGAACATTAAATGAGTTTGGTTTAAGAATTCTAATTGTAAAAGTCTCTCAAATTAACAGAATGGAAAAAAAAATGTTCATAATGAACTGAATTTTAGATTACAATAAGCTATTACAGGGAACAGAATAAACGTGTGCAGGAAAATGATTAAACCACATGGAATTCTCCATGCTGTACCACATTCTCCTGCCTTCCCCTCCTGCCTTTGGTTACTCTTCTAGGGTCTTTCAAGCCCACAGCTTTCCTCATCTACATCCGCAGTCAGTTTGTTTCAGTGGAAACAATTCCTGAGCTTCAGCCACCCAGTCAGGGGAAGGATATAAGCAGACTCAGAATTTAGATCATAATTTTAAAAGGCTAGAGTGAATGGAAGATTTTCCGCCACTTAATATAGAAATGGGTGTAATCTTCCAGAAGAAATTTCACTCTCCCACAGCCTTGTCTTGAATCTTCTGTGAAAGGAAACGGGCTTATATATTGCTAAAATATCTTGAGCAGCTTTTGACACTTCAAAGCATCTCTGTGCTCAGCACAACGTGGACTAGCTAACACTTCCAAAGTGACTGTACACTGAGGATCACACTGCTCTAGAGACAGACAAAATTCTTCCAAAACAGATGTCAAAACTGACACAGCAACCATTCTGCTGTATACACTGGCTGTCGCTTTTCTTCAACCTGCCACAGGGCAACCAACTATTAGCATACTTGCTATTCAATACATGTATTTGCAGCTCTTTCATGATACACTAGAAAACTACCTCTGTGAAGCCAAGAGGACATGTGAATGTAATTTATTTTCCCACAAAGCATTTGCTATGTTCTTCAAAAGGTTAACCCACCTTACTAAACTGTACAAACATTATTTCACTTTTATTGACACTCTTTTCAGACCATGAAATGACTTGAGTTTTAATCTACTTTTTTTTCTTTTTTTTTAATACTGAAGGGAACAGACTAATTTAATAAGCTTCACACACAGAGGTGTTTCAAAAACATGTTTTCCAAAGCTTATGAAGTTGCAAGGGGGGAAGGAAAATGGTGTGTCACAAAGAACATGTTATTGCTGAGATAAATACAGGTCTGTTTACTGGGCTGGTATTAGTTTGTTGGGGTTTTTTATACGATGTATTGCCCACTTCTCTTCTCATGGTGTGTAAAAGCTGGACATGGAGCACCTATCAGGGCTGGCTGCTCACTGGGGCACTAGCAAATGTTGTAGCATCTAGTCTGGTGCTACATGAAAGGAAAGTGTAGGCAGCAATTTGGTCAGATCATTTTGCCATATAATTCACAGAACCAATTTTCCATACTGTGCCTGGGGGAAATAAAAGGTCCAAACACTCCTGAACATCTCTGTGGGCCTAACTGCAGAAGCTGATTAAACACCATTATCATTGTGAGCAGCATGCTCAGCTGGATGAGTTGGTGGGTGGAGCAGAGCTGGGGACCAGGTGCAGAGCAGCCTCTGCTTTCAGCCCCTATAGGTCCCGTGAGATAGTTCCCCCAATGCTCTGTCCTCTTGAGGGAGTGGGATGTCCATCCAGTACAACCTCACAGTGGCCACTTCTGTGGAGAACCAGAGTAGTGGGGGACATCCTCTTTTCACGGGAGACCTTGAAAGGCTAGTGGGGCACTACTCTTGATTAAGATGATCCTATTAAATGCTCCAAACTATTAAAAAAAAATAAATTCAGAAGTGTGGGACATGGTGATCCTGCTGGTAGAAACTTCTCTGAACTGAGAACTTCTGTATTTTTCTGGTGAGAGCTTAACTCATTGATCTTCTGTTTGAGTAACACAGCTTTGCTCTGAGAAAGTAGATTTGACTATCTTCAGACTCTTGGGTTTCATGGTTCATGAAATTGGCTCACATAGCAAAATATTAAGGCTCTCATACAAATTATTCAGACTATATAGATTAGAAAAATGGATGGCACACAGCATTAGCTAGCAGTTGCTCCAAAGTTAAAAGGAGCTTCTGCTCCTCATCCTGGAGAAGACTCAACTCAGAGGACTCTCATCAATGTCTATAATCACCGGAGGGGATGGTGCCAGGAAGATGGAGCTGGGTTCTTTCCAGTGATGTGCAGTGACAGGACCAGAGGCAGCGGGCACAACATGAAAGACAGGAGGTTCCCTGAACAGAAAGAAGCACTATTCTACTGTGAGGGTGACAGAGCACTGACCCACGCTGTTCAGGGAGGTTGTGGGTTTTCCAACCATTTGTGGAGTTTCAAATTGGGACATAAATTGGGACATAATGCTGGGAAACTGGCTCTGAGCATCCTTGCTTGAGCAGGGAGGTCAGACCACAAGATTTCCAGAGGTCATACCCAAAATTTTTAGACTAGTCTTGGTTTTTGGTCTAATGCAAATTTTTACATATTGCTAAAATTGTATATTAAATTTCAGCCAGTGACTACTGATGTACTAGTTGTAAGAATCATACCCCAGACCATCATTCAGTTTGGGTGAAATGTTTGTCTTTCAGTCATCATAACTTTGACTCATATCGTACAGAAAATTTTAAAAATAAAACAGGAAAAATGGGCAAAAGCCAATTATTTTACTTCTATGTATTCTGTGGAGTTGTGGTGTTCCTGTAACATTCATAGCTTCAGGTGTCATGATAGAAGATTAAATAAAATATATATTTAATAATATTATATTTGCATTTTACCTGAAAAATTCCTTGCCAATGTCTAGCCAAGGCACTGCATACCATCCACAAGACCTGCCTTGATGGGTACTAGAAAACACCACATGTTCTAGGAAAGAAATTTAGTCCTATGTGTAGTGCATACATCAAACTGAATCCTGTGGTAAATATGGAGATAATTGTATATTCTAACAACTGTTTTACTGACTTCTTACATTTTTAGGGCCTGCCTCTCTTAAAAAAAAATTGCTATAACTAAAACTATCCTATAAATTTGAGATATTTCTGGAACTGTAAACGAATTTAAAACTTTCCCTCTTCATCATGAAAAGAAAGTAGGTTTTTTGGGTTTTTTTAATGCTTGAAGTTTCTTCTGCAGCCTCAAACAGGTGTTTTAAATCCTGTTTCTTCATGCAATTAATTAAGAATTCCATTTTAATTCTGCTGCATATATTTTCTTTTATCACATTGTCACCCTTTGTTTTCCTTGTCTGAAATCTCTCATATGTCCAAGTAGAGACATGAAGCCATAGAGTCATCTTTTCTTCCTTCATTGTTTTAGATCTGTTGTGGATAACTCAGGACCCATTTTTGCCCAGGAGTATGTTCTTAGCAGTTTTTAAAAGCCAGACCTGTGTGTGAAATGTGAAAACCCCAACACACTTGGACAGCTTGGGCTCCCTCACCAAACATTAATGTTCATAGCAGTAGTTTATTTCTTAACAACTGGGACATAACAACAAATACACAGAAAAATTACACAAATATGAGAACACAATGTACTCAAACACAAAAGCATCACACACAGCTTTAACTCTTGAGCTGATGAGTGTTGCTAACACTTGGTTATCAGCACATAACTTGGGAGATGTGTATCATATTGTTGCAGTGATTCCTGTTATCTTCACAGTTAGTTGGTGTATTTACAGTAATTGGACTAACGAAGAGAGGGAGAAGAAGTGAAGAGGTCCCAGGCTCAGAGGTATCAGGTGAAGAGGAAAAACAGATAGAAAAGAGAAGGTATTATATAAACTGATTTGCGGAATTTCTGAAAAATTTTGGATAACTGAATGTTTCAAAATGCCATTTATATTGAATTTTGTGCTAAAAATCAAGGTATACCAATCTGACACAAAACCCTTTCTTATATTCTGTTGCTCAGTAGCAAAAAATAATGGATTGGTATAAGATACTAAATATATTTTATGTAGAGATTTTTTTTTTAAGTAGTGACTAAAACAACTTGTTAAACCTGAATTTTGAAATTATTATTTTTTAAAGTAAAAGAAGAAATAAATATTTCTAACATCTCTAAAAAGTATCTTTTCTGATGCACTATCTCATTTTCTACAAAGTCAGAAGTTATAATATTGTATAAGCTCTGCACATCGCATTAGTTCTACTTCTACAAAATCTGCTGATTTTCTTCTAGGGCTTCTTTCTTTAGTTCCTGGGACTCAAAGACTAAGCAAAGACTTTTATTAGTAGCAAATAAAACAATTTAGAGGTTTAATGGTCTGTCACTGGGAAGGAAAATTATCTAAATACAGCAGCAGGTTTCATTGTAACCCTTCTGCTTTCAGCTCTTCCCATTACCCTAACCTTCTGTGATGCAGTTAAAATAAATTAACAAGAATATGAACACGGTTAAAGTGAGAATTTAACCTGGCAAGATTCGTGGCTATATAAAGTAGATTTTATTAAAAAGTCTTGTTAAGACCGACAGAAATAATTTGGTTCCGTTCTCTCCTGTTGTATTAAATCAGGTCTGAACAGAAGCCATTCAATTTGCATAGGAGCTTACATTACCAATAAATAGAACAAAACATGGCATTAACTGGAGTCAAAATCCTGACTTCCTTGCCTGTAAAGGGAATGGGCATTTGTTCCCTACTTAAAATACATAGTAGAAATATAGGAAATATTCCTCTGGTATTGTTGCAAGCAGTGCATAAGAACATTTCTGTGTTTACCTTTTCTTTTCAGAAATCAAATCAGATGTGTGAAATTTAGCAAGAGAATGTTAAAGCTTCATTGTAAATTCAGTGTATTTTTAGAGATGTGCTATCTGCTTTAAATACTTTCTAATTTGGATCTGAGCAAACAAAATCTGTTGGCTGAGATAAATACCTATGTAGGATGGAGAAGATTTTGGCTGGGATATATGCAATCAAGCATATTAAAAACCTTTAATAAAGCATTAAAAATCGTTATAGTGCTTTATCAACTCATAATAAAACACAGTTTTAGGATTCAATTTTCCCTTAGGTTTCACAGATTAGAATAATAACTTTAAAAACCCTGCTCCCTTGAAAAATGGTGTATTTCAATGTGGATACTGTCTGTATCCATGTTACCACTGTAATGGTCTTTCCTCACAAAATGTGGAACTCCCCAGCAAGGGCTGAGCAGACAGAGCCCAGATGGGCATTTCTGCATCCATAGCAAACACTGCTCCAAAAAGTGACAAAGTGGTTCAAATTCCTTGCCATGGATGTTCAGAGTTCACTGGATTTCCCATAGGGTGCCCTCTTCAGAGGCCTTTCCAGCAGAGTATGGGATTCCTGCATGTCAGGACCATGTCATGTCTGCTAGCTCGATCCAGATTCTTTGGGTCCCGTCAGACACCTGAAAGGACTGTGTCCATCTGAGCTTAGGCAGCTCTTATCCCAAGCCTCCTCTACATTCATAGGACTGGATACTTAAATTTCTTCAAATATCTAAGCCTCGGTATCTAAAATTTGGTAGCCAAAGTTCCAAATTCGTTATGCTGCACTACACCACAGACTGTAAGGACATTCTGACAGCTATTTCTAAACACACTTCAAAATACCTCACAAAATTTGCATATTTTAAAGCTGGTTTTGTAAACTCCAAAACTCGCTCCATGCCTTACTGCTATCATTGCACTCATGTTAAAAGCTGTATGTTTGGCTACAGAAAAATATTAAAGAATGATCAGAACACATGAAACACTGTGCTCCAACAGTCCTTCCTTTCTCTTGGGCTAAGTATTTCTGGGAATCTTGTCAGATCACTGCAGGAGCATGGCTTCTCTAAGGCTTAAAGGCTTCTGTTATAGGTAGGGGAGAGAAAGAGTGGCAGCATCATGTATTCCCATCCATTCAGCCAAATCAATCTGTTGTGTCAAGGGGTAATAAGTGACCCTCTTTTTTCCTCCTTCTCCCAAGAGAGTCCATTCTGCTGGGCAGTACCTCACTTTCTAAATCACAGCCCTGTTGGGATGGGGATCCCCACTTATCTCCGGTCCCTGGTCTCAGGGTCACTCCAACTCTTCTGTGATCACCTAGGGCAAAACAGCCCTCCAAAAGCAGAACTTTCCTGCTCTCAGCTAGATACCACAGGGCCAAGAAAAGTGCAGTCAGCTTCCTTAAGACCTCCCTTCTGGTTCAATGAATCTTGCCCTGCTGTGAATCACCTCATATGCTTCCCTCAGGCACCTAGCCTCAAAAGAGGTCAGAGTCCAGCCTTCACTCCTGTATTAATCCTTTCCCTGAGCTGGCTGGAAGCATCTCTTTTCTCAGTGAGTGGCTTTAAATCATCTCCCTCAGTCCTTGGATTTCATTGCAGTCAGCATGTGTCTAGAATGAAGAATTGCAGCATCCCAGTTATAAGCACCCCAGGCTTTTATTAGGTACAGTCCTAACAGCCTAATTCCATGGTTTAATCATTAGATAGGTCTTCCTGTTAGAGATCAAACTTCAGTCTTAGGTCAAGTTAACATTTTTTGTTTAATGAATGTTCCCCCATACCAGACCATGTACGGTCAGAACACTGGTAATCACCCACCACACTGCTTGCCTTTTGCACCACTTGAGTGAATTGGTTTCAGAAAATATCATAGTCAAGAAATGTTTTTTTCCCCCTAGTTAAGGTAAAAACGCACATACTAGAAACTACAAGTCATTGGTAGCATGCAACAAGTACCTGAATGTAGTTTGTCTTTCTTGTGAATGAAACTTATCTCATTCATGTCAGAAGCAGTGTTGCAGTAGTAACACCATGAACATTGTAAAAAGTTTACATAACTATGATAGTCTTCCACTATGCTTTTGGGAAGAATACCAGAGCTCAGTGGTAGCAACATTTAATGCAGTCCTTTTCTTCTGTGTGAGTTTGGGGAACATGGAGGTTCTGTTTTGGGTACAAGAGCCACATAAGAACCAGGCAGTCTTCTAATTTCCTGAAATGCCAAAATGACAAAAATAAATGTCAACATTTATCCCAATGTTAGGGACAAAGGAATGTTATTGTAGGACAATACAGATAGCAGTACTTCAACCACCCGATACACAAAGAACAGATTTTCAAAAGATATTTGAACTGACCCAGGAGCATTGGAAAAACTCCATCCTTGCAGAGTTCAGTCTTGGACTCTTGGCAGCCAATATTCCTCACAATAGGAGGGAGATTTGCCAAGGAATTTTGGATCACGTCTCTTCACTTATTCGAGACTTTGAAATGTGTTTTGCAATCCATGGAGGAAAAAATGGGAAGAAATTAAAACTGTGACTCAGAACCATCCCTAGAAGGTGTAAATTAAAGGGTTAGAAGACATCTCACTTTTAAATGGTGTTCACATTCAATAGAGAAAAGCACCCCTTGATGTTGCAGTGACTTTTTGATTTAGAGCTCGGTAATTAAAACCAGCTATTTTTAAAATGGCTGTTTGTTAATCCAAGATGCTGTTACTTTGCATTTCATTCCAGGCAGCACTTTTATAAGTTTTCTCATAAAAAGTACCCCAAAAGGACTAGTTTTAAACCAAAAACCCTGTGAATATTTATCTTACGGATTTAAGACGTGATGAATTTAAGAAGCTTAGGAAAATGCCAGCAAAAGTCCACCAGTGCTTTCTAGCACTGCAACTGATGCAATATAAATTGAAAATTAATTTCTTTCAGAAGAGAGGGCTTGCACTGGAAATAGTAGTCTCTCACTGCAGGTCCAAAGGAAGAGGGGAAAATGTTGTGATAGTGCTATGTTGGATCCCTCACAGCAGATCATCCCAGAGGAGGGAACTGGCTACTCCACATCCCCTGGAGGAAGAAAATCCCATGGCCTTAATTTTTTATCCAATTGGATCAATATGAATGGTCATTAAGATTAGATTTTAGACTAGATTATGAGGGTTTTTTTATCCTAAGAATGCAGTGACAGCTTGGTATTTCAGATCATCTGTGGAAAAGCATCATGAAGAAAACTAGTACAGATAAACTGCCTTTAACTTTGAGTTCCAGGGTCTATTCTGTGCAGCTAAAGTTGGGTATGGCAGATTATGAGCATCTGATTATGGGATTCCTTTAAAAGAAGACTTGATCCCTGTCTTCTGAGAATACTTTAACTTGTCGGTTTAGTCTTAAGTAAACTTTTTTTCTTTCTTACTTTACTCCTCTTATTTGTAAGTTCAATTTTTCTCTATTCTCATTCCTGTTAAATTGAGTTCTAATATTTGGAAGCCTTCCTATTCTAGAAAGAAGCTTGAAAATGAGAGTATGTCTTTATTTCTAGTAAAATCTGTTACCAGGCACCTAGCTAATGTGTCTAGATCAAAAGTTCATGGTTACACCTCCTTCTAGATCTGGAGTCTGAAGAAAATCCAAACACATCACCAAAGGGGTGTTAGAGATCTGTTTTCAGTGAATGTTGAGCACATGATAGTTTCTGACCAAGGGAAGAATTCAAACTTGCTGGTCTTGCAAATTCAAAGTTTTCCAGGGAGAAACCTCAGTGACCAGAGGATGCCAGGCTGAAGCTTAAGTGATATTACTCTGCAAGTATGTTTGCCAATGGCAACATGAATGTAGAAGCATAATTACATTTGGTCTGTGAACTTATGTAAGCAAGCGGGACTTCATCCATCCAAAAATTATTATAGTTGGAATATTTCCCTTCTTGTGAGTTTATATTGTGTCAATCTTTGACAAATATCTTAACTCATTTGTCAATAAAAATGAGAAAACGTAAGTTCAGAAGCATGTCAACACCTTCTGTTTTGTCATCAACTGTGATAAGGTTAACCTTGAATATTTTTGAATTTTTTTGGTAAAGAAGAAAAATGACATCTGTTTGGTAACCTCACATCTTCCTACACTTTTTGACAACATGCAGAATTTTCACTGAACTGTAAGGTTTGCTCATGAAAGTTGAGCTAATCAGAGATGGCTATCCAAAGTTCAGTCAATAAATAGCTTGAATTTCTAGCTTGTAATAATATAAAGGGATGGATCAATAAGAACTATGAAGATTATTTCTCCATTTCCTTCTGCTTCATATTAAGCTAGGCATGAAGGACAGAATACTTCCCTTGTACCAGTTTTTTGTCCTTAGCTATTATGCTGCACATGTTCAGGGGATAGAAAGAAGTATAATGAATATTTGCATTTAAGTAATATAGTCCTAAACAATACATATTTATAGCCTTTTCATATTTTCTAAAAAAAATATGTAATTTCAGTCTTTAGGATGCACATGATTTTTTTTGTCACTCTTGCAGAACTGGCTCAGTTATGGATATTTAGACCAAATCTCTGTCCTGAAAAATTAAGATCACTACTAAGAGCAAGCTTTTGTTTTGAAAATAAGTACATAATTTCTACCTTAACAACACAAAGCACAGCTTCAGTAATGTCAGCTCACACGAAACTTGTGAAATATCTATTTTGTCAGGCTACGTTCTGGAACAGTGAGGAAGTGTCCAGTTTGAATTGAATATCAATGTGGAGATTAAGCATTGACCAATGTGAAGTGAAGGGTATTTTTGAGGCAAAACAGAAAAAGCAAAGATCAGTAAAGAGAAATACATTTACACTCTTAGTATAGATTGTATGTTGAAAAAAGGTAACAAGAAGGATCCAGGAGAACCCAGTCAGTTTTAAGTGTTTACATAAACAACAGTTACCTGCAAAACCAGTGTCTTTTATGTTGTTTTTTTTTTAAGTCTGTGTGTACTTAGTATCTGTATCTCACCTGCAATTAGGGTTATTCGTGGCCAGACATTTAATGCAATTCAAAACAGAAGATTAAGACACAGGCCATAAATTGGAAGAACATATTTAATACTCACAAAGAGTTAAAAGTATTTTAATTGTCAGGATAGCTAAAATTCCAGGAAGGAGTCTAGGGAAATAAGCCAAAGTAATCTTGGAACAATTCTCTTTGAATATTCATTGAGGGCAAAGAAGGTCTGAAAACAGGAAAAGTTCAGAATGCATCTCTGATAAAGAAATTTGTAGAACAAACCAGAAAACTTAACTTTTCTGGTTAGGAAGTTATTAGGAATAATAACTTAGACTTAGGAATAACAAGTTAGAAGTGTTAGGGAATGCTGGGGCTTTTTTGGTCTTGGTTATTTGCCCTCAGTGCCAAAGAGGTCTGCTGTTGCAACTGAACATAATGTTAGCTACAAATTTGGTGTAGTGGGTAATACAGTGCCACAATCCAATATTTCTGTTAATAAATTCCATCTCAGAGAAGGAACAAATGCCTTAAATGCCAACAATTTGGGACACTCTGGAAAGGGTACCTCAAACTCTATATCTGTGAAAACAAGAAATAACTGCCTGAAATTTGTAAAATTAATTTCAATGCATGAATCTGCATGGAGGTGTGAAGGGAAATGAAAAAAACAAAGTATGAACCATGCCGCCAAATACCAGCACTAGAGAAGCCAACCTAGCTCATACAGTTGATCCCTAAATACATACATACTGATGTTGTGATGTTACTTTAACAAAAACCTAACTTGTTGTTATCTTGCAACCTAAGAATCATACCTAAGTTGTAAGAAGCAGGTTGTTTGTTTTTTTCCCCTCATGTGATGCCTAGTATCAGTAGTCAGGGTCCAATCTCCAGTTCTGGAAGCCACCAAGTGCAGATAGAATTTCAAGGAGAAAAAAGATACCTGGGGAAAACCAGTTTAAAACATTTGGTGCTGAAAGGATGAAGGGATTAGACATATAAGGATAAGAGAGAAGAGACTGTCATAACATGTAAAAGTTTTGCTATATAGATGTTCATTAGGAAATGTTCTGCATGCTTTTTTGGACTATGAAAGGAAAGACTAAGCCCTGATGTTTAGCCTTTTCCAAGGATGGAGTCTGCTCAGACCTGGGCACCTTGCTCCAGAGTTTAACCATTGGGGTTTACAAGGGCTGCAGCATCTTTACTCACCCTGTCACTACATACTGCTAAATCTCTCCCCACCTCCACTGCAACCACCCCCATGGGTTGTTGTAGATAGCAATTTAATCTCTTTGCCCTTTGCTTTTTAGGACTGAAAAATCCAGTTCTTTTTCCTCTCCTATGTCTTGTGCTCCAGACATCTTTGTGACATTCTCCAGTACATCCATGTATTTCTTTGTACTGGGGAGATTGAAACTGGTCACAGCTCTCCAGATGTGGTCTCAACAGTGCCAAGAGAAAAGGAAGAAGAATATGCTCTCCCAATGCATGTGTGTAGATGGTTTCCACTGTCATAATAGTGTGTGGCTGACTCACATTAAGCTTTTCTGTCAGGATTTCCAGGTCCCATGAAGCAGAGCTGCTCCACACCCAAGTCAGCCATGCATGTGATGGATTATCCCAGACACAAGACTTCATGCTTGTTTTTATTGAGCATCATGAAGTTGCTGCCAGTCCAATCCTATAGCTTTCTGAAGGTACTCAGCATAAGAATCCTGCCTTTTAGTCCTTCAGCTACTTAATCCCAAATTTTGTATTACCCACTAATTTGCTAAAAGCACACTCCATCCTCTCTTCCAAGGCAACTGTTGCCTTTTTCTCAACCTGGAAATGAAATTCGAGATAATTTTAGTAAAGAGGCAATATAAAAAGTGATCTTTATTTGAAGGCCTCCAGATATTGTAAGGGAAATATATCTACAAAAACCCACTTTCCCCATGGGAGAGCACATTTTATAGGTTTTAGGAAATCCAAATAATTCCTAAAAGCACCCATTAGGAGGAAAAATGGTGATGCAATTCCCCCCCCCAGGTC
>VWZN01017938.1:95936-110539 GCA_013396955.1 Regulus satrapa | reverse complement strand
TTTTTTTTTTTTTTTGACTGTGTCTATTTGTGATGCTAAAGTGATTGGAAAACTAAAAAAGAGCAAAACCTAGGTCTGCTTGAACTGATCCTGTTTCCCATTATTAGGAGGGGGGAAATCATTCTAATAAATGCTTATTTCACTTCTTATTTGATTTTTAGATTTTATTTTATTTGACTAATTTCTCTCCTTGGAGCAAACTGACCTGAGGCAACATATTGTTAGCTAATGTATGTTTGGAGAAACCTTGCTCTCGAAGATATAGCTGTTTAGTGTGCTGAGAGGTTCTCTAATTGGCCTTCAAAGGCATACAGCTTGGATAATAACCTAAATCTTAGCTACTTACTAAGTACCTATAGGCCTAATCAGCTGCCACCATTGGGACCAGTTAATGACAAAAGTGTCCCACTTCTATGTAACTTGTCTGTGTTGTTTTTGCTTATACTTTAGCATTTGCTGTCATTATGCTCTTTGGAGAAACAGGGCCATAAAGTTTCTTTCAGCCTTATGATTGTCCCTTGGGTCTGGCATGTGATTTTGATAACAGCTTGAATGGGAACTTGGTTTTTATTGGAACAGTACCAGGTCAATAGCTTTGAAGTGTAAATCTCTTGTTTTGTTTGCCCAAGAAGTGCAGATGAGCCCTGGTAAGGCAGGTCTACCTTGCCCTGGAAATATTTAGTAGTGTGCCTCAGGGATAGTAGCCTGATCTGAGGTGTTTCCTCACCTCTGGAGGGATGACTTTGTGGCTCTACAGCATTGCTGAGGAGTTGATGAGTTCTGCTAGGGAAAGATTCAAGGAAAAGGGGATGATCACTTTGCCCTTGTCCTCTGCTGACCACTGGCTGCCTCTTCTGTCTTGCTGTCCCAGGAGCCTCTGTGGCTCTTGTTCCTTTTCACCTATGGAATAAGCGTCTTAAATCCAATTTGCCTTTCTTCCACAGCTATGCAGTAAGTCTGCTGTGACTTTCTTTAGGCTTTCTAACTGCTTTAATAAGAGCATGGCCTTGGGAGATATCTTAATCTGGAAAGCCAAAAGGGGGATATTGTGAGGGGAAAATTGCTTCCTTAAGTTGCTTGCTCTGATCTGCAGAGTGGATTTGTGGGCCCTCTGCAGACTGTGAACAGGGATAAATCCTTGCTGTTCTCTGTTAGATAATCTATCATTGCTTTTGGGATCATTTCAGTGCTGAAAGGAACTTATGGATATGCAGTGTAAAGGGTATCCACAGTTAAGGAGAGAGTGATCTGATTGATACTCTTATGTTGACATGTATCAGCAGCCTATATAAGTAAGATGCATGTTTAGGTTACAAAAATGTATGTCTATATGCACACATACAGTGTGTGTGTGTATATATATGTATACAAGCTGTAACTAAAGATTCTTGTTGCCATAGTGTTCAATTCTAAAAAAACCAGCCCTCTCCCAATTCAGAGTGTTTTGTTTTTTTCAGAGCTCCTTTATTTATCATTAGTTTTTGTGTTCTTTATTCCTTTTATTGATGTTGCATCTAATGGTGTCAATCTGCCTTGAGATGTTAAGACAGACTATCAAAAGATAAATTTTCTGCAAGACTTAATTCAAAGAGATCTATTATTCCTGCAGCTCTCTTCCATGTTTCCAAATATGATCTCATGAATTTAAATAGATCAACTACAGTTGATGTCTCTTCTTGATCTATTTGAATTGCTTCTGAAGCTAGTGATCATATGCTTTTGTCTCCTTCATGCTGGTGGCACAGCTGTCTTCTCATTCAAGGCCCAACTTCTGAGGTTCTGGGATTATTGTATGCCTCTAAAATGGCTAGCTCTTATAAGTAATCAATTTTATCTCATTTTTGGCAAGAGTTTAATCCACACCAGGGTTTTGATGGAACGGTTCAATTACTCTTTCTCTTAAACTTGATAGTCAGATGCAAAAAGAATAAAAGGAGATGAGACAGTTTCCATAATTCTTAATGATATTGTGCCTTACTCTGCAATTAATGGTATTTATAGCTTTATGTACTCTTCTGCCTCCTTCTTGATATAGAAAGGTGAATTACTGCTTCCTAAAATCTATAATAAAGACAAAATAACTCCTGTAAATACCTTCTTTATAGATCGTTTGAGCAGTTAATTAAGTAAAACATGGTTTCTCTTTTCAGTGACTGAACAAAACTCAAAGCAGTTTCTAAGGAAAATGCGAGCCTTGTATATATGCTGAAGATGCATTCCACAAATATATTACAATTACTTATCTTGTAGCATTAGGTAATATTTTCTTTTCCTGTGAATGCTTCTGAGTAATAGCCTTGTTAGAACTTCTACAAAAACAAGCTTGACATTTCAAAATTCCCTGTTTATTTGTTCCCTGGAGTATCTCATCTAGCAAGTACTCTGCATTTCCTTTTCTGCTCCTACTATTCTCTTCTGCGTTGGCATCACATTTGAAGTGCAAATACATGACCTGCAAAAAAGTTGCCTCTTCTCTGAGCATCTCTGACCTGCCTGAAAGTGCACAAGAGCACTTCAGCCATAGAAAATTACTATATCTCTAAGATGTTTGTGCCATGTTAATTTTATTTGAATGTGAGAGTAGTAATTGCTTACAGTAATTCTGACATGCTGCACAAGCCACAGCATGTAAGCCATGTTCGCATAATACATACCTAGAGCTATTGTTCCTCCTCAAGAGGATCCTAGCAAATTAAGATGGTAAAGTTATCTTTCAGGATTGCCACTTCTTTAAAGACTCAACAACAATCTCAAAATATATCAAAGCAGTTAATTTGTTCCTGCTGTACTCAAGTGCCTGCATGTGTCTTAATAGCTTCTTAATGGATGCTTAAGAAATTCTGCCTGTGTCCAACAAACAGAGCTCTCAACACTTTATGGCTGATAATTACCCATGATTTTAGTTAATAGGGTTAATAGGCTGTAGTGAGAGGTTGGCTTTTTTGCTGTCACATTTGGGAATTCATTGTCAAAGACTTGTTACCTGGGATGTCCTGATGTGTTACTTTAAAAAAACAAAAACAAAAACCTTGTGGGGTGGAAAGGAGAAGCTCTGCATTCACTGACCTTCAGCAGCAGCAGATCACATTAAGCTGGATAACTAAGTATGGAATCAAGTTCTGTCCAAAATACTGTTTGATCTGTAACTTGTAAGTCTGGGTAGATTGTGTAGTTTCATAAAACTCTGTGCAGTACCAGATTAAATCTGTGCAGCAGACTTTCATTTCTGTGTGACTGCTTGTTGGGGAGCAGTCAGAGGTAACATTCTGCCCTGTCCTGCTGCGACCTCTCTAATCCACACCAAGAGTAATGGTGCAGAGGCAATGGGTGGTCACCTCCTGGTATACATGGAGGGATCATTCCAGCCCAACACATCCTGCTAAAAGAGAAACCAGGACAAAATGACAAAAATGCCTTGGTTTGGTTTTTTTGTTTGGTTTTTTTGGTTTTTTTGTTTGTTTGTTTGTTTGGGGTTTTGGGTTTTGTTTTTTGGGGTTTTTTTTGAAGATAAGTGTCTAAGTACAGCTTTCACAGTGATAGCTGGGGGGAATGTTGCTCTCAGCTTTTTTGTTGTCGTTGAAGGAAATTACTTTTATTTGTCCTCCAGGCAAATGGGTATAAGCACCACAAGGAGGGTTTGGTAGAAGCACATTACAGTATGTGTTTTGTGGCGTGGAAGCAGTAATTCTTGACTCTTCATTGGGCATTGCAGTAATGCAGGTGAAAATGTCCTGTTACACTGCCCTGCACACACCTTTCCCTCCACACCAAAAAAAAACAACTTTAAACAGAAAATAAAAAAATCCTCACTCTCAAAACAAAATCAAAAAGCCCTCACAAAAACAACAAAACAAACCCCCAAACAACCAGAAGTGATTCTCCTAAACCCCTTGAACAAATCCTAAACCAAGACAGATTAAAACACAGGGAAAACTTTGAGAACTTCATTAGTATCATCTTCCCAGAGAATATAAAAATATGCTTTAGGGATATGTTTTCATTGTACTCAACAACTTTTTTTCAAATTGAGAATAGAATTTCTTTATGACAGTCAAGTATCACTAGCACCTTTTGCTCTGCTCATTTCCCAGGAAACAAAGACAACATATAAATATAAGTTGACAATTCATACTTGCATGATGGTGTAATAGTAATGTGCTGTCTGATTTCACTACAGTCCAGTGTGTTGTCACTATATCTGGCTTAAATACAAAATTCAGATGAGCAATGTAGGATTATTGTGCTGCACAGGGCTATGTCTATAACAGAATGTGCTTCTTTGGAGAATGCTGGAAACAGTCTCTCTTCTGGTGCAGGAATATTAGATACCGTCTTTGTGTCTAAATGTGGTGAGCATATGAATGTGAAATATAAGAGGAGATCTGCCAACTGCTGATATCTTTCTGATTTCTCTGCCTCCATATGTCTTTCCACTGGCTGCCTCTTACGTCACAATTTCCATCCCCCTGCTCAGATGCTTTTATATCATTTTTGGAAGAGGAATCTGTGTTCATCTGACAGAAGGCATGCATAATGTGAGCTACTTATTGAAATAGAAGCAGTTCCTTGGACTGTACATATCTACTGATTTTCCTGAGTTCTCCTCTGAGGGTACAGGTAGGGAGGTTGGGAAAAGAAAAACCCAAAACACATTACCTTTTCATGTCTGACTAGATATGCAGTCCCTCAGTACAGAGTGAACTGCAAGAGGAGCATGACTCTGCAGATGTGTTCACATGGCAGAAAAAAATCATCCCAGTTGTGACTCAGTGGTTTATTCTGTTTGCATACACCAATACACAAGATGATTTTTATTTAATGTGCTTTAAAAATTCCTAAGGAGGTGTGTGTGCAATAAAGGTTCTTATTGAAAAATACACAGGTTTGTAGTTAGGTACATATTGTGCCTCTTGATTAGAAGAGTGGAAAGCAGTTTGAAACACTTCAATAAAGAAGTGAGATTTCTTTGCAAATTAACTATATAAGCAACTATCTTAAAACTCTTGCTTAAATACCAAAAGTGTGATTTTCATAATGTGAATTTTGTGTAACTGAAATAAACACATTTTCAGCTAATGTTTGTTTATAAAATAGGTACAAACGTATTTATAGTATAGTATAATATACTTATTGTGTATTGTCAAACCCAGTGGCTTACTAGTTTATTTGGGCAGTTTTAGGTCTTGTAACTGAATTCAAGATTAAAATAATTGTATCCTTTTTTTTAAAGGACTGATCTTTTTTGAAGGATACTTGCAAGTTTTTTTTTTCCCTAAAATTACCTCAATTCTCCAAGTAGTTGAGGTGTTTGAGTTTTTTGTTGCAGTGTGGTGTTTTTGGGTTTTTTGTTTGTTTGTTTTCTTTAATGATCTTGAGAGATACTTTCTCTCATTCTTCAGGTATGCTCCTCTGGAAAGGAACATGTTGCCCTTTAGCAGCTCTGTTCCTGCCTCTACCCCTGCTTGCAGCCCAGGTGGGTTTCTGTGGGTGAAGGAGCACTGAATGTTTTGTGCTGGTCAGAGACACTCTTGCAGCACCTTCTGCACAACTGACAGATATCCAGGCTATATTGTATTTTGCCTGCATCCTTTGATCCTAAAGAATCTGTTTTTGAGTCCTTTCACTCTTCTTGTCTGAACAATGTCTGTGTAATTTTCTGATTAGCAAGGCTTCAGGCAGGTGTAAACTAAGGGTCTGACAGTGAGTGGCTTGGATGCTCAGGCAGGGTTTGGAAATGTGTATATAAATTGAAACTTGTGAGGGTTTAGCTATTTGATACAGTATTCTTTCTCCAAGGTTGCATACTCGGTCACTTAGGATGGAGACTTCTTGTGCACTTGTAGAATACATCTTTTTAAAGGACTAAATAATCCATATTTGCATTTCTAAGTGGATATGAGATACTAAAGAAGAGCCATTAATTTACTGAGGGATTCCTTTAGACTGTGGACAGTCACTCTGGCTGGATCCTGCAGGAGACCATCATAAACAGATGCTGAGGTGATATAATGCACTATATTTTGGGTTCAAGATTATCTCCTTAATTGATAGCTGAAAAGCAGACACTTAAACTATTCTGACTTGTGAAATAATGGAATCTGTGTAAGTACAATGAGGAATTGGGATAGGGTAAGGGGGCAATTCCTGGACTATGCTGTTGCAATCCCATAGCAGTAGGCTTTCTAAATCTGTGTTAAACCTTTCTTTGCACACAAGAAGTCTTTTCCAATAAAGACAGAATCACTTGTGCATGAGATGTCCCTCCTGTGTTGTTTACTTGGTCTATGGGTGCCTCAGAAGTGCTGGTTCCAGAGGGTGATGGGAATACCAGGTCTGGCAGCTGGTGGCAGCTCAGGGTATCTGGGTGTGGGGGACTTGATCTGAAGATTCTGCCTATGAGTTTACCAGAACAGGTTGTAGATGTTTTCATATCAGCCTTGAGTGTAGCCCTCCCACCTGTCAATTCAATGGGAGCTTTGGTGCTGCCTTTGTGAAGGAGTAACGAAGGCAGGACATCCCTGCAATGTGTGCTGGAGAGTGGATAATTGTTTGTAACATCATCCTTTTTAATTATAACTTCAGTCTCGATATTTTAGTTCCTCATGTTTCAGAAGAGATGAATCTTACCTTTTTAAAGAATGATGTTTCCTTGCATAAATGATATGCCTACCAAAAATCAAAGTAATCTGAAGTGTGTGCTGATTATCTTATGCAAATAATTTCAAGTTTATCTTGGGTAACACACTTGTTTCATTTTAAGGAGCATAAAAATGCACTTTGAAATGCAGACTAATGTGGCCAGATGAATTATACCTTAACTGAGTTCTGCTTCATTTGGGGCTAAAGGGAAGAAGGGCAGCAGAGATTACAATTGAACCAGCTGACAATGTACAGAATATCTGCCTCTGTTACACCTAAAAGATTAGTACAGCATCCAAGATAATTGCTGTTTAATAGCTGCTCAGAGATCCTCATAAAGAAAAGCAATGACTGGGACACATTTTATGGGTGTATTGGTTTTTTTGCTGCAATGTGAAAGTGGCACAATGATTGTATGGCTCTAGTCAGTGTAAAGAAACTTCTACAAAAGCTCTTTAACACGATGTATAATGATTATAACTCACAGGGGAGCATGTATTATTCGAGGGAGGATGGTTTATCTTGCATATCTAACACTTTTTCTAATTATTGTGCTTTAAACAATGCCTAATAAAGCAAGCTACGCACTATAATTGAAAAGCTAATAACTGCATTTTTCTTCAGAGGAATGGTGGTGTCAGCTTTCCTTCTCCAACAGGTAGTGGTGGTCTCTGAGACACCGTAGTGACTATTTTATGCACATTACATGCTAAATGCTGAGATTCCATCCACATACAGATAGGGTAATGGTGGATCGTTAAATATAAGTCAAGCCTTTTTTATCTTTCATCTGTACTCTGGGAACAATTCATTCAGTGTCATCTGACAAAGTGTGGAATCCTAATGAGCCACTAAGGGAAAAAGTAGGTTTGTAATGTATATGTTGCTCCTATGAAGGGTGCTCTTTCTGTCTCTATTATCTTTCCACCAAATATAAATATTGTTCATTTCAAAGCTCCCATTTCTCCTTTTTTCACCCCGACCTGTTTTCCTTTGCTTCTTCTCTGTAGGTGAATGAGCCCTTTAAATTTAGCCTTGGTAAGGAATTAGAGGCCTCCTGCTAAATAGTAGCTTGGAATACTGCTTTTGGAATGCTCATTGGTTACTTTGGTGACTAATCAGAGAAAAATATAAGTAAATCACCAAATATGGAATCAGTTTTGAGAGGTGCGAGTTGCCTGATTTTCCTTTTTTTTTTTTACTGAGAAATTTGAGCTAAAAAATGAACATGTCAAGAAACTCTGGAACTTCTGTGCCTCTTGATTATCAGTTAATGTTACACACAAATAAGGCAACAGAAGGATTTATGTCAGTCTAAAGTTTCTGGGTTTAGACTGAAGAAACATGTAGGTACAGACCATGGAACACTGATACTTTGTCACCCATTTGCTATTATGGATTGCTTAACTGCGTCTGTCAATTCCCTCCCTCCAACCTTCCTTCTAGCTTTGTATTAAACCTCTAACAAAGGGCATGATGAGACAGCCAAATACACCTCAGTAAAACAGTTCTCTAGCTGAAACCATATTTTACAGATGATTTCTAATTACACTAAAACGTGTTTCCTTTCTTCTTGCTACCATTTCTCATCAACTGCAACAAAATTTCCCACTTATAAAGGTGCAGTAAACTGGTAAGAAGGAGAAACTCGGACCAAATAATTTCTATGTGCTTTCTCTTGGTCTAACCTAATCCTGTTTCAGTTGATAGGGCGTAAAATGAAAAGAGATTGTGATCACTTAAAGGATGCAACTTCGTATATAAATGTTGTTTCTAAGAGTATTTGTGGCAGGTTCTTTGACCTGTTTCTTCCTCTTCTCTTCTAACATTGTGATAGCTGAGTGCTTTAAAGGCATCTTAGCAGGAAAACAGGTATCTCAGATGTCCAGTCTGCAACGCATGCAATTATTTTGGGGGGATGGGAGAGGGAGAAATAAGGCCTGACTACTATACAAATAGATCATAAGACTGAGGAAAGTAGCTCGTATAATTACAGCCTTCTAGCATGGCAGGATGAGGTGGATGTTTTAAGCATGGGTTGCCAGAGGGCAGTATTGCTTAGAGAAAAGACCTGGGTGCTGCAGGAAAAGTTTTCTTCAAATGCCTTTTCCTTCATGTTCATCAGATTACTTCAGTAAATTGTTAGCTTTATCAAGAAGAGGGACAGGGAGAAGTACAGAAGGCCCAGGAACCATTCAGATCTTGGGCAAAACACAAGGAATTAGTTAATATAGTAGGTTGTGTGTCTGTACCTGACCCAGGACCTAGTAAATTTTCCCTTTATCTCCAGCATTTTTAAGTGTTTTCTCTGGACCTGAGATGCAAGTCTGCCCCTCAGCTACTGAACTGCATCTGCATTCTGCAAATGAGTAACAAAGGAGAGACTTTTGCAGAAAGCAAGGTCCATAAACAGACTTTTTGGGCTTCCCAGACCAGTGCCAGCAAACTTGCATGTCACTGTTGGAGCTGAGGAGTTTCTGACCTATCTGGCGAAGCAGAACTGTGTTAAAGCTCATCTCATGGCTTATTTTCTCTGCCGGGAGGCTGTTTTGCATGCATCAAAGTGGCTATAAGCAGACTTTAATATTATCCTTCAGAGACACCAAGGCAGTGTTACCCAGTCAGCAGTTTCCTGCAGCACTTCTGTGGAGAACAAAATCTATTTCCGGGTAGAAGTGAATGTTGCCTGTTTTTTTTTCTACATTATGGGAACTCAATACTGGCAATGCAGCCAGATGGGCAAAGCGGAATTGCTTTGCACTGGAATTAAAATTTAGAGTAGCAGAGTTGAATTTTCTCTTGTCATCCACGTTGAGCATTCGATTCTTCTGAGACTGAGGAGGTGAGAAATATGAGACCTGAAGGAGCACAAACAGGTCTTTGAACAAAGGCTGCCTACATCTACATGGGACAGGTCAGCTTTCCTTTTGGATATTCCTGAACCCTTTTGATCAAGGGTTAGGCACAGCTACTATCTGCTCCCAGCCTTTGGCATGGGACTGAGGATGGGGGAGCTTGCCTTTGGAGCTTGTGCATTTGTTGTTTCAGAGCTGGCTAGGATGCAAGGGTCTGCATGAGCTCTGCCTGTCAAAAGGCTGAAAATGGAACAAACTATTTATTTGAAGAAAGTGCTTTCTAAATGGTTTAAATGTTTTTGATGCAGGTGGGTGGTCTTCCTGCCTTTTTCAGGACCTCCTAAGGGCATGTTTCTATGCTACAGGGGCAGGAACCTCTCCTATTTGTACAGACTGCAGCCTTCAGCTCTTGGCTGCCAACTTACACTGGACCTTGTTGTGAGTGGACAAGTATTCTGTGTTGTCACCTGGCCTAAATGGCCTGGCAGAGCTCAGAGTAACAGTTGGGGAGGACTTGGCAAAAGCTTGGGGCTCACTGGGATGCTGGTAGCACTCAGGATCTCCAGCAACTTTTATTTTACACACGTGCCAAAGTGTTTGAATGACCAAGATGCTACCACTTCATTAACCTCTGAGTTTAGGTTGTTTTAAGGTATAAAAATCCTGAGTCCTTAATTCTCAACTTGATGACAGCCACACAATGCCTGTAAGGACTTGCAAATAGTGTGGGGATAGCTGAGTGACAGTTGCAACTCTAGCTTTTTTTAGGTGGTAGGATTATCTAATGAAAGTTTTGTGGGAGACATACACATATGAAGACACACAGGCTTATGAGCGAAATAGTGTAGGGAAAGAGCTGTGTAATATTGATGAGACTACCTTGATGCTATGTATTGAAAACCACAAAAGTAGCCCATTATCTTGTGAAGGTCACTGATGCTTCTTTCTGTGTGCTTCTTCTATATTCAGCCTGAGCTGTTGCACTGTCTTTGCTAGTCTGATGACAGTCTGTGAAATCCCTACTAAAGGTTGCTGTGCAGGCACAAATGCAAGAGACAGTATGGTGTTAAATCCTGCTTTGGGAGGGGGAAGCCTAACAAAGCCAACAACAAATGTCCACCACCATGGCAGCTTGTTGCAAGTTGTTACCTGTTTTAATGATTTTTCACAGAGCAGCTTAGGGTGCAAGAGGATGTTCTTTAGGGTTTTTTGTTTGTTTGCTTTTTAAACTTCTGTTATGCTTCAGCTGCGTGCTGCTAGTAAGACAAAGATTTCAGTGGGGTGTATGATGTATGAATCCTGTCACTCTAGGTGCATGAAACTTTGACTCACCAACATGCATTTAAATACTTGTTTACAGAGAATTTTTATGCTGCAGTCTGTGAAGCTGACTGAACTATTGTTATAGGTACTTACCAAGGCTTGCCCTGATTTGAGGTCTAATTTACATGATGAATTCTGAAAGAGAAAACTGGCTTGCTTTCTCAAGTACCTTGACTGTGAGGAAGGCAGAGGAGTGTCATGGTGTTTCAGGAGCTGCTGTGCCATTACAAGTGGTTACAGAATGAACATGTGTTTTACTGCAGTTAATGGCTGAAAGGGGTTCTCTGGGAGACTTCAATGTTGTTCTTTTTTTCTAGTTTCTCACTTGGACACTGAAGACATGAAAGCAGTCTCACAACTTGCTTTTGTCAAAGCTGATGTCAGAGAGATTTTTGAAAGTAAGTTTTGTACTGTTTCAGGATGAAGTACTATGTTAGATTGTACCTTTATTAAGGACCATTGAGCTGATCAGATTTTTCATATGCCTGATTAGACACTTTTCCAGAGGATAAGAACTTCCTTTTGGAGTCCAGGCCCAAATATCATGAGTAATAGCTGATTTTATAGCTAGTTTATGGTTATGGTGCTTTGCCATCAGAGAGATTGGTCTGCTTCCATAAGTGCTTGACCTCTTACACTGTAAAAATCATTAGTAGTTTCTTTAAGAGTTTATATTTGCCATACAGTCAACAAAATTCTAAAAGCATAATAGAATATAAGTAATGTAGTTATCTAATTAGTGAAATTACATGTGAAATATATGCAAGCATTCAATCTCCTTTTAAAAATGAGTCCATTCTATGGAACAAAGTGCCAACATGTAAATTCTGGAAAGGACATATAGTAGTCTTCATACTAATTCAATACAAGTTTCTTAGGCTTTTCATCTTTAGCTAAGTACAAAAATAATTAGGCTTTGTTGTGGGGTTTTTTGTGGGTTTTGGGGGGATTTTTTGTTTGTTTATTTGCTTTCTTAATAAGGATATAACTGTACTACCTCTGTCTTGGATTGCCCAGCGTGAAGTCATGTAGGTTGTATGTCCAATTTTTTTACAATTTTTCTATTTGGTTTTGAATTTTTTCATGGTTGTGGGTTTTGTGGGGGTGGGAAGGGATCTAGTTTTCCTGCAAAATTTGAACAAACATTTTGGTTGTCTTGGAGAGCAGATTTATAAAAAAATATATCTGCCTACCTCTTATAGCTTCAGGGGAAAATAAACCCTCAGTGTAACCATGACTTGGAAAGACTTAGTCAAGGCCAGTCATAACCTGGGGTGTGAAATATTTTTCTCATACAGATGAATCCTGTTTGGTCCGTAGAATTTATTGTGCTGTTTCTGTTGAGTGCAATTGAGCTGCATTGACCAATTAAGAATTTTTTTTTCCCACTTCTGTGGAATTAACCTCTGAATTAAAGAGGAAAAAGCATCCCTTTGCTCTTTCAGTGTCTTGACTGCTTGTATCTAAACAGTATGGATGAGAAAAGCATTGTCCTCTGCAAATTTACTGAAGAGGAAAAGGGGATGACACAGGGAGAATGGGAAGTACTAAGAAAAATTAGGATGTGGCAGGAGTTTACTGTAGAAAAAACTGTAACATACACAAGGGAAAGAAAAAAGTAGTGTGTGCAGGTCTGATTAGATGGTGACATGCTGCAGTTAGAGGAGACCAGAGTTTCACAGGCAATCTTGTTTCTGTATGTATTCAGCTTCTGAATCTGGCTCAAGCTATTCTCAATCTCTGTGAGTAGCTGCCTCTAAGCGGCACACCTGCAGACTCTTGATAAGGCCACTGTCTCTGTGGTGCTGCATGCTGTGAAATGGTGTCCTCATGCTTTAAAGCATGGGAGACCTAATCAGGGCAAAAGCAGAAGTCAAGACTGCAGTATACTGACTAAAGCAGTAGTTCAGTCTTCAGTCAGCCTCTCCAGAGGTTTTTAGACTGAGCTGTTTGACGGGGTTGAAGCTCCCCTGTAATGAGTCCAACTGCAGAGATGAACCTGCACTGAACTGTTGCAAGAAATATTTTTTAATAACTGTTATTTCCTTCCCCCTCCCCCCAGTTCCTTTAAAAAAGCATTTCAAGCCCCAGAGAAAAAGGAGGAGGATCTTGGAGAATCCCCAACCAAGAAGAAGAAAGCTTTGGTGTTATAGGATGAAGGTGATAAAACGGGAGCTGTGCAGAAGTCAGCATCAAGGGGTGGTGCAGGTAGACGGAAGTCCAGAGGGAGCTCAGCCTCAAGATATAGTCCAGGAACATGTTCAGGTGGATGAAAGCCCAGAAGAAACTCAGCAACTCTGCTCACCAGTACAGCTGGATCAAGAGGACCATCCCTCAGCAGCACAGCTACTGCCCTCTGCTCAAGAGCCTCAGGGAGGGAATGACATCCATGCGCACCCACAGAGGGAGCCAGTGCAAGGAGGCATGGCCCCAAACATGGGACCACAATCAACACACTTGGCGTGGGAGTTCCCAAAAGTCACTGTTGAGGTGCAGCCCCAGAACGTGAGCCAGGGGTGGGACTCCCCAGAGGTGACGGTGCAGGTGCAGCCTCAGAGGCCAAGCCCAAGATGGGAAGCCCCTTCAGTGACTGTGCAGGTGCAGTTACAGCAGCGGGGCCCAGAGCCATCTCTCCCACAGGTAACTGTACAGCTACAGCCCCAGGAGTGGGGACAAGGCACTGCTGGCATCAAGGTCACGGTGCAGCTACAGTTGGGCTGTGTCCCAGAAGAGGTAACCCGCCTCCAGAACGAAGGTGAGGGAACGTTAGGTAATGGAGAACAGTGCACCCCTGCAAAAAGTCAGGGGGAGATGATAACAAGATCTGAAGGTGAGAGAGAGCTTACTGCAGTGGAGCTGGTACTACAGGGGGCTCTGAGCAAAAAACAGGATCAAGGAAGAGAAGTGGAAAAATCCAAGCAGGAACAGAGCCAAGAGGAAAGAGTAGAAGTTGTGGAGCTGCATGACATGCAGGCTGGAGACAAAGCAGGCCTGAATGGGATGCTGACAGAGGAACAGCTGCAGGACCACAGCCAAGTGCAGGAACAGCTAAAAGCAGACCTGTATCTGCAAAAGGAAGACCAAAGAAGTACAGAGATGAGACAGGAGCAAGGTAATATCCAAGAAGGGCCCAGGAGGATTGCAAAAGACTGGAAGGAAGACCTAGGACAAGAGCTGTCTAAGAAACGTCCAAAAGAGGCTCCAAATTATTTTGTTGCTGTTCCAATCACAAATGATCAGGTACTTTGAAGTAGCTGTTTCTATTAAAAAACTTAACCTAGGCTTAATTTCTTGTCTTGATTGCAAGGGTTATTAACAAACCAAGAGTGACAAATTCTGCCTCCTTACCCCAAGTGGTTTGTTTGGTCTGGAATGGAGTTTACTTCCTCATAGCAACCCTTAGGTGCTGTGACTTCTTTTTTTTAGATAGAGCAGTGTTATACACCTCCATGTTTCTGCTACTGCTAGGGAAAAAAAAAGAAAATTTCTGTGATTGCCACTGCCCTTTCTGAGGAAGAAACTCAGGTCTGAGGTGGTATCTCTCATCACTAGTGTCTTCTATTCTGTAATCTTTAGTCAAATAAAAGACCTGGCTTTCATCATCTTGTGTTGCCCCATTCTACATTTTCTTAGGGCTCAATTTAGTGCAAGGATATTGATGTGTTTGTTAATCTCATTTTCCACTGAAGTTCACAGTAGAAAATGAGGATTTCCTTCTCTTCTGTGGGAGATTATATAGAATTGATCTGGGTTTGGTTTTTTTGGTTTTTTTGGGTGTTTTTTTTT
>VWZN01017938.1:76810-95905 GCA_013396955.1 Regulus satrapa | reverse complement strand
TTTTTTTTTTTTTTTTTTTGTTCTCCATCTTTTATTCAGTAAATTTGCCCTGAGATTTTATATGGTTAGTTTCAAGAACTCATGTGTGCAGTCTGTATGCTCATACTTCAAGGTGTGCTGTATTCTGTGGCTCCCATGTTTAAGCACTGTCGGAAAAAGCAACAGTTCATTTCACCTCCATAACGTTAAACCAAAGTGCAGCAAACAATGAAAATACAAATAGATATATTCTTTTCTAGAGGCTTTGTGGGGGACCTAAAGCACTCCAGTTACCACAGTAAATGCTGCTCCTGAAATATGTAATACAGTCTTGCAGGGCTTGGCTGCTACAGGCTTTTATGATCCATAGAAGTAAATTGCAGAAATTATACAAGCTGGAGAGACAGAGTTCAAAATTTATTTACTAGTTAGGGGTTTTCAATGAGTTTTGCATAACTTCTGCACAAGTCTTTGGATTTGTAAAGATACTGTCACCTTGAAATACTTATTCCCATTCTGCTGCTATGAATTTTGAAGCTCATACAAAGCTTTCTGAAAGAAGACTATGGAATGTTTCATTTCCAAAGCAGAACTTTAAGTACCTTTATGGACAGACTTTTTTAACCTTTAGCCTTTCACAGACAACTGAGATCTGCTGATGGCAGTATTTTGTTTGCAGCTGCTCAAGGTATGCAAAAGCAGACAGATCTTTGTCCCAATATATGCTGTTATCCCAAGGGAGCTTGGACAGGATTCTGTTCCAGCATTGGGGAACAGCAGCATTGTGAGGTAGGACATGCCCCATGCTCTCTATGTAGGGGCAGTAGATGACTCATGCCCTTTTAATGCGCTCAAATAGATTATGAAGAGAAAGAAAAGCCTTGATATGCTAAGGCAATGAACAGATTATTCTACCTGAAAGGAACAGGCAGGGGGATGTCTTAATTTGAATGAGAAACCAAGTCCAGCTAGCATGGGCAGAATGGAGAAACAGTATATAAAAGGGGTAAATTATTAATATTTGTATTATATATATATATACACACACACATCTTGGTATTTTTTCCTATAGAGAAAATGTAAAAGACAAAACCTGAATATTAACTTGTATGAAGAGAGTGAAAATACAACATTCTACTATCAGCTTCTGCTAGTAGTTTATGGTGCATTTTCCAGTGAAACAAATAGATTTTTTTTTTTTGTTGCAATATGTAACTTAATACTTTTATTTTTCCTAACTTAAGCTTTTATGCAGTCTCTGGCATGACTATTTATACTTCAAAAAGGCAATAATTAAGTAGGATTCATGTATCTGTTGTACGATTTTCCTTTTTTTTTTTTTTTCTCCAGTGTAACAAGCAGTTGTAATACAGTAGGCTTTGTCAGGCTTCTGAGTTTTTGTTTTTACCTAAGTTAAGTGTAAAAACACTTATGCATGTGTTAGAGGGAGACTTCAAAGGTGCCTTCCTCTTGGTAGGCAATTATTTGCTCTGGCGTAGTGTTGAGCAGAATGATCTTTGAAGGTTATCTGGAGGATGGCCTCATATAACTTTAGTGGTTTATACATATGACTGGCTTTTGAGAGGTGAACAAAAGTGCAGAGCACATCAGGAAGATAAATGCCAGGAAGGGAAAATAACTGTGTAAGCTGAAGACAATGTTGGCAGATGAACAAATGGGTATGAAATGGGCAAGGAATAAATCTAAGCTGGAAATTGGAAAGTTTCCTGCCATCTGAGGAATGAGATCATGGAACAGCTTGAAGGGTCATGAATGCTTAACTTATTCTGCTATTTTAATGAGTTTTGAGTGTCGTAATATATGGTCTAGGACCGCATCATGTGCAGCCCAATGAATGTCTTTCCCCTCTTTTTCCTTTTTTTTCTCTCTTAATTCTGATTTCTACAGGCTTTCCTGCACTCTCACACCAGCTCTGGTCATTTGGCAACCCTGACATCCCTGCTTGGATGCTCTGCCGAAGCTGTTCCTCTTAAGTGCTACCTTTAAGGGTAGCCATGACCTGAGACAGTCCTGTGTGAGGCCCTGAAAGAAACACTGAATAGTGCAGTACTGTACATGTAAAGAGTGTGAGTAAAGAAATCGTAGAATGCTTTGAGTTGGAAGGGATCTTAAAGGTCATCTAGTTTCAACCCCTCTGCCATAGGCAGACACCTTTCACTAGGCCAAGTTGCTCGGAGCTCCATTCAACCTGGCTGTGAATACTTCCAGGAATTGGGGCA
Organism: Regulus satrapa; assembly: GCA_013396955.1. Taxonomy (NCBI): domain Eukaryota; kingdom Metazoa; phylum Chordata; class Aves; order Passeriformes; family Regulidae; genus Regulus; species Regulus satrapa. The sequence goes on along the minus strand of VWZN01017938.1, from coordinate 93,686 downwards.
TCCACAACCTCTGGGCAGCCTATTCCAGTACCTAAGCATATTCACAATGAATAATTATTTCTTAATATCTAATCTAAACCTACACTCTTCCTGTTTGAATTTGCTTTTTTCCCCTGTCATGTCACTCCATGCTCTTGTAAAAAATCCCTCTCCATCCTTCTTGTAGTCTCGCTTCAGGTCCTGAAGGGCAGAAATTAGGTGACTCTGCAGCCCTTTCCTTTCCAGGCTGAACAAACAGGATTGTTTCAGCATTTCCTCACAGGAGAGGTGCTCAATCCCTGTAGTAATCTTGGTGTAGCTCTTTGGGAGATACATGTCCATATCTTGCCTGTCTTGGGAGCCCCAGAGCTAGATGCAGCACTGCAGGTGGGGTCTCACCAAATGAAGTTGAGGGGTGGAGTCACCTCCCTTGACCTGCTGGCTAAATATGTGTGTATATACACATATGCACATGTGCATATCATAGTTTTGACAGTTTTAGATGCTTTTAATCTCTAAAGCACAGTTCTCTGATGTCACTAATCATACAGTTTGGTTGTTTGCTACTCTGTAGACCTTGTCTAATATAGAATATAGAAAGGTTTTAAAGGTGCTGTTAGAGTTTCAGGAATAATTATTTTGCCTTAATTATTTAAGAGAGATCTGCAGGTGGCAGGGCCTGGGGCTGTCAATATTTTTGTGTCCTTTTCAAGAAGACAAAGGAAAAGCCCTGTTCCTGTCCTGGTGAGTACATAGCCCCTTTGCATTTAAGCAGGGATTCAGGAGGCTGAACACCAGGCTTGTACTGGATTTAATCTAAAAATGCTATGGTCTCAGGCTTTAAGTATTCCGTTTAAAGTGCTTCCTTCCTGCCCCTCACTTCCCAAACCCCCCCCAGCTATCCCATCAATTACACAGCATTTATAGCAAAGTGCTAAAGACTGATGCACCAAAAAAGTGTAGTGATAGGGAAGACTGTTCCCATGGGAGTAGGAGCAGGAAGTGAAGAATCATATGTGAAGATAAGATGCAAGAAAAGACACTAACACTGCTCTGTTAAATATTTACATGAGACAATTTCACTCAAATTCCCAGATGTCTCCAACTGAAACACAAAAGGGTCTTCTTTCTTATTTAAAGGATGTTCTTGGAAAGTTTAGGTAAGGGCAAACAACAGGAGGCTTTTCTGTAGAATTACTGTTATTTCTTAGCACAGTCTGTTGAAGTAAAGGTTGTAGTTTGTGTGGTCGGACAGCTTGATGGTTTGATTCCTGCTCAAATGTTTACACAATCTAAACATATGCTGTAAATAGAAGGCTGCAATAAATTGTGCTTCAGTTGCAATAGGAATTAACTTAATGTAAGAGTCACTGATGTGTTTTTCACAGTGACAAATATACTGTAAGGGCTAGTAAATTCAAGGAGTTTGTATCTTCAAATGGTTATTTTAATTGTGTGTAGCTTTTATCCTCATGTTTATTGGGAACTTGTTAGACTAATCTCTTCTGATGTGCAGGTTGTGGGGCTATTTACTGGCCTGCACAATGACTGCTGGGCTTTATGGATAAAGATTGCAAAACAAAAGCATATTGACCCAGCTGTTTTGATCTATGTAAGAGTAAAAGGGAGTTCTAACATGTGTGAGGATCTAGGCATGTAAGGCAGAGTTTGCTCAATGAAATATTTTTCAGAGTTTAATTTTCAGAGTTTCCTCTGAAAATCTATAAAGGATTTCTCTGTAACTTGGGCTTCCACCAGATACTTAGTACCTGCATAAATGAATTTTTTGCTCACCTGCCTGTTCCCATGACTTGTTTACAAACCTTAACAACACATATTGGTAAAAAAAAAAGTCTTTGGAGTGAATTGTGTAAAGGCACAGATAGATCCACAAGAGCCGGAAGCTGGCCACACAGTTGTGAGGAACACTAGCTCAGAAAAGATCACATTTCCTGAGTCAATCTACTTTGCTTGCTGATACATTTTCCTTTTGGGAAGAGATATCAGTTTAATCTGTGATCAAACTTGTAATCAGAAAATGGCGTAAGATTAATTATGAAAATGCTATTCAATTTCCACAGTCTATTAACAACTGACAACTGCATGAAGATCCCATTAATATTTACACAGTACTGTGAGCTTTAATCTAACATGCTGCAGGTCAGATTCACACCTACTGTAAGATCTAGGGCCTCTGGTTCACAGGAGAGCTATGAATTTAGCCTGTAGGCTTTAAAAAAAGGAAAACGGATAAGCCAATTCCTGAAAAATTAAGTATGAAAATGAAAGTATGAATTATGATAAATCTGGGTGGGGAGGAGAGGAAGGTGTCTTTGTGGCCTCCTGGCTTAAACACTGAGTTGTGCTTTTTGATGTTTGTCAGCATTCTGAATATTTCCAGTAATGTGTAGGCATTTCAAAATGAAAATTTATTTCTGTCTCCTATTTACTCCACTGCAGATTTTGGACAGAATTGAAGATGTTCAAGAACTCATATTCTCTAAAGAACCTGACCTGTCAAGAGCTCTTCTTCCTGTTCAAACCATGCACCTTACTATAATAGTGGCTCATCTGGGAACAGAAGAAGAAGTGAAAAAGTAAGAATCCTGCCAAATTCAAGAGCAGCTAATTTTTCTGTGACTCTGTTAGCCTTACTGCTGCTATTGTGAATCATTATGTTTTATAAGAGCGTACATACAATTTCTCTTAAACTTTTTTGATCAGTTTCTTGCTTGCTTTCAGTACCTGTGGGGAAAGATCTTTACAAAAGCTAGCTGTGATGCATCAGAGATTGAAATTTTCTTTTCTGCCATGGGGTGAAGAGCAAAAGAAGTGTGGCTGTAAATAGTACAACTGCTTTCTCACTGTGTAACTACCATAAATTATCTCAACAGATGTAAGCTTCCCTGAGCTGCTGTCTTTTGAGAAACCAAAAGTATGGCTTTTCAAATCAGCCATACTTTTATTAGCTGGAAAATGTTAGCTGCTAAGATATGCTTCATTAAGAAGAAAACAATAAAAAAAAAAAAAAAATCAGCCTAGTTCCTTTCGAAGCTGTCCTCCCATTGAATTCAAGCTGTGGGCTGTCACTGGAGCCCTGTGAATTAAGATGGAGCTATTGACAGATGACTATGGAAAGCTACCCTGTGGTCAGGAAGGCTAGGATTGATAGAAAGGTCCAGAAAATAATGCCAGTCTGCTGCAGTTTTTCTCTAAGCCTTATTTTACTGTACCACACTGGGAAACCTGGAACTCCTTGACACAAGGAAGCAGAAAGGAAAGGCCCTTATGTGCCTGGGAAGGCACCATGTGGTAGAGGTGGGAACCTGGTGAGAACAACCCTTTCTCCAGGGGCCCTGGCGTGTATCTGCATGGGAATGAAAAACAGGCCTCAACACCATGAGTGTCACACAGGATCTGTTTGGGTGTAAAGCAGAAAGCCTAGCTGTAAAGGTGTCAAAAAACCCAATATGACAAGAAAAAATCCTCTTCTGCGCATACAGGCAGCACCAGTTAGGCATGATTAAGATGCGTGTGACAGGCTTCTATGAGGACTATTTTAAAATTAGCTGCTTTTTTTTGTTTGTTTTGTTTTGGGTTTTTTTGGGGTGTGTTTTTTTTTTTGTGGTTTTTTTTTTTTCATTCCAGAGACTTTTTTGGAGGGTCTGAGGGAGAAAAAAGTGTCATATGGGCTAAGGAGCCATGTGGAAGGCAGTGTATAGTAATTTAGTAATAAAATACTATGACAATGCTTCTGACTGGGCAGGCTGACATCCAAGAGGATAGGAAGCTAGTTGAGAGCAGCAATCAAAAGGGGAATAAATTGGTTGGGGTAGCGAGTGGAGCTAAGTACTGTTAATGAACTTAAGAGTAGATGTGTGTCTGTAATGTAAAAATAATGGACATACCTAATGAAAAGCAGGTCTGCTTTGCCAAATGTTTTTCATCCTGTGTCTTTTACCTACCTCCATAGCTCTTCTAAATGGGGCTGTGGTTTAGTGGCTACTGCTCTGGGCTGTCATATGAAAGACTGCCTTGAGCTTAACTGTTTCTCACTTCTCAGGCTAGCAGCACTGCTGGCCCAGCCCCTCACAGTGGGAGGGGGGGCCATCTTCAAATCTCAGGGCAGAAGCTGGAGCAGAACATTTTACATTGGTGTAGAACAACGGGGAATGGCTTTGAGCTGAAAAATGCAGGCTTAGGTTAGATATAGGTAAGAAATTCTTTACTACAGTGAGGCTCTGAACAGAGAGAAGTTGTGGATGGCTCATCCCTGGAAGTATTCAAGCAGTCTGGATGGGGCTTTGAGTAACCTGGTCTACTGGAAAGTCTCCCTACTTATGGCTTGGAAGGTTAGGACTAGATAATATTTAAAGTCCCTTGCAACAGCAACCATTTGATAGGAGAAGTTGTTTTAGCAATATTTAATTTTTGATTACACATCATGAACTTAAATGAAAGGCTAGATTAGACATGCTTGTTAAGAAGCTTGGAAGAATCAAAATCCTCTGCAAAGAATCCACTCTTTCCAGCTTCAGCCCTGCCCTTGCTATGTCTTTATCCACTGAGTCCCCATGAGTCTTGGAAACAAGCTGCTCTTATGCCATTACAGCTGAAATAGCTCCAGTGTAGTAAGGATTGTTCAAAATGTTGGCTGAAGTGGCCACTGTGTGCATTAAACACTCTTTCCAAAGGGTGTTTGCTTGTGCTGTGTGGGTTTTACTGCCTGGTTCATATTTGGATATTACACAGGTCTATTGTTTTAAAAAATATTTTTAAACTTTTAAGATTTTTAGAGAGCGGAATGAGTGCAGTCAAAACTTGTGCTAGGTGTAATGATAAAGTAAATGTGGTGGCAGTAGGCCCAGTAACCCATGGGATGGTGTCCTGCAGTCCTTAGTCATGCTGCAATCAGTTAGAAGTATGAAGCCTTAGTGGAAGGCTTCTGGTCAAACTCAGTTTGAAGACTGACAGGATGCCTCTTCCTGAGATGCTGGGGCAAACTTCAGCAGGTATTATGCTGTTGGAATTCTTGGTGTCTACATTTAGGAATTTAATTGTTATGCTTTTTCTGTGTCTTTAAGAAAAATGTTTTAATTTGAAGTAATACCTTGGGGTAATTCACGTTTTGTGATTTCCCTTTTGAGATTTCTGTGCAAAGCAAGGTGTGTATCTAAATTTATTAGCGTGGGACACAGAGCTGAGAACATAACCATCCATTTGATATTTTCTTACCTAGCCTGAAATAAGAGGATATAATGGAGAAAAATGCTAATTGTTCTTCAGATGGGAGAATTAATTTGTTTTAATTTAAGAATAAAATTAGTCAACCAGTTGAAAATGACAGTGATAAAGTTTTAAACTCCATGACACAAACAGAAGTTCACTTTTATCCCTTTTGACTCTTAGTAGCATAAATTTCTAACTTTTCTGGAATGTTAAAAAACTAAGTGTTCACTAACAAAATTCACTTCTAATATATAAACTAAGGTTGAAGTGAAAGATCTAATGTATTTGAAATCTACTTGTTACAAAGAATTAGCAATGAAGTAGTTGTGCCAGTGATATTTTGCATAGCACTACAGAGTGGTCAAAATCAGGTATATTGACTGGTATTAAAAATAAACAATATTTCCATATATAGAAAACCTAAAAACTTTCAGCATTTATATACTGATTATTTTTAAGGGCTGTTCTGGCACTGAAGCAAAGCAAGACTAAAGTGGAAGACATCTTGCAGGGTAAAGACCTTAATTTGACATTCCATGGGATTGGAGAGTTTAATAACCAAGTGCTATATGTGAAAATGTTGGAGGAAGACCAGAAAATGCTTAGCAGAATTGCAGGTAAGTAGAAAACCTCATTCTCTAGCATGTGTGATAAACCAGTTTGTAGAGTCTGTCATCTCCTGTAAGCACTGGATGAAGCTGTTGTGTATGACTGACGTGCTGCCTTTCCTCTCATGTCCTCTTTCTTAGCTGTTGAATATGAAGCCAACAACTGGGTTCTGGCAGAGCATTAGGCCTAAAATAGGTTGTCTGTACTAATATGGGACAGGTGAGATGCACTGACATGTGAAGATCACACAGCAAGGCTAATTTAACCTGCCCTGCTCTTGGAGCCTCACAGACCTGAGGTGTGTGCAGTGTTCAGAGTGACACCTCTAACTGAGGCTCTGCTCATTCTAATAATCTGAAAGCCTATTAAGTGTTTGCCCCAGCTGAGTATACAAGAACTTCCTTTAAACTAGAGTATGCATGAAATCATGAAGTACCTCTGGTATGAGAGGTGACAAAAATCAGTACTTGTCTGCATATATGTGTAGCACCAGCAAATCAGTCTTTTGCTTCCACTGTAGGTGAAGCAGAAGAGCAAGAATAGCTTGTCCTCTGCTCTAATTTCCGAAAGCACTGATGGGTTTATGAGATGTTCTAGACCTTTGATTTGCTTACCTGCATCTGAGTACAGTTTCAGAAGGACTTGATACTCTCTTCTACTGACGTGCCCAGTTCTGCTTTTAGGACCTGCTTTAGCCTGCAATGCAGAACCTAATCTGTGTCCTGGGCTTCTGTTCCAACAGAACAGAAACAATCAATATACATTATTTTTTTCTTGCTATTTTCATATTAAGGGAAAAGGAAGCATAGTTCAACTAATGCATCTCAAAAAAGCATGCAGTACAAAGACGCTGTGCAAACTTCAAAGAATATGGTTCTCAGAGGGATCTGTTTTCCTTTTTGTTGATGCTGTTTCCGACTTCTTCCAGTTCTCAGCTTTGATATAGTAGTTCTGCTCTCTTATGCTCCTGTTTATTTTACCTCTTAAGTAGTCAGTGACAGACAGGCTGTCTGCCTTTTATGAACAGCTTCTTTGCCTCAGTTATGTAAAATTAGCCACTTCACTATCCATTACCTCTTGCTTGACTCTGGCCATTGCTTCTGTTATTGTTCCATCCATCCCAAAGCTAATTTTGACTCAAACAGCTGTGCTTTTGTTGAAAGTACTCTGATGTTGTTCCTATTTGCTAGGATTGTTCCTACTTGCTGGGATTACAACCTCAACAGACTTGCCCGTGCACAAACTGCTTTTTCTTAAGTAAACTGTAGATCATCCTCACCAGAAGATAAAAAAGTCAAAGGCAGATGCTATTTTGATGTAAGATCATATTGGGTACATGCCTGTCTACAGCATGTATACAATTCAGTGCCATTGAAATAAGGGACTGATTCTTTTGATGCATGATTTGGCTATTTTGACAGCACTGCCTTGGCTCTCTCCTCACTCCTGAAAGATATAAAAAAAAGAGTACTTCACTCCTCATCTGAAAGTGTCTGGTTTTCCCTGGACTCATTGTCTTGCTTAACTGAGAATTTTGTTCCCAGTGAGTCATACCATACAAGGTCAATCTTTATCATACTATTTTATCACCATCAGAAGTGTTTAATTTTGGTTCTGCAGAATGTGGGCTATGATGATGCTCTTTAAATATCTTGGACCTACATTAGCTCTAGAAGCCATTACAATATTGGGTGGCAGATCCTTCATGTTCTCTGCTTGGATAACCTGCATCTTCAGGGTTTAGGAAAGCTAGTATCTAGCTTTTGATCTGAACCCCTTAATAATTAGATAGAGGAGAAAAATTTTGATTGCAAGCCCTGGGAATATTCTGCCAGTACTTGTGTTTTTAATGCAATGTGATTGTTCACTGATTGCCTGAAATAATTCCTTGACTGGGAGACAAGCTGCCAGTTTTCAAGCTGTTAACTCCGTTACCAATGATTTTGCCATTCAGAGAGTTGTAGCTTCCAGTGTTGTTTTATTCTGCATAACTTCTGACCATTTCTAGAACTTAATGAGTCTGGAAATTATGCAAATATGTATCAAAGTCTATCCTTTCAATGACATCTCCAAAGAGATTTTTTTATCCCCCTCTCTCAGCAAAGCAATTTGTTATATGATGAATAGGGATTTTTTTCTTTACCTTTTAATCAGTATTTTTGGTTGTCATGAGCTACATGTGAATTTTAAATGCTATCTCTCTGAGCAGCATGATTGGCCAATGATTTGGCTGGCAAAGGTCAAGACACTTCTGTCATCTGTATCTGCCTCATCTCCCACCCTTATCGATGGTTTGTCAGCAAGTTTGAGTTCTGCCTGCTCTAATTAAGTCTCAGCCTCTGAAGTGTTCCTGACTTAGCCAGGTGACTGCCCCTCCATTTTAAAGTGGAGAGTTAACCTATCTCTAGATCAATTGACTGCAATTAATTGGTAAAAAACTGAATGCTACTGGGTTTATCTTGCTGCTAATGACCTCATCCACTTTGGAGAAAAGATACTACGTAAGATGTCTCAGAACTTTTGTAGGATATTTTTCAAATTAGCTAGAGAAGACAGTGTCTGGAAAACTGGGTGCCTATTTGGCATGGGCAGGACACACCATCCAGGAGCCTTGTTCCTATACTGACTTATTGAAGATTATTGCTGGCCTTGACTTTCTTTCCATCATCTGCTTTTCTGATTAAAATCTGCTTGTGGCAGTAAGACATTCACCTAAGAACCTCTCCCTGCTCTTCTGTAGGCTAGGTGCTAGGTGGTAACCAAGAGATGCTATTTTCAGATTTTATTTCTAGGGTTAACATGTACTTGCTTCCTTTTTATGCAGCTAGAGGAGGTTATATGCTGGATGATGCATGTGGAAGGACATTTTTTCCTAGGAGCTTAGACATTCTTTTGCTGTGTCTATTCTCTGGGGCTTGCTGTGCTTTGAACATGGTCCCATGCTGACATGGGAACAAAGACTTAATATGCATAAATTTTCCATAATCTATTTGAAAAAGTATTAGGGTCACTTTAGGGATTGTTTGATACCTAACCATAATCGCCTAGGACCATTTTCAGATGTCCTAAAGTATTTGCTGCACTCACACCAGACCTACAGCCAGGCTGTGCTTTCTGCTGCAGCAGCTGGAATCCAGGTGGACATCCTGTAGGGCATCTAAAAGGGCATTAGAAACTTGTTTGGACAACTGGATCCTATTATTTTTGTTTTCCAGATGGAAAATATAAAAAACAATTGCCTTGGCAATTGTGATCAGACAGCCCCAGCTGCTGTCCCTTCGTAAATACTCTGAGAAGAAACATTTTAAACTATTAATTAACTAGACTCCAAGCCTGGCCTGATAGAAATGTATATGACAAACTAATGAACACACATGTAGCTAAACTTCCTGATAGATCGAAAAAGAAGGCAGGGGTATTTTGAACAAGGTACTCATCAGGAATGTAATACACTATTTTTTACAGTTTCTGCATTGACTGTCCTTGCAGTGCTAAGGCTATTAAGCAGTAACAAAGATAGGTGTCAAGGCATGGGGGGAATCTGACTGGAGCCACAAGTGCTTCAGGTTTCCATTTTAAAATGTTGATTTCCCCCCCCACAACTTTTTCTCCCCCACTATTTTATCTGCTTTATACAATCAAAGTATAAAGATCTCCTTCAGTAAGAAAAATTGCTGGGGATTACTCCAGCCTTAGCCAAGGCTTTAAGTGTAATTTGGGAATTACTTCTTACTATTTAAGCACAACTGTTGAATAAGACTTCATCTTCTGTTTTTGACAGACTTGTAAGCATCTGCCTCATGCAAACGTTACCTTGCTATACTTGAGACTATGCATCCCTAAAATGCATGAAAACCAAGAACAGTGCAGCTTGACTTGTCTTTAAAATACTTAGCTGAAAGGCCTTGAGGAATATAAATCCTGGAGTTACTCATAGACAGTTTTTTCTATGAAGGATAAAACTTTATGGCTTTATAAACACATGACTGAAGTTTTTAAGCCAAAACCATAATAAACATTTTGTATCACATTTGTATCTGGAGAAGGAGTATTTCTTTTTGATGTTCCCTCCTGAATTGCTTAAAGTGCTGTGTAGTAGTAGTAGTTTGGGGAGTCTAGCCACTCTTTGTTTGTTTTTCCTGAAAGCACTTTGCTTCTTGCACTGCTGTTTGCAGTAACTGGGGAGAATCTGTCCTGTCACAGACCCTAGCTGTGGCCACTGGTGGTGGCTGCATCTTCTTCCTGGAAGGGCTGCCATGCACAGATGCTTTTTTGAGCTCACCATTTGATAGGGGATCTGTGAATTCAGAAGGAACTGTGCTGAAAACACAGAAGTTTGGATCCAATCTCAGGTTTACAGCTTATGTTTTTATGTCATACTGAACTTTGGATTTGAGTACTTTTCTCCAATTTTTCTGTTGTCTGGGATAGTGCAACAACTGGTTACCTGGTGTATGTTTTAACTATCTTGCTCAAGACTAGGATAGTGGCTTTGTCTAACCTTCCTGTATTTTTTCCCCCCTACATCACCACTGTTACTTATGTCTTTCTTTTATTATCTTTTTTCAGAAGCTGTGGAAGAATGCTTTATTGAAATGAATCTCAACATTTCAGGAAGTAAGAACTTCAAACCACATCTGACTTTCCTGAAGCTCTCTAAAGCATCAAGGTTGAGAAGAAGGGTAAGTAACTGGATTTAAGAATATATTTCCTGGGATAAGTTCTGGCGATTTATTTTCTTACAAGGAGATCTTTGGGATCTAAGCAATAATCATTGCAGCGAGAGAACAATATAACTTCTCTTATGCAATGAAGTTTGTATATAGGCTGGCCAACACAGTTGTGCTTGCTCCTATCTGACTGGAAGAAATGAGGTTTGTTGCTAATACTGTGTATGGCTCTCATGTAGAGTACAGACTGCTCCTCTTCCATTGTGGCTGGTCAAATCTGTACAAAAACACTCTCAAGCTGTTTCCATAGGGCAAAATGGCTTCTGAGCAATATTTGTCTTCTGAGTAATATTTACCTCAGAACAAGATTAATGTCATGTTGGAAGTCAGGCTGGTGCCTTGATTTATACTAAAATGTGTGATGTGCTTTCCTAACCTCTACTGCAGCATTGTATGGGATTTATCACACACAATTAAAGTAAAAAACAACTCTGATTAGATTGCTCATTTCCCAATGGAATACTCTCCTGCTTGTTTCCAGGAATAATACTTGTATTTATGAGGTCAATATATTGCAAACCTGAAACACTAGAGGAGCATGCAGAAAGGAAAACAGAAAAAGCTATAATAGCTGAAGAAAATGACCTTGTCCAAGTACTTCATATTGACTTGATATTAGCCTTTTGTACACATGATAAAATCAAAGTTGGCTAGGACTGATAGTTCTGCGCTGGAGGCTCTTACTTTTATACTGCCTATAGGGATTTTCATGAGCAGAGACATCTGCAATGTCTACTGCAAAAGAAGCTATACAGTAGGCACGTAGGAATTGCTGTTGACTCTTGTCTGGAGTATTTTCACACTTCCTTTTACTATGAAATTTAAAATTAAAAAATAGAATTGTAATTTCCTGCATGCTCTCCTCTTTTGATCTCTAGCACTAAATATAGCTTAATCTCGCATAATATGATTTATGTATTTCATCTCCTTGAATATATATAAATAAATAGGCAAGTGTATAGGTCTTTGAATGTGAGAACATCAAGTGGTGTGCCCAGAAGTGGATGCAGTACTCCTGGTGTGGCCTCACCAGTGCTGAGCAGAAGGGAATTATCCCTGTCAATCTGCTGGCACCTTTCCTCCTAATGCAGCCCAGGATACCTCTGGCTGCCTTTGTTACAAGGGCACATTACTGGCTCATGGTCAGCCTGGTATCCACAAGAATCTCTAGGTCCTTTTTCTGCAAAACTCCTTCACAGTCAACTGTTAGCCTGTACTCGTGCATGGCTTTGTTCCTCCCCTATGGCTGAACTTTTTGCTTCTTGCTCAGCCTCATGAAGTTCCAATCAGTCCATTTCTCCAGCCTGTTGAGATACCTCTGGTAGGCAGTACCCTCTAGAGAATCGAGCACCTCTCCCAGTTGGTTATTAGTGAAGTTGCTGAGGGTGCACTGTGCCCCAATATCTAGATCATTAATGAAGATGCTAAACAGTACTGGAGCCAATATTGGCCCATTGGGTACATGTCTAGTTACCAGCCTCCAGCTAGGCTTTATGCCACCAGTCACAGCCATATGGAACTAGCTGTTTAGCCAGTGTTCAGTCCACCTCACTCTTCAGCCAGCCAATAGTTCATCAGCCTTTTCTATGGAGATCTCTCAAGTAACAGTGTCAAAACCCTTCTAAACTTCATCTAGGCAATATTCATTGCTCTTCTCTTGTTTACCAAGCATTACATGTTTCTGTGCAAACTTGTTTTCACAATAAATTGTTTGCTCCTAAAATATTATTTGACAGACCAGGACTGTGAAAATGAAATGGAGTAGGGCCATATGTTGAGTTGATTATTAGGGCATGGGAACTCTGTAAGTCCATGTACAAATCTCCCTGAGATTAGTAAAGCTCAACCCTAGACATAAGACATAGTCTCAGAGACCAAAGTTGACACTGCCTACTTACTGCATTTCTTACAAAATAGAATAGGAATAAAAAAGGGGGAAATTATTACTTCTATGGTATAACATTCCTAAATAGTGCAGGAGATAAATCAGCCTTCCTAAATGCTAGAAGATGCCAAAGTATGAATAAGACAAAATATAACTTATTATGATGCCATCTACTGGCTGTAATTACTTTCTTTATACCATAAATAACTGTTTCTTTGTAGAAAGGGTGCTTTTTAAGTATTTCACACAGTTGATGTGCTTCTTACATGAAGCTTAAGAGGTAATTGCTAAGTTTATATTTTATATCTCAAGAATAGTTTGTTAATGAGAGGTAGTGATGATACTGGCATGTAGCTGAAGACCTTGTTCTTATTTGTGGGGAAGGAGTAGCTAGTTCTCCTTGAAACTAATATGAATATAAACTCTCCCATTGTGAAGTTGTGCAACTCATGCTTTGGTTGCTGTGTCTAAATATCCCAAGCAGCTGGAGTGATCTTGGGTTGTGTGCTTTTTAATCTGAATAGCTACCAAAGGAGCAGTATGTGCTGTCTGAAGATCAGGTTCAAAATGGGTGGAGGGACCTTGGCATAAATAAAAAATATGGGTTCTTCAGGCGCTCTGACCTCTAAATTTCCAATGAGACAAAAGGGAGCAGTTCCTCTTGAGAGAATCCCCTTTGTTCCTTGTAGTTAAGAGCCTTTTTCAGCAAATAAAGCAAAAAAGTTTGTCATACAAATTCTGCGGTGTGGGCTATTAGCCTTTAGTGCTGGGCACTGCTTGATCTCACCTCTGCCAGAGGAAAGCTGTGGATCAAGTGCCCCTGTGCTAAAGTGTAAAATGTTTGTTTGTTCCCTTTTATGCTGCTTTAAGTAGATTTACTTCGTGTGCATCTGGAAATAGCTGTGGTCTACCCTGGGTTGTGAGAGACCATATGTGTTATTTAACAAGTACTAACAAGTAACATACTTGTATTAAAATATTTGCTGCTTTTTAATGGAAGGGCAGTCCTAATCCTGCCCTCTTCTGGCTGCTTGATAAGTTATCTTCAATGATGTGACCTTACTCGAGTTTCCTTTATCCTCCTGAATTACCCAGAAAACAGCCCATATGCAGTGTGTCTCTGTATTTCAGCAGAACTTGAACCTCATGGCATTTAGGTGACATGTAGCTCCTAGCTCCTGAACAGCCTGGCTCTGACTGACACATGGGTATCTCTGAGACACAGAAAAAGTGTGCTGTTGGTTTATTTAAACTTTCAAGTGTTTTAATCACCTCAGGCAGCAGTGCCTAATGGTTTGATGTATTTGGTTGTGAAGCTATTTATATCTGCTTCTATCCAGGGTGACTCTGGCTGTCCTCCCAAAATGCCCCTGCTGTGAACTGTGCATGTCCACCTGCTAATAAGTCTGTCATTATGAGGAAGAAATCTTGTAAAAACACTTTTGTTTTTTTTTTTTTTCTTCCCCTAGTGTTTTGGGAGCAGGACTGAACAAATGGATTGAGTTTTTTGAGGCAATGTGCTGCAAGGAGCAAGCTCCTTGGAGCCTTGTTAGCTCACATACTCATTAGGTTAGGAGAAGGTGGAGACTATTCTCCCTTGCTTAATGATTCATCTGTACTTTGTTACACCTCCATATGTGCCCCTAGCATATGTGGTTTGCTATAGGCTAAGCATTTTGTGGGAGCCCATTGTATAAATTGGCAACCTGTTGCTTTCTGAATCAAATGGCTGGGAACCATGGAATTGTTGGGTTGTTCACGTATTCCTGGTGACACCTGTGCAGGGCAGCCAGTGCTGCTGTGCCCAAACTTGTTGAGGGGGAGAAGAGGAAAGAAATCACTGAGGAACTGCTAATTTTTGGTCTTGACAGTCATATCTTGCTTCTCAGCTTCTTTAGCTAACAGGCCTGCTGTTAGCCCCTTCTACATCATATTGCAATGATTTCTAAGCATATGCTTTGGTTGTGGCAATAGAATTTCCTTTTCTTAGCCTAAAAAGAATGTGTCAACGTTTGGAAACACAGCTCTAGGAGTGTACCCTTTCATTTGTGTGTCCCAACTGTTGTAGCATTTGGCCACTGAGATGCTGACAGTGATTGGTAGCTATCTAAGAGCTTCTGAGGTTCTTTTACTTCTCTGGCTTGCTGAAATGAGCTTGTTTTCCCAGTAAGTCACTGACTTTAATTTCTTTTGAATACCATTTTGCTCACAGGGATGAAGGTCCATGAACTCTATTTCTAACCTGTCTTTAGCACACTATTTAATTACTGTTGAGTGTGCACACCAAGGAGAAGAGTTAACTTTTCCCTCTGTTGAGACAGCTGTAGGATGCATCTGAGTAAACTCTAGGTGAAATCAAGCAATCCCTCCTAAAAGCAATTCAGAATAATTATATATGGTGACAGTGAACTTGCCTGAAGTAAGTCAAACTTTCTATAACTTTAATTTGTAATGGTTGGCTTTTCTCGGTACCAACTATTTAAGTTGGTACCACATGAAGTTGGTGTTCTTATCCTAATCGGGTGCTATTTTCATGGTCCTATTTTAAGATAATAAATAAGATAATAATGCTTGACACAGCTTCGTAAAGTGGGTGTGTGTTTTTTCACACATATTACACATATAATATCATACTGCTCTTTCAATAAATAGGGCTTCAGAAAAATTTGTACGGATCTGTATAAGGAATATGAAGACAGCCACTTTGGCACGGAGGTCTTCAGTCGAATTGACCTCTGTGCCATGCGTAAGAAGAAGCAGGAATCTGGTTACTATTACTGTGAGTGTTCAATCAGTGTGTGCTCCAGTGGTAAGGAAAAGAGTAAAGAGCAAGAAAGGCAGACAGAAGACGCTGGAGAAACAAGTGAAGACCTCCAAAACAGTGTAGCGAAGGCTGAAACAAGAGCAACTGCTGCAAGCTGTAAGCTTTCCTCAACAGTAGTAGCTGATGATAAACAATCTGAAAATGTTGCCGAGTCCTCCATTTCAATTAAAGAAAAAGAAATCAGTGAGGTAAAGGGACAGCCTGAAGCTACAGATGGGACTTTTCCTACAGCTGGAGATATCTGCTCAAAGTCAGTACTTGGTCTGCTGCCAGCAAGTTCAGATGTGGTGTTGAAAAGCTTGGAAATGGAACAAGAAAATGAGAAGATAACAGATGGTACTTTGCAAAAAGCTGAAGCAACAGAACATGCACCTGGTCAGACAAGTTTGGAATAAAGTTTCTACAGTCCTTGGTGGACTTGGTGAGGGTGGAGAAGGCAGACAGATACAGTGGGGCTGAGCCACGCTGAGCTGAGGTTAGAGGGGTGGGTAGGGTATGGTGAATTCATTTTTGGCAAGAAACTTTTTTTTTTTAAGTCTGATGGAGGGGGGAAAATAAGTAGAGCAAAATCTGAGAGGAATATCACTGAATGTTGTAATGGTGAAATTCCTAGCTCAAAACCTACACCATCCTTGTGTGTGAGCATGTATGCTGCAAAGACAAGTGAGCTGTGGTTTACAGAATCAGACTCTTCAGCAATCACCCATCAATACAAATGCTGTTGCCAGGCACTCTGGTTCTCAAAGGCACACTGCTACCTTTTTTGAGTTCCTTTCTGCCCTGCTTCACCCCCTGCTCTGGGCCTTTTCTCCTTTACCTGCCTGCCTTCTCCTCTCTGATTGCTACCTAAAGACACTTCTTCTTGCTTGTTCCCTACACCTGCTCTCATTGTGACTCCAAGCCATGATTGCAGCACAGCTATTCACTGCATTAACACTATTATGAAGTACATGCTTCCCTTTGACCTTGTAGCTACTTAATGAGAAAATTATTTTGTCTGACTTATGGAAATAACATTTTTGGAAGAAAATTAGGTGTAGCACTACATACTTTCCTTTGTTTTAATCTTCCTCTCCTTTTCTTTATCTAACGAATTTTCCATATTAAGAATGCCTTGAGGAGGACACGAGAGGGACAAGAGCTCTTTTCTGTGCCGGACTTTTGGCTGGGGCTGGCGTTTCCTGGCCTTGCCCTTGGCTGGCCGGGGCCCGAGCAGAGCTGTGCCCGCTGCCCTTCGGGCGCGGGGCGGCGTTCCCGGCGGAGCCTGGCGGCGGCACCAGCAGATGGCACCGCTGGAGAGCCAGATGCGCCGCCAAGGCACCGGCTGCGGGGACGGCGTCGGGTCGGGCCCGTGGAAAACGCCTTTCTTCCCCTAACTGCTTGTCGAAAAGGGATACTTTGTATTTTAACAGGTGTGGTTTTTTTTTTTTTTTTTTTTTTTTTTTTTTTTTTTTTTTTTTTCCGGGGGGGTGGAGGGGGGAAGTGTGCAGTTCAAACAAACCTGCGTGGTCAAGCAGTAGCTTCCCTCTCCACACACACATACGCACAAAGTGTAATAGTACCAAGCACACGATTTTTTGCTTCCACCTTTTGCAAGGTGGGCGCGAATCCACGTTTAGG
>VWZN01017938.1:58638-76700 GCA_013396955.1 Regulus satrapa | reverse complement strand
TTTTTTTTTTTTTTTTTTTTTTTTTTTTTGGTAATTCAGAAAGGATTAGCAGTGTCATTCATTGTAAGAACTGAAGTGGGTTCAATGGCCTAGGACCAAATACACTTTACAACGTGCTGTATTTCTTATTGAAAATGTTAATTATCTTTTTATAGACAGATGGCACTGGAGTGTAACAAATGTGTGGTGAACCTACACTCATAAACATTTGGGAGTTTAGAGTGTACAGGTTCCAATTAAGTTTAATTCCCTTTTAGGGTTACTAGAATGATAGTAGGGTAATTAATTTCACTTATCTTGGGAGTAGAATAACTTGTTTTGGGACATTAAGATAAAATATAGACTTAAGTTATATAATTGTGATTAATCTTGACAGTTTAGAATAGCGCTTTAAACCAAATATCTACCAAATTCATCTCTTTAGTCTCTAATGACTACTAAGCCAAAATAAGCTTCTGGAATGCTGTTCTAATATTAAGAATANGGGGGTGGAGGGGGGAAGTGTGCAGTTCAAACAAACCTGCGTGGTCAAGCAGTAGCTTCCCTCTCCACACACACATACGCACAAAGTGTAATAGTACCAAGCACACGATTTTTTTGCTTCCACCTTTTGCAAGGTGGGCGCGAATACACGTTTAGGCAGAATGGCTAGGATGCACTGTTTAACTAACATCAGGCTGGTTTAAAACTTGCTACAAAACTTTTGAAGAAACAATGAGCTGTATTTATACAATCTTCGCAGGCAGTGTGGGGAAAACAACCCTCCCCATCCAGGCACTGAGCAGGAGGAAAGGGAAGGCTCTGCATTTAATGAACCTGCTTTGTACTCACACTAGGGTCTGTGTCAGATCCCTTGTGTTGCAGAGCTTGGCAGAGCATTTATTTTTATGTACCTCCACTGAAGGTTGTGGACTTTGAAAGGGCTGTCCCCAAATGGTCTGCTAAATGCAAATTCCAGAGTAGCTATTCCCAGCTTCTCTGGGGTCTTCAAAAGGCAGCTAAATGGTTAGAGGAAGACTCCAAGATTATTTTTGGGGGAGTAATTAAGAGTGACACCTCTGGGAGTATCTCTATATCAAGGGATTATCGATTTTATTTTTTTTTTTCCCCCCCAAGAAAACTTGCCTCAAATATACACTGAGGACACAGTGTGGGTTGTGGGGTTTTTTTGTTTTGTTTTGGGGTGGGTTTTTTTTTTTTTTTTTTTTTTTTTTTTTGGTAATTCAGAAAGGATTAGCAGTGTCATTCATTGTAAGAACTGAAGTGGGTTCAATGGCCTAGGACCAAATACACTTTACAACGTGCTGTATTTCTTATTGAAAATGTTAATTATCTTTTTATAGACAGATGGCACTGGAGTGTAACAAATGTGTGGTGAACCTACACTCATAAACATTTGGGAGTTTAGAGTGTACAGGTTCCAATTAAGTTTAATTCCCTTTTAGGGTTACTAGAATGATAGTAGGGTAATTAATTTCACTTATCTTGGGAGTAGAATAACTTGTTTTGGGACATTAAGATAAAATATAGACTTAAGTTATATAATTGTGATTAATCTTGACAGTTTAGAATAGCGCTTTAAACCAAATATCTACCAAATTCATCTCTTTAGTCTCTAATGACTACTAAGCCAAAATAAGCTTCTGGAATGCTGTTCTAATATTAAGAATATATTTTCAGCTTTGTGATGGAGATTATAAAACAAGAATTGAGTAAGTCTTAAAATTTTTGGTACTCTGCTTTAGCCAAGGGTATCAATGTTTTTGTTCCCTAGTATTTATTTAAATTAATTGAAATATATTTGATAATTAGGCACTTGATGTAAAACAGGTGTGAGAGTTTCTGGAGTGAAAATGCTTTTATATTGCTGAAGCAAGTTAATTGTCCTTCTTTATGACTACTGCAGGGAAATTGCACTGCAAAATTTGTATCCAGAAGGGAGTTTGTTTCATTCTTTATGATCCCTGCATTTGCTATTCTTTACATATGATTTTTTTCCCTTTGAGTAATTTTCTTCATAAGCACTTGTAGTTTATGTAGAAATGCAATCTACTACTCTCTTGTAATTGAATTAATTGTAGGTAACTTGAGTTACTGAAATAATGGTATAACATTGGGGTTGCAGAAAATGTGCAATAAATATTACCCACTGTGACTTTTTCCTCTTTGTGTAAGTATTTAAAAATGAATTGCACCGCAATAAGTACTTTCCAGACAAATTGAGAGGAGTTGTTGACTACAGTATCTCTGTGTTTTGCCTGGATGTTTGTTAAACTAGCTATTCTAATAAACAGGATGCCAAAGCAAGAGGAAGGAGTGTTCTCTAAATACCCCATTATGGATACCCTGGTCACTGTTAGGCACTAAACATCAGATGACCCAGTTTTTTCCTGGATGTTGTGTATTTTGTGGGTTAGATGCAACTGAACAAGAGCCATATGTCTCTGTACTAAAGCAAATGAAGATTATATTGATTAGCTCAGCTGGCTCTCCATAGTCTTGTGCTTTGTACATAGGCAGAAGAAAGCAGAGGCACTTCCTTGTTCATCTACATTTCATGTTAGGAAGGTGCCAGCCTCTTCAGTTGGCACAGCAGAGCCCACCAGCAAGGGGGTAGCTTCAGGCAGAGACCCTACAATCATCTTGCCTGGTCCTTCAACTAACAGCAGGCAGTTTTAGGAGGATGAGTAGTAAACCGACCTTCTTGAAGCATTTGCTTTCTTCTGCTGTTGTTAGTACAGTTTCTGTGGTGTAGTGTACTACCAAGGCAAAATTCCTATGTTTCTTTACATGCAGGTAGAAGGAATAATCCCTCAATTTTAAACATTTACCTACACTTGCTGATATTCCTCAAACTCATGTAAAAAACAAACACAAACAATACTACCACAAAGGAAAAAAAACACTTTCCAAATCCCAAAAACTTGAAGCAGTTTTTTGCTCAGGCCCACATTTCTTTCAATGTGACCCTGACCCCCAGCTGCAAAGCTGCAGGCTTAGCCAGCAGACAAACTTGCTTGTGGAACTCTGGAGAGCAGAGAAAACTCTGGCATTTTTTTCAGTTAGGGAATCGTCCATTCTTTTCTTATCATACTGTCTGAAACAAAAAGTAGGTCTTGGAATGAAAGACAAATTTAGTAAGTATTCCTGTTGAAAAAGCTGTGTCTTAAGGAATATTTAAATGTTGGTAAATACTTTCTTTGTAGTAGTGTCTGTTCAGAGTTAGAACCAGAAGGACACCTCCTAAGGAAGTTAATGTATTTTACAGTTTTATTCTCAAAACCACACCCAGATGGGCTTAAATCCAAGCACTGTGTAGGCCTTAACACCTCTGAAGCTGGCTTCCAAGCATGGATTTTGGTCACTGACATGTGCAGCAGAAACATGAAGAAAGTCTTGCAAAAAAAAAAAAGAAAAAAACATAATAAAGGAGAGCATACTTTCTTCACTCATGAAAGAAAAAGTGATTTTTTTTTTTCTTAAAAGTATTCTAAGTACACCCAGATCTTTTTATCTTTCATTGTGACTTTTGATTTTCTAATAACAAAAGTGATTTTTAAGATCTGATGGAAACATCAACAACCTATTTTAGAAATTTTATTTAAAATTATTTTTATCCAAGTTCCCGAATGTGGGGTGTCAGTGTTTGGATCAGAGGTGGAAAAGCAAATCCTCTTTTTAAACTGGGCACTGCTCTTAGATAATTCTGTCTTTGAATGGAAAAAAAAAAAAAAAATCCAGTAAATTGCTGCCTGGCTGTTTGCTACCCTTTGAACCTTCAGTTTCATAATGTAAAAAAAGAGAGATGAGCACATATATGAGCTAGTAATTTATATTGCTCGTTGCCAGAAATCCAGCATTTATTATCTGCTGTTAGGTTCCTACTTCTGCCTTTATGCTGTTGAGTCAAAAAACAATAATACTGAACAAGCATTAAATAGTAGCAAGTAAATATGTTAGAGAGAGTGTTCACACTGGATTTCTAATGCACTTGTAAAGTTTATGAGATGTCTGACTTGCCTTTTTCTGAGACAAAGAATCTGCTCAACTGCTTGTCAGTAGTGAACAAGAGTCAAAGATTTGTTGAGGGGTGTTTTTTTTTTGATAAATTCCTTTTAGGTAGAGGGCTAAGCTTAGGATGCTCTGTGGTTCATAGGTGTTTTTCAGAATTAAGTTGACTTGAGGTTAAATCCTGCTCAGACTGAAGTGGAGGCAGTGTCATCAGTGACACTGAGGTCTTATCTAATGCTGCTGAGACTAAATCAAGCCCCCAGTTTTCTGCACAGGAAAAGCTGTTATTGAGAGTTGCTAAGAACTCTGCTTGCTGAAATAAACTTAATAGAGAAATACAAAGATTCTTCTGCCTCATCAGATCTTTTCTAAGGCTTTGCCTCCAAATACAATATTCTGATGTGAGCATGCTGCTTCACAGAATTCTCTTACCTGTATGAAATCTAAGGACCTGATTCTTGAGTATTACCCCAGGGGCTGCTATCTCCTTGTGTTAGGTGATCTGTGAGAAATGCAGCCTGAACAGAGACCTTGGCCAGGCAAGAAGGAGGCTGAGGGGGCCCTGGGAGACATAGCAGCTCTGCTGCTAAAAAGATTTTCTTCTCTCACCTTTAAGCTTAGTGAAAAAGATCTTTATGCTCTTGACTTACTTTACAAAAACCCACTAACTAGCCTCTGAGTATGATACTGAAATTACTCTATCTACTAATTTTACACATAAAGCACCCAGAAATGATTATTTGCAGAAATAATCAAATCATATTCAAATGAATAAAACATAATTGAAATAAAATTATATTGAAGCAGTATAATTTCACTCTGGATAACTGAAACCCTTTAGGTACCATTATGAAACCCTTTACAAAGTGAGTTATAAATAAACACATTATGATGTTTATATATTATCAGTCAAAACCCAAACAAATCTCGAGTTTTGCTTTAAGAAGAATTTGCTAATTTGGTTCACTGCTGAATCACTAGACCATCTTTTAACACTACTTTTCCCATTGCTGTTTATTTTCTATGCTACTCTTAGTTTATTCTTCCTCCAATCCATTTATCCAGTTAGGCATGGGGCCACACTAAGTCTTCCATGATGCTTCTGTACTTGACTGCATTTCAAAATGTTCAGCTGGAACACTTTGCTCAGCCTGTCACTGCAGAGTAGGATGCCCAGTGTCAACCCTTTGAGCTGGTAAGGGCTCTGGGTTAGCTTGCTTTGGCAGCTGTAAGTCTGGTCTTGTAAGCCCCTTTTGCTCTGGTTTGCAGAGCCCCTGTTGCAGTGGGGGCACTGAGCCATCCCAAAGTCTCTGAGCTGCTGTAATCCTACTTGGAATAACTGAGGAAGTGTACTACTGACTTACTGCAAATAGAATGTGGAGCCAGCACAAAATGGGATTGTAGTAAATGTAGCAGTAAATGTTCATCAGGGTCTCACAGAGCAGCACTTACACTTTTTTTTGCCGATGCTGGTTGTTTTACATCAGACAGAAGGGGCACAAGTTCTCCCTGTAGTCTCCAATTCACTCATATGACTCAGAGAAGCAGCAACAAATTACAGGATTTGGTGTCATGGGCTATCCTGTGTCAGGCTGGCTCCAACCTTGGACATGTAAGCATATCAGCCATCACTTGTCCATGCTCCATCCTTGGAAGTATCTGGTGGATGGGGCCCTGAGCACCCTGACCAAGTGGAAGGTGTCCCTGCCCATGGCAAAAAGGTTGAAACTGGATGTTCTTGAAATGTCCCTTCAACCCTTTAACTCAAACTATTCTATTCTTATGAAATGGTTCCTTCATGCTCCTGAGGGTGCTGGGCTCCTCTGTGGCGTGAGCTGCCATGCTAAGGCTGCTGCTGTCACCAGTGTCCCTGCTCCTCACTCGCTAAGGGGGGGAGGTCTCTGTGCTGCAGACTGCAATTATTGGATATGTTCCACCAGTCCCTGGAGGGAGACTCAGGTATCTACTCAGGACACACCAGTCACAGTGGTGTGGGGCCTGGAGACAGCAAGTTGGCACTAAGAATGTCCTTCCTTGGAAATAACTCCTGCATTAAGTTGGACCTTTTCCTACGTGCTTGTGATGCATTACTGATGGGAAGAGTTCCTCTTTCCTTTTGAACAGCTTTCATGGGCTTGCAGTTGGGATCCTTGGCATTGCCTTCAGTTACTACTTGGGTTTTCCTCTTTTTTTTTCTCCTTTTAAATTTTTTTGGCAACTTGTAGCAGGCTCAATCTAACCTCCCATTTCAAGCAGCTCTGATTTTATGGTTTTAAATCCTGCTGCACTGAAATCAGCTATTTCCTTATTGCCATCCCCATCTACGACACCTGTTTTACTCTGAGTGCATATGTTACCCCATGTGTTGCACCAGAACTTCAGTTTTAGCATTTGGCTG
The DNA here is from genome assembly GCA_013396955.1 of Regulus satrapa. Lineage (NCBI taxonomy): Eukaryota > Metazoa > Chordata > Aves > Passeriformes > Regulidae > Regulus > Regulus satrapa. Next base: position 70,291 of record VWZN01017938.1, on the reverse strand, counting down.
TTCTTTGGGCTATGTAGAAGTAATGTCTTCTCGATGAGCATAACCATGCTGATTTATTTATGTCATGTTGCTGTAGTTGATGCAGATTCAAGCATGTGTAACAATTGCTTACACTCTCTACCATAACAGAATTATTCAATTAAACAAAAGCTGATTAAGTTGTAGCCCTTGACAGAGGAGAAACAGAGCAATTCTCAGGACTCTTCTTGATAGAATGAGACTTGTTAATGCTTCTCTGTTTTAAGACAGTATAACCAGTGCATTACTTACTATTTCAAAGTCATGAAAACTACAAAATCCCTAGGCTGATCAAACACAGATTATTCAAGAGAAGGCTTCATACTGGATATTGCTTCCATTTACTATGTGTTATACAAATAGTCTATCATCTCATGTGGTTGGAAGGAAAACAGAAGAGATTAGGCAATCCAGTATCATAGTATGGAATATTTATCAGCATATGTTTTAAATGGATGTATTACTCACTTTGAATCTCCTGCTAACAAAAAAGTCTTCTTCATCCTCCACATTTTCACATGTATTCTGTTTTTATGTTAAAATAAGAAATGTCTTGTGAACATCTAAAGATACCTAGGGAGGGAGGAATCTTTATTTTCCCTGCATTTTATAAGCATTCCAACTGCTCATAGGAAACCACAACTCATTTTAAAATAATTTGAATAACTTATGCTTTAATTTCCTAATGTTTTGACATCTTGAATTTACAAAAGTATCTCAGAATGTATGAACTCATGGTGTGAAAATTTCATTTCCAACAAGAAAATGAATTTTAGGATGGCAAGTCTAAATAAAGGATCTGTTGTTGATTCAAACCTGATTCTTGTCTCCCACCATTTTTTCAAGGTTGGGATTAAACAAAACACTTGTGTTAATTTTATCAATTTTGCTGAAATGCATATGTTTATTATTTTTACAGTGGCAGATTTACCTGAGTATATCTGCCTAAATTGCAAGTGAGATGTATCTAGAGGTCTAAACTAAGCCAAGACATTCTGGAAAACATTTTGTGAGGTACTTAGTTGCTGGCAGGTGTTGAACCATGACAGGTACATACATAATCTCTTTGCCAGAAAACATTGCTGTTGAGAAATCTGTTGCCTATATGAGAATTCAACCTTTTGGTGCATTAGGCAGCCTAAAATGTTTATTTGAGTTAAGGAATGCATTTCAACTTGCCAGTAAAATGCAGAGAGCTCTTATGGAGGGTGTCATGAGTGAAACCAGAGGCTGGTGGAAGCTGCCAAGCACTACACACTGCTCCTGGTAGAATGTTTTGTGGTTCCTCTTTTTTGCCCACATTTGACAACCCAAAACTGCAAGAACAAGTACAATAGAAACTCAGCAATTTGTTCCTTTGCTTGCCATCTTCAATAGTGCCTCCTTGGTGGCATCAGAAAAGAATGCAACCTGGACTTCTGTTGGCCTCTTTTGCTCTTTAGGTAACTCCTGGTGCTCATTAGGTGCTGTGCTGGCAGCTGACATACAAGCAGGTGATGGCTAAAAGCTGCTGACCTTCCACAGATCATCATACAACCCTTTTCTCCCTTCCCAGACTGTCAGTGACAAGCATGGACCAGACAAATGGCTACGGAGACACAGCACTGCAGCAGAATTAGAAGTTCATTGATCCCAGGACTATGCTACGGCTTCTGTTCAGGCTTTTCCTCTCTGTGTGCCAGAGGGGAAGCACTATATCCCAGCAGAGAACATTGCTAGGAAGGCATCCTCACCTTTCCTTTGAATATTGGACCCAAGCAATACCCTAAAGAGTGCAAGTGCTTCATTAAGGTGACTGCACCAACTCTGCTTCAGTAGTCTAAAAGAAACAACTTGCTTCCACAGCTTGCTTGTGGTGAGACATGCAGCCTCAGCACTCACCCTTGTTTCTGTGCTGCTGCTCCAGACACTGTACACATTGCAAAGACTGACACAAAGACAGGAGCTCTTCTGTTTCCATTTTCAAACCTTGAGGTAGCCTGTGAATTTTGTTAGCAGTCCCAGCAGGCAGTTCTAAGTTTCCAAAACCCAAAGAGCTGCTACTATCATCATCTTATACTGTGTTACCAAAATAAGGTAATATGCAGTGCCAGACTTTACCTGTTCTCATTTTAAGTTTCTCATTTGAAATAGAATGTGATCAGCTCTCTGAGATCACTTGTGTCCTTAAATATACTGCAGGAGGTCTTGCTAAGTTATTTTGTGTAATATTGGGTGTGATGACTCTGAAAGACAGTGAACTAAACTAGCACTGAAGCACCTCACATGCAGAAAGAGGCTCTGTTAATGCTGAATGATGGATCTCCTGTTGGAGGACAAGTGTTCAAGGCTCTGTTCCACAGCAGGCTACTTGCATGGTTTGGAAACATCACTCGGAGGCAGGTACTTGCATGCTGTCATCATTGCATACTGGTCTCCATATTCTATACTCTATGCTGTTCTCCATTAAAATAAAATAAAATCTGGTCTTTGCACACTTTGTCTGTGGCTGTATTTCTGCCATGTTTTCATGGGGGAAGATAGTCACACTCTGTACTCAAGGCATGATAGAGAGAAGCACATTAAGAAGTCATCTGATACTAATTTAATGAGGACTCTATAAGCACTTTAAATAGTATTTTCCATTAAGCTTTGAGACCAAACTGCATTTCTCTAAAATGAGTTTTGACTGTAAAGTCAGTGAATTAAAAACCTGCTATACTCCTCAGAGAGACCTGAAGTATGCTTCAGGAATGAGGGAGGAAGGCTAGTCTATGGTGTTACAGAAGTATCATATTATCTCATTAGGGATTTATCCTTATGGAGCTGACTCGGGTGTCTTTTCTGTGTCTTTGCAGGCACTTTTGTGTGAGACCTGCCACAGGTTTCTACACTGCTCCAAAGGGTGAAGGGAGCTGCACTGCACTCTGTACCAAGCCACCCTTCTGCAAAGTCTTTAGCAGCTCCAAGCCTTGCCAGAACTGACAGTCATGTTCTGAAGTCCTGCTCCTTTAGAAATGGCTGATTTAGCTTTTGGCAACAAAATGGGAGCTGTATGATATCGTCTCAGTCTGCTCTCAAGCAGGCCAGGCAGGATCATGCCAAATCTTATGAGTGATGAACAAAATGCAGTCCAAGGCTGTGTGATAGCATTAAATCATTTGATGTGATGGTGAAACTTGAATGCTGAAAGTTCCCTCTTTACTTGGCATCTTTTACTTCAGCTATGAAGCTTAGCATGGAAAAGGCTGCTGGTCTAAACCCAAACCCTCTCTACCAAATTTTACCTTCCAGTCTGAGAGTATCAGCTATTCCTCAGTAGAACCAAACTTGTCGTATACTCGGTAACTGCTATCATAAAAATAATAAAACTTTGTTCAAGAAAAACTGATAAATAAAGTGAACACAAGTCTTTTGTTTAATCCCAGCCTGGAGAAATGGTGGGAGGCAAGAAGGGAAAAAAGAAAAATTAAGTTTCAGAAATCATAGACTGAAACTTCTTTGTACAGAGGAAGGTGAAGGAAACCTCACAGACTGAGTTAATAACAGTGATTTTTGACATTTGTTTAGTTTGCATCTCTTTTCATACTCTCCCTAAATAAATTTGCTGTCTCATTGCAATGTAATTTTAAAAGAACAATGGATAAAAAACACCTTTAAAAGTAGTATTTTTGCTTCACTACCTCTGTCTAACTAAAATGTAGGTAAAAGACTAAGAAGAGGAAAAACACATACCATTTTCCTCTATTTACAGAATTATCCTGAAATCCAGTCAGATCCTTGCCATTTTACCTGTGTGTGCCTTTGTCAGATCTCCAGGGTTTCCCACTGTCTTCATGTTTAGAGTGAAAGCTAAATTGTAGAGGATAATTTCTAGTGTGCTCAATGAGACTTTTCTGTTTTGGAGCTTCTAGAAATGGTAAATAGAAATTCTGTCTTCTAAAATAAAATAATAATGGTATACTCTTCTATGAAAGACTCTTTTCCTGTGGCTATGATAACTTAGTTTTCCTCTCAGATTGTGCCTGCACATGCTGTGCATCTTGTTCACTGTTTGTAAGCCCAAACTTAAAAGCAGTAAGTGACCTGGCTACAGCATTACATTATTGCAACTGACAGTCTTGGAGAAGTGACAGAGAAACCTATTTTATTGTTCCCTAGAATTTAAAAATTCCCTTGCAAATCTATACTTTTATTCATTACTGAGATTTTGCTAGTCAGCTAGCAGTGAGTGTTGTATTTTGTGCGGGGTTTGTACAGGAAGAAAAACTGCTAAGCATTATCAAGGGCTGTTATTTCCAACTGAAATCCAGTAAGATTTTTCATTCTGTCAGCTCCTTTATTTGCAATAAAAACTGTTGTTTAATTGAAGTCTTATTGCTACTTCTGGGTAAACTGTTTCGGCTCTTATGAAAATTGCAACAATCCGTAACATCTGTATTTCAGACTGCAGATCCAAAACTATGTCAACAGTTACCTAATTCAGTGACAGCATCAGTCCTTGAAAACACTCTTAAAAATGTATCTAAACAATACAGGTAAATAAATTTGGGATGTAGTCTTTTGCAGTAGATAGCTGATATGTCATCAGCTGGGGAGTTTAGTAAATCAGTCCAGCCAAGCAAGCCAGGTTAATGCAAGGATTTTAAATACTTTGCTAGCCAGTGAAAACTGAGCCAGAACTGGGTTACAGTACGATCACGTCAGCAGTTTCTCCAGAGTCCTGAGGATTTTGTAACAAACAGCAGCACAACTGAAGTACAATTAGGGCATTTGCCTGTCCTCAGACTGATCCAAACAGCATCTACACTCATAACGAACAGACACGGCTTCCTTCCTAGGTATGGGGATACTCTGAAGGTTCAGGCCGAAATTAACTTTCCTCTGGAAAGTTTATGGAAATATAGCACTTTTATGCTAAAAGACACAAATCAAAACAAAGCACACATTTCTAAATCAAAATCTGAAATTTCTATAGCAAAAATGCATGGCAAAGTATGCCATCTGAATATATCTTCAGGGATATCACTTCTCAAATACAGGGACTAATCATACTTTCTTAATAAACATTAACAAATTTTCTAAATTAGTTAATTTGATTTAATTAAATGCTTCTTAAGAAACATGTGTGACAGCCCATCTCTTCCTGCAACATGCAGGCAGCTATATACTGCCAAACAGAGGCAGCTCCTGGTGCTTGTCAAGGACTGTGGAGGAAGCACTAGGTGGCAGGACACCAGAGAGGAAGGCTAGAAGGAGGAAAATGCACAAGCATCCTATGACAGGATGTGCAAATGACGGCCAAGAGGCAGCCTGGCAGTATTGAGAAGCAGTCAGGGCCAGCTCAGAGACACTCAAGAGCCAGTCAAAGCAAAACCTCATCACCCCAATTACCTGTGGATATCACCAGAAAAGGCTCAGCTCCTTACCAGCTGTTTGTACTAAGAGCAATCACAGATGGTGCACAGGTGTTCAATCTCTGTCATTTTCCAGTATTGGGGTGTTGGACTGACTTGCCGAGCTTGAATTTTAAACAAAACTTTCTGACTCCAGCCCCATCCTTGCATGAATTGCTCAACAAATAGTTTTAAGTAATAAATCTGCAAAAATAATGACTTGCAAAGACAGAGAGGCAGCTTTCTCTGCTTAGTAATTTATATGCTAGAAAATAACTTCTAGATGCTGTTATTAAAAAATCCAGCTTGACTGATGAAAGTTCATGTTTCACATCTTTTTTGGCAACACAGGAACAAGCTATAATTTTACTTATTAAGCACAAACTGGTATAATTTTGTCACTCAAAAGACTTTGAACTAAATTAATAATCAGAATAATTACTGGTCTGCTTTGATTTAAATCAATCTAAGGAATAACCAAAGGCTTTTAAAAGTTGTTGTTCTTTTTTTGTTTTGTTTCGTTTTTATCCAGAGCACCCTTCAGATGACAGAAGAAATATTTACTAATAATGTTTTAAAAAGCATGTTTCCCCTTCTTGGAATAAAATGAATCCCTGTCACATCTTCATGTGGATTCCATGCCTTGGTAAGTAGCACACAACTTGCCTTTTCCCTTCACCTCCATGGAAGGTTTTAGTGTGGAAAATAACAAAGAGGATGTCTTCAGCTCTGTCAATAACTAGAATCTGCATCAGCAACAGGTAACTCTCCTCACATGTATCTCATAAAACTTGCTGGAAGTCACAGGAGAAGGAGCAGAAGCACATGCCCATGGAGAACTGAAAGTTTCATGCAAATGCCAGCACCAGCTGAGCCACCTGCTCACCACTTCCTGTGGTGCCCAATCCAACCCCATGCCAACCCAGGCAGTTTTACAGTGGAATTTTGCCAGCTGCGTGCTAGCAGTTTAACAGCAAAAAAATGCCACAGTAATGTTCATACTGTCAGTGCACTGGTTGCCACTGACAGGAGAAAAGATATTGCCACCTGGATGTCTCTCCTGCTCAAGAGAATAAGCACAAGCACCTTCTGCTTCTCCAATTTCAAGACTCTTACAAGGCAAATTATTCTTCTTTTTCTTTTCTTCTTTTCTTTTAAATCAGTCTTATTTATTACAGAATTTTGCTGGCTTACTAAATGCACTTGTATTAAGTGATAGTTCTAGTCCATGTTGCAATGTCCTGTAACATAAATATGTAGCTAAGCACTTTAAAACATGGAACCACAAGAAAAATTTTAATTGCAACAGAAAGATTTCTGTATGCCTACACATAGTGTTTGTTTAATGGTGATTTCTTTTCCCATAGTAGAGAAATGCCACATCCATATTTAAAATCAGAAGTATTGACAAAATCTAGTGAGTACATAAAGCTGTTTTGACAAAACATGAGTGCCTACTATGCTGCAGCTATGAAAATGAAACAGCTCCTCAATTTACCAAAACTCTGCCTACAGACAAGGTATTCTCCCGGCTTCAGGAAACCTGATGCTTTTCTCAGGCAGGAATAAATCCTCATCGTGCTGAACTCAGTGAGAAACTGCTGCTGACTTCAGCACAGCCAACTGCTACAAGACTGACAGGGCTGTTATTATGCTTTAAAATTAAGCTCATGCTCATGCATTCACGAATAGGAACTGCAAGAGCAGAAAGGCTTAATGCAACAGTTATAAGGGAACTGAAAAAATCCAGAAGGAAGATGAAGCACTTCAAGATTAATATCACAAAAAATCTAATCTAGATAGATCAAATGTTTAAATTATTTTTTTCCTTTAGCATGTCAAAATCTCACATTTCTTAGGCTGTCACAGAGTACTGTCATAAATGGAGACAGAATCTGCTGGTTGAATTACAGTGTGGTTTCTCAAGGACTGAGCCATTATTTATTTTGAAGTTATACATAAATTATTAATTGCCTCCTTAAATGTATAAGCAAGCCTTTGGCGTCTTAGCATTCCTATAATCTTTCACAGTATAAAATGAAACAGTTTTCAATATTTGTAATTACTTACCAAAATAATGAATTTTTTTGTAAGTTTTGTTTGTAAATATTTTATTAAAAAACATCTTTTAATGCTATTAGTCAATACATGTATAATAATACTTTGATAAAGTATCATGTAGTAATATGTATTTTGGATTCAGGAATGTAATGGTTTTAGCTAAATTGTCAGAGCTCTGTTCTGCTCCAGTCTCTTCTAAACTGTCATGTTCTTCAAGAATTTAAATAAACTCATTCTTTGTCAAGGTACGTCATCCTTAAGGCCTTGCAAACATTTTAGTAACTGAACCAAAACAAAGAGAGAGCTCAGCTTTCTTTCTGAAGACCACGTTGCTTTTGAGCTTAAAAAGGTGCCTGCAGCTTTCAAGCAGTTAGTGGCAAATCAGCAAGAAAGAAATCAGAGGAGAAGAAGGGGCACTTAAAAATCAAAACAGTAAAGTGCACAGATATACCATCCAAAATTGTATTAATCTCATCCAAAGAACTTGCTGCACTGTGGATATTTAATACAATTTGGCTTGCATGAAACATACAATCACGATTAGACAGAAGGGATTTTCTTTTTTCTTCCTGAAGTCATCTACAGGATCTATGGAATTCAATTTTCAAGGGTGACATAGTGCAGCTCTTTGGATATTGACTGGTTTCCTAAGTCCACAAGGAGATGAAGAAGCGGGGAAAGTGTGGAGGGATGCAAGGTGTCCTCTTGCTGTCTCTGTTTCATTTAGATGCCCGTACTCTCCAATTCCCCATCCTCCAGCCCTAATGCAGCATGTGACCTAGAAATCATAAAGAGTTTCTCTTTATTTGTGTACTGTCTTTGAGTGTGCTGGGATTGCTCCCCTGTTTGTTCTCTGCTGGTAACCTTGAGGGGTTCCATCTGCTCAGCTGGTTCCTCCTCACAGTCCTGGATTTTACTGGCTGCGGTATTGGCAACTGACTCCAAGGAGGTGCCTGCCTCCTCCAAGTGGCTGTAGCCCTTATTGCTGCTGGAAGGCTCAGACTGGGAGCTCTGAGAGTCTGTCCTGGGGATGGCAGGAGGAGCTGAAGGGGGTGATCCCCCTAGATCTAGAGATCTGGAGCAGCTAGGAGATGCCTTTACCAAGAGGCTGGATTCCAGGACCCTCCTGACAGCTGGTGACCGAGGCGGCTCAGGGGAAAGCGGACGCCTGGCATCGGGCAAGCAGCTGGTGCTCTGCCGCCTCAGAACCAGCTTGTGCCTCCTCGTCCCACTGCCTCCCTCGATGTGGCTGCTGCTGAGGTCAGTTAGGCTCAGTTCAAACTCCCCTCGTGGGATCTCCTGGGCTCCCCGCTCACCAGGCGGTCTCTGCCAGCCTCCCCCTCCACTGCTTGGCCCCAAGGGCAGGAGGGTGAAGGTGTTCAGCGAAGAGCCCACGATGGAGCTGGCCGTGCTGCACCGCTCACAGCTCCCCGGTGGGCTGCAGGGTGGGCTGGTGGCAGGGCGGCCAGCAAGGGCAGCATGCTCCCGGCAGATGCTGTACACAGCCTCAGCCAGGCTGGGTGGCTGTGCTGGGCCGCAGAAGGAGGAACGCTGCGGTGAGGACACTAGGTCCGGTGGGGAAAGGGAGACACCCAGTCCTGGCGGCCAGGAGCTCTTGGCCAGCATGGCTGCAGCACCCAGGCCTTCGCCACCAGGCTTTAGCTCCAGGCCCCGGGACTGCACGTAGTTGACAAAGCCATTGAGCGGGGCTGAGGCTGGGGTGCCTCCATCCTTGGCCCGAAGGCTGTGGGCATCAATGACGGTGGAGTAGAGGTCACGCAGGTTGATGATCTTGGTCTTCTTGTCACGGTTTTCGTGCAACACTGCATTGGCGCAAATGAAGAGGAAGATGCCGATACCCATGATCAGAGGGCCCAGCACCTTCAGCTTGTCCGAATGCAAGTAGCTCGAGAAAAGACGGAAAAGGAAACCCGCTGAGGCCTGGGGAGATGAGGAAGTAGGAACGGACCCACCGTTGGTAGCGATGGTGGAGGTGTTGGCTCCCGGGGGTGACTCCAGGTGGATCCCTGCTCGCGCTCTTTCCTGGCTCTGGGAGCGGTTTGTGTGGGTGCCACCCTGTGGTGCTGAGTGCCGGCCCTTGCCAAAGCTGCTTTCTCTGTACACCTGGCTGGGCTTTGGCCAGTAGCCCACTACAGCCAAGGCGATGCCCACCAGCAGTACCAGGATGCCACAGAGGGCAATGAACCCCGAGAGGGAGCACAGCTTGAGCTTGCCTTTTACCACCACCACGTCATTCTTGCGCTTCTTTTTGGTCTTGCGTTTGCGTTTTGGGAGTTGGCTCTGGGGTTTCAAGGGGTCCTGTTTCCTGGCTGAGATCCTCAGGAGGCCTCCAGTGGCAATCATGGCTGGCTACCAGTGCACTGCCCCCCACGGCCACTCCAGCTCCTGCAGTGAGGAGAGAGGAAGGAGAGAAGAAGATGAGAACTAAGGACAGACACACAGAGATGCCTCTGCTTGCTCTTCCTCCTTCAAAGCCCTGGTAAAAAAAAAAAACACTGAACAATTGGGATGGAGGTTGAACCCAACAGGCAGATCTCCTTTGCCCAACAGCTCCTGTATATGAGAAAGAAACAGGCAGACCAAAAGCATCAAAGCAGCCACGTGCCTCACTACACCCCTGCCAAACAGCTAAATAATTACTTGATACTCCAGGTAAATGACAGACCTAGTAATATCCACTAGAGTAAAGAAAAAAAAAGAAATCTTGCTCATTTCAGAAGGAGTCTGCAAAGCACCAGAGCTCAGAGGATGCCAAGCTCTGCTCCCTAATGTGTTCTGGGGTTACAGTGTACACTGACTGTGGTTAGTGATGTCATGCAGGATTTGAGGGGATGGGAGAAATAAAAGCAGGAAGGCAGTATATTTGATCTATTGATACAATTTGTTTCATTACACTACTTACAAATTACTGGAGGAAGGGTTAAACATATTACTTGTCTTGCTTAAATGACTGGAAAAGGAATTACTGTGAAATGTACGAAGGAAACATTTAAACACTGGAAAGTGGTGCCTTGTGAAAGTTTTTCCTAGCCATTTGCACTTGATCTGCAGTATTAGAAATTAATCCCTTTCCTGTGGTCCAGTGGAATCTCTAGTTTGGGAAGATGTGTGATGTTCCAGGTAACTGTTATGTAACACTGACAAATTCAACCCCCTCCCCCTCTGCCCTCAGAAAGGGGAGATGGCTGGCAGGTAAGAGATGGCAGGTCAAATCCTATTAAAGGAGAAGTGAAACCCCATGAGTCACTCAGGGAAACCCTAATGAGTGCTTGCAGGGAAACTGGCAGAGGACTAAACACTGAGCATTTGTGGCTTTTGTCTTACTGGACCATCAGAAGTCATCTCTCTGTTCCCGTGATCTCAGCTAAATAACACAGTGTGTAGGAGCATTTCTGCACTGTGTAATTCTTTTTGGAACCTATTTCTTCATGCTACCGAGAAGCAGGATCTCCTCCCCCTTTTATCTCTCTGAGCATCGTATTATTTTTTCTTTGATGGGGCAAAAATGACATCACTGAATATAATACAACTCACAAAGTTCAATTAATTGCACTGAAAGGCGATTAAGTAAGCACCTAAAAAAAACCCCCTTGCTCCTCTTTGACTGTTCAGCCTTTAAATCTCATCTCTTTTCTGTTCTAATGCCAGGATTGCTACATATGCAGTTATATGTGTCCCATTTACTATGTTTGTATTTCCCCCAGAAAAAAAAAAAAAAAAGAAAAAAAAAGGATGGGTGTTGTCAGCAAGGACGTTGTTAAATTACTCTCCGAGGTACTGCACACTCAAAACAAGGAGCAGAGATTTCTCTTTCCTATTGCTGAACTATTTATTAAAAATAAGGAAAAAAAAAAAAAGAAAAAAAGAAGAGAGAGAGGGAGAGAAGAGAGACAGCGAGTGCATTTCGTGGATGCAGAAGTGTAATTATTGGGGCAGCCTTTGCAGTAACCGCCGATTGTTTGATCTCATTCTCTGCTGCCCCGCTAGCCAGCTGCCCGTCTCCTCTCCACGGCGATAACAGATGGTCATCAGCTCCGGAGGAACGCTCCCAGTCCGACATCGCCTGGCACTTAGTTTTGGCGATGGCGAGAGCAGCGCTCGGCAGGCGAAGGAGGGCACGGCCGGGCCGCCGGCCATCGCCAGCGGCCGCAGCGCCACAAAACCGCCCGGACGGGAGC
>VWZN01017938.1:29370-49301 GCA_013396955.1 Regulus satrapa | reverse complement strand
TTGGTTTGCAGTAGGCTTTGGTGGTTTTTGTTTGTTTGTTTGGTTGTTTTTGTTTGGTTGTTTTTTTTTGTTGCTTTTTTTTTTAAAATTCAATATTCTCTTTTTAAAAAGTTTCTCACTACTATTGGAGGGAAAGTCTTACTAAGAATATGAGACATGCAAAATGGGACCAAGGGATCAAGTAGAAATATGATCCTCTGAGTTCAGTGTTGTCTTCCTCATAGAAGCCAGAAGAATAAAACTGTTCAGCTGTCTTGTTACTCCTCAAAGTACTAAAAAGGTAAAGAATTAACAATCTGAAAACAAGTAAACTAAAATATGTCTTAAATAGGATTATTTTTTTTTGTTTGATTACTCATATTAACTTAAACCTTTCAATAAAAGATCACTTTGAAATTGTCAAAAGGACATGCTTGTCTAAACCTGTTCAATATTTATTTTAAAATATTTATTTTAAAACAAATTATTGATTAATAGTTTTGGGGTTTTTGATGTTTTATTGCATTAACTGAATAACTATCCCCCATCCTCAAAATGCTCATGCAGCTGATGAGGCCCCATATTTACCCTGTCTCGGATATTGGCCTGTGAGTGACTAAGGCAAAGATGCAGAGGAATTGTCTGAGAAAACTGAGTGGTCACAAAAAGGATCGATGCTCTGATGTGAAGTCTAGATGGAGTCATACCAAAGAGCTCATAAACTATTCGGTTTTCAATTAACTTAATTGAAATGCAGAATAATGGAGCAAGGCCAATTTGGGTAGAATTTCTGATAGATTCTGGAAATGGGAATATACTAGTTCATTAAACTTAGATATGCTGAAGAAAAATTAAGCTGATTTGGATTCTTTATCAGTGGAATTAAAGATAAATGTCTTTCCTGTGTGTTCTTTGAGACAAAAGAGATGCAAAAATATTATCTGATCAAGGAAAATATTATCTGAGCAAGGAAAACATGTAAGAGAGTGTTAAACTCTGTGGAGACAAGGTACTGTGATGAATTTATAACCTCCAGAGCCTTGTGCATATATTTTATAGTTAGTGATAAAATAAATGAAATGTTTACTGTTTATGGAAAGGTAATCTCGGGAACCAGTGGAATAGATATTCTTCTATCAACTTTTCACTAATTGATGTGAAAAATCGGAGAATGGATTTTTTTCCTGGTCATACATATGTAAATCTTCAGAAGTACCTCGATGAATGATGAAATTGATGTAACAGAAAGTGACTTTTTAATTTAAGACAAGTAAAACCTGTAAGCTCTCAGTTTACTTACAGCATCTTCTTTTGTTATTTATTTTACCTAGATGACACCCTAAAATGTTGCATTTGGCTCTAACCACTCTAAACTCTTGCCTGGGATGAAAAAAATTTAATCATGAACCAAACGGAACCGAAGTTATTCTAAGCGGACTGTTGACATATTAATGAATAATAGACAAAATTAACCTCTGTGTGGGCTATAATTACCCAAACTCCTGGAAACTTTGAAGCAGAATTTCTAGAAGAAATTAGAAGGTGGATTTTATATCTCATCTAACCATTCCTGGGAATTGCATAAAGCCTTTCCACCCTTTGACACTGGCAGGACATATCCATCTACAGAAAGTCCAGGAGGATCCATGCAGTGATGAAACTCACAGTGTTGCATGGTCCTGGTACACTACAGTCATACTAAATATTCTGCCACTGTAGCGTGGAGGTAAAGTTTATTTTAACGTGGGCTGTGCTGCTTGTGGAAGTGTTGTCAGTGAAGTTGCAGACAGTTTGTGACATGGGAAATGACGAGTTTTGAGTTTGTTCTTTCACAGACAATTGAATCATTTCAGTACATGAGCATGAAGAATTTCATCTATAGCTATAATGAGAATATCACAGAACTGGCAACTTCTAATCCCACTCTCACACTTGTCTAGAGGTGTTGCTGTTAGCTCCCACTCACAGAAAAATATTCAACACTTCATATGTATTTCATATGAAAAGAACTACAGACATGAAGCAGAAGCTGACTGGGATTGCAACCTAATTTTCAGTACTTTCTCAACAAGACAAACTGCAGAATCTAATGATAAACAGAGATATAATGCAAATAGAGAGCTGTTGTGGAGATGTTCTGGGATTTATCTAGTAAACCATAGCTGGGATTTGTCTATCAAACCGTAGTGGGGATTTGTCCTAATAAACTAGGAAAAACTAGATGTAAAGGAAAAAATTGTTTAACTTTTCATGAGAGATGTCAAAATATTTTTTTAAACACTGTCTCAAAAAATGCAGATCATTTTTTTCTAATACTTTTCTTCTTTAAATCTGAGATTTTAAAATGGATTAAAGTGATCAGTTTGGAAAGAAGCTAAAGCTAATATTGAGCAAATGCTTGCATTTTTTAAAAAACCGTAATTTGTATCTCCAAGACTTGTACCTCTTCTAGGCTAGTGTTTTCTGAAAAAAATATGACTGCCCTTTACATTGCTGATAAACATGAGTCAAACTTCTTTTGAATCCATGGGCTAAAACACTTATTTGCAGCCTCCAGCTTATAAGCACCTATAACCACCTAAGTCAAGGTGTTTTATCTGGGTACTGTTCATATTTGTTTCTGTGGGACAAGCAGAAGTAATAAAATGTGCCTCAAAGTAACATAAAATGAGCAATCAAAGCTAAGGGATACAGCCTGGATAAACATTGAGACTGTGATCCTGAAATGAATACAGGCCTATACAACATTGCCTTAGGATTAATATCAGCTGGAAAATGGTCTGGAAAGAAGTCAAAAGTGCTAGTTTCTTTCTTTCAAATGCCTGCTTCATGCTTTCCAATATAATAGCTAGGGGTCAAAGAAGGGTCTGTTTGCTTATTAAAGGAGAGGAAATTTTATTTTGAGAAAAAGAAAACTCAAGAGGTGATGCAGACCCTTTCAGCTATCACGGTATTCTACTGAGGATGCTGTAACAATGAGAGATTTTATTACTGAATTTGGACCATTCAGAATTAGGAATGTTTACTTTATATGTATTCTGTGGTCCTCTGGTTCTTTTAATAGAACTGGCAAAACTCATTTATCTTCAGAAGGTGATGAGAAAGTAATTATTGCCCCAGCTCTGAAATTATCTTACAGCTTGTGCCTTGCTGTGGCTATTTGCCCTAAACACAACAGAGTAATTAATGCATTATATTATTGCAAATGATTGTGGGACCCATTTCTTAAAAGTATGGGTGAGTTGAAATTAAGAAGCTTGGAGCTGATGTAAATATCATTTAATTTTTGAAAAAATAATGCATGACATGAACATCCAAGTTCTGACCTTGAATAAAGGGTTATCTCTCAAGACAAGGCTTTTTAAATTGGAACAACTTTTACTGATGCTGGCATTTTAATAAGATGGAATCTTACTTGTGGAAACTAATAAACATATGACAACAATGACCCTGCCATCAATATATCAAATATGACACCTACCAATGTATGTGGGGGACACTGGTAAATGGATAGTATGCCAGTTGGAAAATCTATTTGCCTTTCAGTCCATTAGTATTATTCTGTTTGGCTGTTTCAAGTGATGACAAACTGAGCCTTTTCACAGCTGAATAAGTATTCTACTGGACTATTCTTTTCTAACAAATTATAACTCAAATTTTGTGCTTGGCTGAAAATGAGTAATTAATCAGGATGGTCATTTGTCACAGGCTCATAACTCTGGAGAAAAGAAATCTTCGTATTCAGAGATGGCTGGAATTTGCTCATACATGTTAGCTGTTTCTACTCACATTTTTTTACAATGTTGCTGACCTTTCTTTCTTTTTTTTATATATTTTTATTTTTGAGTAGTAAAGAGCGGGGGGAATCCAATGGCTATGAGGTGAGGCAGGTCATGAACTCTGTGCTTTCAGAATGTACTTTAATAATGAAAAAAAAAAAATCTCAAATCCAACTCTTTTTTTCCCTCNCTCAAATCCAACTCTTTTTTTTCCCTCTCTGTGGTGTTATAAACTGTTTGAAAATGTGGTGAGAAAGAGCCGTGGAAGTGGGCACTTGCAGTTAAAAGAAGTGTTTGATTTACTATAAATAATTGTTCCAACATTTCGCTTTTTTTGAAGATCTCAATCAAATGCTATTCTCAATTTGGCAAATATTTTCAGGAGCTTGTTATTTTCAACCAGAAAGTAATTGAAAACGGGGTTGAAAAAGAGGTGTGCATCTTACATGAAGTCTTGACATTACATTTCTTTTGCCATCCTGATCAAATGATTTTCAAAAGCACGTTGGGGAAAGCTACAGTGTAGAGAATAAAGATTTACCTGGTATTCAGATGAAGGGAAGAGGAAAAAAACTGCATTTGATTCAGATCTCTCACAATTTAGTTGCACTCACTACTGCATAGTGTCAAATATAAATTTACCTTGGTGTAAATGAGAGAAGGCTTAGATCCTAAACTTGGATGTTTTGGAAACCAGCAGCAGACTAAGTTGCTACAAAAAAAAAGCAGATGCTGAAACACTGGGAGCTTAGAGCCTATTCTTTTTCAGGTGATCTCTTTGTCACAAAGCAAGAATGCTCAAAGACTCATCTTCACTTGTTCTCTTGTCCTAGGCTCAGTTTTGTCACACTGAATACCTGAATTTGTAAGTAATGTGTTGTCCAATGTGGGTTTCTTGCCTACAGTTAATGTGGATGCTGTTGAAAGTGAGACTGGACCAGATGCTCCTCTTATGGCTTCAGTTACACCATAATTCTGTGGATTTTGGTCATTCCTTTACAGGAGAACAACATCAGAGTGTGATGTTATTTCTGATGTAATTTGTAGAATTATATTTTACTACATGGATAAAGAAAAAAAACTTGCGCATTCCTTTTTTTTTGTTTTGTTTTGTTTTAATTATTATTAATATGCATCAAGATGTGGAAAGTTTTATCCATTTTTACACTTTTTTTGGCAGCTATATTTTAAAACTTTTGAATTTTCTTTTAGTTAGAAATGACATTTCTATTGTCAGACAATATGTAACCATACCTAAATTATTATTTTTACTGCTCGAGTACTAAATTTGGCCTAACCCATTTAAGTCATTTTTAGAGACAGATTTGCATTTGAGCTGATAACGTGAATGCCAAGTTTCAGCCTACAATGACTGAAAACAGCTGAATAGTGAAATAGTGAGTGACACTGTTCATAAAGGAAACAGCTCCTGACCCTCAATGACAGCTCTGAGAATATGATGGGACAATCTTTTGAGGATTGTTCACAGTTATTACTACGTAGGTTCTTAATTTGTTGCTATCTTCTATCATCAGAATATGTTCAGCAACTCACATTTTTAGAGTGCTGAATTTTATTCCTGTCTGTTTCCTCTGAGTGATGTCTTGTGAAGGGCCACGATATTCACAACATCGCTTGCATTTATTTTCATATGGCTACACTCTGCCTTTGGGCATAGCCTTCAGATAGAGATGCTGCAATATGCTGTACCACAGCAAGGGTAGCTCCAGGAAATCACGTGCTTCAGGCAGTCCAATAAAGCACAGCTTTTCTTGTTTTTCCCATCATCTGGATAGTGAGTTGCAATCATCTAATGTAGCAATGAGTTTGTCCAGTCCTTGAATAATTTCTCCTGTGCTGAGTGTTTGTGCATATACAGAGTGAGGGTGAGTGGGACAAGCACCACTGCCTTACAATAGATTAATGACTGGGGTTCTGGAGGTGCATGTCACCCCTTACTTCTTTTTTTTTTTTTTTTTTCCCCTCTTCATTTCTTGCACTCTCTCCTGCTCTACTCATTCTCTTTCATTCCTGTGGAAGTAAGTCTGAGGTCTGGAGGAGGCAGGCTCAAGTTCACACCCACAGTCACCATGTTCCCCTCTGGGTATCTCACACCCTGGCTCTAATTTACAGGGAAAAATGCACAATTTTGTCTCAGGAAGTCTGATCAAATGCTCTAGTCCAGGTATATTAGTCTAAAGGGCAAAGTGTCAATGTTTTGGATTACATAGTCTATAACTTTGATTACATAGGCTATATTTTTTTTCCTGAAGAACACCAACGAGATAATTTTTAGTATTTGAAGCATTTTTAGCCTCTACTTGAAAAAAATCAACTCAATGAAACAGCAAAGCCCAGAAAAAGAAAACATAAGTAGAAAGTAGAATTTTGGGGGATACTCCTATTGTTTCTCTAAACTAGGTCCTGAATTTTAAGCCTAGATATTCCACTACCCATTCATATGTACAGCAGGACACATTCAAAACATAATTTTGAAAGACCTCACATAAAAAACATTCCTATTCATCCATTCACACAATGCTGTGTGTATCATTTATCTATGTTTTCCAGTGGAAGAGAATAAAGAGCTATAGAGAAGGAAGAGTCTCTGCTTCTTCTACAATGTGAAGCGTAGATCTGGTACTCAATGTATTAAATACAAAGGGAGAGGGGGAGGAAATTTTGTAGAAAATAACTAGTTTCACCCAGGGGTTTTGCCTATCCTTTTAGGTCCTCTTGATTCTGATTTTGGGAGTCCCAACAAAATGAACAACCACCCAAGAAATGAAGCCCAACCAAACTAAATCATATGTGTCATCTTTATTAGTGGCTACCTCTTTTTTTCTTTTTTCTTTTTTTTGTTTTTTTTGGTTTTTTTTTTCTTTTTTTTGTTGTTTGTTTGTGTGTATCTAAAGTAAGAGTTTTTAACACCATTCTTTGTTTTACTGAGGTCATAGCAAATTTCTTGAAAAAGAATCTGTCACTTATTGGCATATGTGGAAAGGGATGGAACAGGCTAAAGACTACTAGAGCAATTGGTTCTGCTGTAACTTTTACAAAGCCTTTGGTTTAGCCTTGTTAGACATTTTGTGCCTCAGATTTTATACACTGTTTGAAGTGTCTCTTTATACATTATTCATGTTCCCATCAGCACAATATTGAATTTTGGCATCTTTCCAAGGACTGGTAACATTCAGCTCCAAAATGAGACTGAAACAGAAAGGAGGGGAGAGAAAGATAATTTTTCTCATTTTTCACTGAGATTTATCTGACCACTGACCTACTTTATTTTCTTGAATATCATGAGAGATAAAAGTGAATTGATGAAATAATTTATACAGATATCTGAGTTGAAGTGAAATTGAATGGAGGGAATACAATCTTAAAGAGACTAGGACAAATTTACCATTGGGATTATGCCATCTAGGGGTAGTATAGAACTTATTGTAGTTTTCTTATAGCAGAAACCCAAGATGTAAATTTGTATTAGTAAAAGTGTGCTATGACCTTTCAAACACTGAGGCTTGGGCAAGAATCAGATGGAATTTGAGAAGCTGACATTTTAGTACTGGCACAAGCCCTGTAAGCACAGCTTTATTACACTCCTTCAGGAGCTTCTGCCTAAAACCATGGATGTTGCAAATTCTGATGTTGATAGCTGTCTTACCTTCAAGGATAAACCATAAAGAAATGTTGGTATCACTGCCTTTCCTCCATGAGGACACAATTTTCATGGCTCAGATATTACCAGAAGAGAACACCTCCTCCTGCAGCTTTGCCAGACAGGATGCCACAGAGCGCGGTATTCCTCTACCTTGTGCTAGTTGTGTAGCAAATGCCTCTCCACTGATGTGGTAATATTTGTCAAAAAGTCAGTTGAAGGTAACAAGTCTTATTAAAAGAGATAGAAATTAACTTCATGCTCTTGTCCTGGTCTGTTTCAATTGCCTACCATGGAGAAGAGACCTGTGACTTTTCATGGTATTTAGCAAAACAGCAATATGACATAATTACTCGGACTTCATTTGAGTGAGAAGCCAAACAAGTGTGCATGGGCAAGCCTAAAACCCAGCAGCCATGCTGATGGCCTCTGTGCCAGCATCTAAGATGGATGATCTCAGAGATGGCTCCTTAGTAAGTGATCTGCACTTGCAAGCACTGCCTTCCAAAGCATAACTCTCCTGTTTGGCCTCTAGAAGCAAGCATTTTTAGATAAAAATCATCATCTTGTTTAATCAAAACTGGCGACTGTAACATTTATGTTGATAAACTAGAATAACTCCACTTTTTTTAGTGACGATTGCCCCTGCAATGGTTTGCAAAAAAGAACCAACACAATTGTGTATATATATATTTTTCCCAGTAATTCTGAGTTGAGATCAAAAGATAACTCTTCTTGTTTCCAGAGTAGGAAATTCTTGGCACCTTCTGCTATATCAAAGACATTGCAGACACTGTAGGAAACACAGGGTAAAAAATCTATGTTTCAGCCTCATTAGGTATTACTTCTCCATTACACTGACCAAGAGGAAGGCAGAAACCTTAAATTCAAGTTCTTTACTCTGACCAAGCATGCATGGAGGGGCAACACCTTAGGTGCTTAGATGGATTAATAGCTCCAAATATTCAATAAGATCATTCTCTCACTCATGGCTAAGCCTGTGAACAAGTGCTGTTCTGAGCAAGGCCTTCTGAAAGCTTCTCTCTATGAGATATCCTTGGCTTTTATGCTCTTGCCACCATTTTCAGGACATTTTTCTTTATAGTTTGTCTTTTTAACTTTCAAAATTTGTCTTTTCTTCAGGCGTCTAGGGAAGACTGGGTTGAGAGACGAACAGCCTTCAACTTATTTTTTCCTCAAGATAAGTATTGAATATTTATGATTTATGTGCTGAACCATGATGAGCTGTCCTTTCTATATTGCGTATTACTGGATATTTTAATTCATGAGATGGAATTCAGGGCTGAGAGGTGCTTCTGAATGTTTTTATAGCTCTAAATAAATAAATGAGGCAGACAAGTTTTTGTCTTCTCATCTGCCTCTTCATCAAGTGCATTTCTTTGCCCTTTATTTTGTTGTTCTGCAGGAACAGCTACCTCAGTGATAGACACCATGTGAATCAAACGAAACAACATCACGGCCTTATTGACATTCTCTCTTTTGAGAGAAGAATAGAACAGAACTGAGAAACTACTCACCTTTTTTATTTGTTTTCTTTGAGAGTCTGGAAGGTAAATAGTTTCACCAGAGTTGTACAGACAATATTTCTTAGCTGTCCTCAGAATAATTACTAGTTCTCCCTCTGGCTTTTGCACATCCTGTATTCTTCCCATCATGTGAATATGAGAAAGCATCTTAAAAATGTGTCACAACAAGAATTTTACCTTTTGATTTTTATCTCCCCCCACTCCCAAGCTGTTGTGTTTTTCACTAACCTCACATATTTGCCTTTTACAAAAACAACCAAGAAAAATTGAAGAATGTTCAGGAAGTATGAAAAGTTTGAATTTCCCAGTGTGAATACAACATGCATTAATGGCTTTCAATTTTAGCGTAATAATCATGAGCCTTTCAGTTTTTTCCTGCAAAACTACATAAACCTGAAACTGGATTAAAATCATGTACTACTGATAATGCTCTTGAGTTGAACAAGTGAGTTGCTCAGACACTGGCCAAAAATTCTTTTTAAATACTAAAAATATCGGTGTAACATTTATTATATATTTAAAGCTGAAGTGAAAAATGTATGGTTCCTCTGGCTTTCTTTTATAATTGTGTGCTGTAAACTCCCTTTTTCTTTTTCCTTCTCTTTCTTTCCCATTTCCCTTTTGTATATGGAAAAGGTAGAAAAACACAAAAAGAGATTATTTAGTTTTTGATGCCTAAAAAAATTTTCATTCTTTTGTTTATTAAAAAATCACTCTTGTCAGGATTAGTTCTTAAGATACTTGAGAACAGAAGTAAAGGTAGCTGTGACTAAGGCCCTCTCCTTGTGAGCTCCTTGTGCAGTCTTGAGGATGCCATACTGTTTGCCTGATGTTTACATCCTAAGGGATAACTAGACTGCTGAGAGCCACAGAGGTTGTGTGATAGGCAGCATATTCTTGTTTGAAAAGTTCCTCTGAGCTCCTGAGATGGAAAGGTCTACAGCAGCAGGGAATATTCCTGAAGGTTATGTGCAAGTAAATGTAGGAGACAACATGACTAGAACTTGTAGCCACTTCTAGCAGATTAGAAAATAAGAAATTAAGTTGCATTCCCTGAGTTGTTTAACCATGGCTTTTCTTCTCATTTTTTTCAACAAATTTCAACAGACAGCGAAAAGATGATTCTATCCTAGTGAACTCTGAGCTTTCATGCCAAATGTTCTTTATTAATGTATTTTTGGAGGTAGAAAGTCAAGGAATATTGTGCTTTGG
Source organism: Regulus satrapa (assembly GCA_013396955.1). Classification (NCBI taxonomy): domain Eukaryota; kingdom Metazoa; phylum Chordata; class Aves; order Passeriformes; family Regulidae; genus Regulus; species Regulus satrapa. The sequence continues at coordinate 39,123 of VWZN01017938.1, read as the reverse complement.
GGGGAAAACAGAGTCTCTCTGTTTCACACTGGCGGAAACCCTGTAGTAGTTAAATCTTTCATGGGTCATGGGTCATAAGGCAACGTTAACAGGGCATGATGTGGATAAAAGCAGATCCTGGGAATTTCCATATGCAAGCTATTAGAAATTTCTGCTCTACTGCAAACATTAAAATCCACCAATACATATCTAGTTATCCATCAAGCTTAATTCCTCTGAAAAAAAGTTGTGGTTTTTTTCCAGAATTTTCTACACCTTATTTATCTAGAAAGAGATCCAATGATCTAACTTTAAAACTTGTCTGCCCATTGCATTGGGCAACAAGTAATATTTTTTTGATTTCTTTAATTTTTTTATTTTAAATTTTTAAAAAAATTTTTAATGAGCATGTGGAATGGGATGCAACATGATCAATAAATCATTTCACCTCGGTAGAGGTGTATCACTGGCTAGTAGAGGTGTATCACTGGTTGCCATAGCTGGGACCTTACTGGAAAGGTCACTGTTTCATCAAGAACAATATCTAGAAGATAATTAAGTATTACCTGATGTCAGTGTGTTAGGAACTTAGAGGTAGGACATATAGCCAGAGTAATTTGCTATGGGAAATGAATACATTACTATTTAAGTATTGAAAGACATCTTGTGGACAACAGCATACAATAATATCAGAGAGAAAAATAATTTTGGAGGCCTCCAAGGAAGCAAATGTGTAAGTGTGGCTGGAGTGGTCAAGTGAGTAATATGAAGTTCCAGCTATTAGAGTTTCTTTCTTTGACAATCCTTAGTTTTATTTAAGAGACCTAGAAGGATTGTGAGCTCCTGGGTGTATAGTTAAACATTAAGAACATATTTCTTCAAGAAGAAACTAAGGAGCCAAAGGTGTAGTATATGTAAAATTAGCCTGCCCTGGTTTTGTGGTACTCTATAGTTTTGTTGAGTTAAAAATTTTGGGTTAGACATAGTTTGGTACCTCTGTAGGTCACAAGCTGCTTGTGAGAAAGATTTTTAATGAGTTAAACACTGCCTGGAGCTGAGACACTGCAATTTTAGGGTTTTAAATGGCTCTGTCACAGAGAAATCTAAAATACTGCACAGATAAAGAGAAACAGAAAGGTAATTTTCTCTGGCTCATGCCCTGGGTAGAGTCTCTATATGGCTCTTTCTTCTAGCTCCTCTCCTTTACCAGCATTTGTTTTTTCAGAGGATGTCCTGTGTTTTATGCTTGCTTTCTAATGTTTGATAGTCAGTCTAAATTAAATAAGAAAGCAATGTTTTTGTAATAGCATAATTTGGTAGAAGTTGGAAGCAAAACAGAAATGTGGAAAACATAGCTCTTTCAAGACCAAAATGTGTGAAGAAAGTCTGTTAAAAATTAACATAGAAGTGTTTGAGCAGGAGGGAAAGAAAGATGTTCCCGATTTAGGGATCAATTCTGAACAGCATGTGGCCATCTTGAAGAGGTGGAGGTTCAACAGATTTTAGAGAAGGGGAATTAAAGGAATATTTTTACTTAATTTATGTTGCTGCTAAGAACCAATTGAAGTGCAGAGGAACATCTATATTTTAGCTAGAGAAATGAAGGATGCAGAAGGAATGACTGAGTCAGCCCACTGTTTGCACAACCTGGGGTGGAGAAAATATGAGCTCTGAATGATAACTTGTAAATATCAGTGACACAGTAACATAAAATAAATAAGCATGAAAAATATTAGGAACAAATATATAATTCTATGGTACTACCAAGGATCCTTTAATTAATAATTGTTTAATCCATGGTTGGCCAGGAGCCTACACGCTCTACTACAAGGAGGACGAATGAGGTGCCCAGGGTCCAGAAGCCTTTCCCAGTTGCATGGCAGGTCTTAGCAGAGTGCTCACCAATAAATGACATCTGGAGAAACATCCTTAGGGAAGCCTAGCTCCATAGGTGCCGTCCTCTGCCCTTTCCATGACAGGAGTGAAGGGAGATCTCAGTGCAGGCAGGAGCTGTCCTCAGTGGTACTCACATGCTGCCTTTCATTCAGGTCCACAGAGGCAGGGCATCTCCACAGTGCTTGGGTTCCCCTGTGTTTAAACACATATAGCACCTCTTTGGGCAGTGACAGATGGGGATGAATGTCTGGGAGTACCAATTTTGGAGCTGTCGACACTTGGGGTTGCTGTGGGTACAGCTGCATGTGATGTGGGCACCTTGACTCAGATTCTCTGCTTTTCCTGAGCTCAGTAAAGAGAAGGGAGGGGAGGCAGGGCCAGAGAGTGAAGCAGATGCCTGAAATTAGCTGCTGTGAAACCTTTTCTCATTTAATACCAATCTCAAAGGCCAGACTGCGATTGCAAGAAAGGCAATAATAGTCAGCATTAAACTCTTGTGTAGTCTGTCTGGGCTTCAAATCTCCAAGAAAATGCTCCATGCTGCCAACACACAGAGCACTAGGTGCATAAAGCTCCTGGTACCAAATCTGTGCAGTGCTGGATACTTAGCCATAACGGGGAACAAGGTTGAAAGCAGAGGTTGGTGCCTGCAGAGAGAAAACATTTACCAGCTAATGTTCAAACAGCAGCTGCAGCATCCTCAGATTCACTAGCTCCCACTCAAAGACTTTGCCTGAATCAATGCAACATGCAGCAGGGAAGGCCACGTGCATCCATTGAGGAGCCTGCTCTAAGCAGAGAAACATCTGGCCATGGGTCTGAAATAGTCTTTACCTCAATGGGACCAACAACTACAAAGGTGAGAGCTCTATGGGGTGTGGGAAGGGAACAGTGTCAATGATGTCCATAAACCCTTTGTGGGGGAAGGAAAGAGGTGAAAAATGCTGCTTTTGAGAATGGGATGGGCTGAAGCCCAGACCAGTAATAATGCATTGGAAACTGAGGAAAATCAGGGCCTGCTGCCTTGTCATTCAAGAGATGAGGGACCCAAGCTTGCACTGGGGTGAGAGATCTGTACTGGAACTAGGCAGACTGAGCTGAGATCCCGTTATTGGTTGCTGAAACTTTGGCTTTACCGTGTGTATCTGGAAAGACACTTGGTTGACAACGGCTTTTGCATGTATAGAACTTGAGAATGTCTTTCCAAAACATGTGATAACAAAATTTGCTGTGTTCTCCACAAGATATTTGTGTGTTTAAGTATATATGTATCTGTTTTCCTGTATTTATATGTTTTATATATTTTTATGAGTATATATAGATGAGGAAAAGAAGAAATACCTGACATGTGGATAAAATATGGGTCTGTGATCAAGCATTTGTTCTGAATAGTGAAGAGATTCAGAATAGAAAAGGGTAATATTTTTTAGTGACTGAGATGGACCTTTATAATTTTAAAAGGCTCTTTATGCTGTTTTGCTTGTCTATTACTTTCCAGAAGGGGTATACATGATATATGGCTGAATGCCACCAACTGTTTCTTCAAGGAAGTATTTTCTGGTTGTCAATAAACAGGCAGTGTAGCTGAGAAGAGGATTGCATCACACTTTCTCCAGATTTCCTTGCTGGCAGTCTCTGCTCACCTCCCAGTGGCCCTCTGCTCTGTTGCTCTGGCAGTGTTTAATGTTCAGTTGGAGAGACTGGCAGTGTTTAATGTTCAGTTGGAGAGACAAAAGAGGATTGTCCTTTCAGAATATACATACATCAGCCCTGACTGAAAGAGAAATACAGCAGGAAACACTGATTCCAAATTGCTATTTAAAGTGTTGGACTTCTTCTGAAATGCAGACAAAACAGAAATAAAATGCAAGCTAAAAGGAGTGATTTTTGTTCAAGCAGAGAAAGGACTCCCTTTTGGCACCTTTTTTGAGGCATTAACTATATCCAAAGAGCAGTTGAAATGGGGTGAGAATAAAATGGTATTTCTGATGTAAACAACTAAGCTTTAGTAGCAATAACTACTCCTTTAGATATTGCTTTCTGCTGTACTGGAATTTGGGAGGTAAAAACGGTTTCTTATTCTTGGTGGTAAATCTGCTGGGCTAAATCTGAAGCTGAAAGCTCAAAAATCTCCAGGCAAAGCTTGCCAAGTCTAAAGGATCCTACTAAACGTATGTCATCTGGAGGCTGATACATGAGCTACTGCTCATATACTGCACAGAATTATGCCAGCCCCTTATGCAAGGGCCTCCACACAGGACACTGGGATTTTGTGGCTGAGAAGTGAGTGAAGTGAATCTTCTCCACTCTTTGGTGTGGGGAGAATGATTATTTCACAATAGATGGTCAGTGTTGTGTATTGCATATGAGGTGCTTGCTTACTGGGTTTTTTCTCCTACCTAGCCTGTCAGTAATTAGAGACCAGATCTTGCATGGCACAGTTTCTGGACTAATATAACTTGATGCATTTGATAGGTCTAAAAATGAATCACCTGCTGTGCTGCTCCCAGACATTCCTTTATGCTACTCCTTGAGTAATAGCAGATATAGATGATACCCCTAAACCGAAATTTGTTTGGGTTTAGTGCCAATATTTAATGCCTTAAAAATGAGAAGGTATAGCTCTCATCTATACTTAGAAAAGCCTTTTTGGGGATGCAACATGATGTCCAATTCTAGCGGAGACATATCCAGGGCTGCCATCTGCCATACTAAGCCTATGTCTTTATGATTTTGATCCAATGCCAATTAAATCTAGCATACAGAAAGCAGAGGTAAAAAGTCCAAAACAATCAAGAGAACATGAAGATCACAGAGGGAAGTTGATACCTCATTCATACATCAGTAAGGGCCTATCCTTAAGCAAAGGGCTTAAAAGAAAGAGCAGAAGCAGGAGATGAGGAAAAAATATATTGACTGCATGACAAAAGAAATGTTTCTGTGTTGGTATTCCTGAAGCATTTCACCCACTCCTTTTGCTTTGAGTAGGCAACAATTACCTTATCTCACAGAACTGGTATGATCAGTGGTTGGTTTTGTTATGGTGCTTTATTTAACTTACTAATGAACCAATATATACATATATGGTACATACAATATGAACCAACTGTATACAAGCATACAGTTGTATGTACAGAAAATATGGACTTTAAGCTTAAACTGTTTTCAGAGAAGAAAAAAAAAAAAGATGCAACTGCTCATGCTGAGGTGCTAAGCATCTGATCAGCTCAGGAATCACAGTGTCCTGGATGGTATTGGATGCAGTCTCTGGCATGTGGACATCACTAGTACCACTTTCTTCTCTCCCACAGCACAGAACAACCAACAACAGACCACTTAATTCAAACTTGAAAGGCAGCTGTAGGTGACTCTCTGTGAGAGCTAAGGGAGAACACAAGAACAAAACGAATTTTATATTACTCAGACCACAAACAGGATACTTATTCTTAGAGCTGCAACAGCTCAGATCACTGTAGATTATCTTCTGAGGTTTTCTAGTTTTTTGTGGTGTTATAGAGGGTTTGTCTGGCATGCATTTGCCTATTTATGCAGTACTTGCCTGGCTTCTTTTTACACCCATATATGCTTTTTCATTGCCACAATAGGAATGAGTTCCACGTGTATTATCCGCTTGTATGAAGAACTAGCTCCTTTTGCTGGTTTTGAACCCAGCTTTGCTTTTTTGGCTTTAGTTCTGGTGTTGGAAATGTTGGTAACTGGTCTCTGCCCACCTACTTTATGTTTCTAAGGAGTTCTTGGACCTTTACTCTAAACCCCTAAAGATGCCTTTTTTCCATAATGAACAATTCCAGACTCTTCCTCTTACTGAAGCTTTTCCTGTTTTTATTTTTCTTGTGAGTCTTCTTTGAACCATATATGTCCTTTTGCAGTTGAGGAGAGCAGAACTGAACAAAATACTCAAGGCACGGGCAAAAATTGGATCTATACAGCAGCATGATGATTTTTACTTTGTTCTCTATTCTCTTCCTGATAACTCCAAATATTTGTTGTTTTGCTATTTTAACAGATATAGAATAGTAACTGATGCTTTTTGTGGTTCTATGTATCATAACATTAAGGTTTTGTTCCTAAGTGATAATAGTCAGTGCGGAGCTCAGGATTTTTGTGTGAAGTTTGGTTTTCCTCATGTGCATTACTTTAAATTTATCTACACTGAATTTCATCTATCAATTTATTATCCAGCTGCTTGGCCCCTTACAATAAGAAAAATTCATCATGGTTGTTTTTGTTAGTGCTTTGGATATTTGTTTATTATCTGCAAATTTTGTTATCTCCTTGCTCATCCTCTCTCAAGGTGATAAAATTTGAGTATCTTAAACAGTACAAATTTCAGCACCATTCCATGCAAAGTGTGACTAGTGATTGCACTGAGAAAATTTCCATGTTACTTATTTTTTATTTTGATTTTTGTATGCAGTTTTATTTTGTGTGCATATTTATTTTCTTTCTCTTTGGTAAAAGAGTATTAAGAAGCATCTTGGAAATCCAATTTTATCAAGTAGATAATTTTTAGCTACCCACTTAACCGTGTTCTTGAACCTTAAAGAAGCCATGCTAACTACTCTCAAATGAGGCACCCTCAGTGGATAACATGTTTCTGATGAATCCTTCTACCCCCTAACATGGCTGATGCTGTGCTTCTGTAAGTGACTCATTTTTGACAGGCAATTATTTTAGCTAGGCTCCCATTTCCTGTGCTCAACAATAGCTCAAGAATGAGCATGCATCAGCTCTTGGAAGCTGGCCACAGCAATCTCACAGGGAGCTGTCATGTCAAATCCACCAATACATTTGTTGTGAAGGTCTAAGGCATCGTCCAGCTGATTTACCCTGATGAAAATCCACAATGTCCACAGTGCTCTCTCAGTCTCTCTGTCTCTCTCTCTCTGTCTCTCTCTTTCTGTCTCTGTCTCTCTCTCTTTCTCTCTCTCTCTCTCTGTGTGTGTGTGTGTGTGTGTGCACCCTGTTGCAGCAGCCTGTTTGCCCCACAGAATGAGTGGCTTCCACAGTGGCAAGTCACCACCTGTGAGTGGGTGGCTTAGCAAATTTTTAACTACTCAGTAACACTACATGCTGCCTCTGTACCTCATACTGATGAGGCCCTCTTCTCAGGGTCAGTTTTCAATTTCTGTAGTAACCCCTGAGTGTGCTTTCAGGGCAAGCCACTGGGGCTGCTGGTGAGATTTTTTCATACTAGCACAGAAAATATCTTCAAGTTAGCACACCTCAGGGCCTGCAGGAAACTGTTCTAACTCCCCTAAAGAGAAAGCAGCTCTATGATATTTCTAGGCTCTTTCCTTAAGCAGAAAAGGCCACTTTGTGTTTCAAGGTACACAGGAGTGGTATGTGGAGATTAAGGCACAAATCAGCTGTGTCTCTGCCTGCCTCAAGGGGTATAATCTCTCTCACACCTTCCAAACACCTACCAGGTTTAATCTCATGGTATTATTTTCACCATTAGAAGACTGAAAACCAAGAAGAAATATTTGCATGTAAAATAAGCTGCCTTATTGTGTTTGTTGAGTACTAATCAGAATCCATACATGTGGAGAAAAAGGTCCAGCTGCTGGGCAGTGCCTCTTGACAAATCCCAATCTGTAGCTTCCTCTGAAATGCTGGTGAAATGCTTCCAAATGACTGCTTACTGCTTCAGAGTTGCTGCTATGACTGTGGAGAGCAGCAAGCACTGTTTTTCCCGTAACTTGCCTAGAGTGAAAGAAAGCCCTGACTAGATTATTGTGATTGGCTATTGTTCTTTGCCATGGAAGCTTGTGTTGGTTCCTCCTGATAGACCCCTCTGTGTGATTAAAATTCCTCTGTGTGATTAAACAATTGGGGAATTTCAAAAAATTGTAAGAAGAACAAGAAGGAGGGAAAAACCCNCACCAAACAAGCAAACAAACAAAATGTATGCAGGTGCTGAAACACTTCTGCTAAACCTAAATTAGATCTACCATGTGAACATGGCTTCCTTTGGGGGCAACCTCTTCCTTTGGTCTGTTGTTAAGAGGGGCACATGGGATGCTTGAGATGTTGATACCAGCATGAGGTATGTGTTTCTGGACAGGGGGATGTAGGGATGTGATAGAAAGTTCTTCAAAAGGTAATCTCTTAGGTAAGAATCATTCAGACTAGGTGCAGATGTAGATAGTGATGTCTATTGCTGAACCTGGACTCTTGCTTGCAGCTGTTTCGGTTGGACTGCTCTCAGGACATCTCAGAAGTAGCTTGAAGGAGCAAGCTGTGTGGAGGGACATAGTAGTGGGATATGAGTAATCTAACAAAGATAGCTGTAAATTAAAAGATCCAAAAGACAGTTTCTGGGTCTTTCTTGTACTGGATACTTTTGGATAAGGAAGTTTTTTTAAGGGGCAAAGAGAGAGAAGGAGATAATTTAAAATTATGTTTTTGCTTGTAGTCACAAGCCTTTGATATTCTTGGGGAGCTACCTCTTATCTCCAAAATTCTACACTAAACAAAAAAAGAAAAAAAAAAATCAGAGAACATATGCTTCTATATGTCAACAGTTTGTTCAGTGTAATCTGAATACACCTGTTTTGTGCAAATGCTCCTGTCTGAGTCTCAGTCTTCAGTGAAAAATATCTACATGGTTATGTGTTTGAAGGTGTCAGAGTTTCCATCTAACTTCCAGATTAGGCAGTTCTTGTGTCGCAAAAATGGTAACCAGTATAAAGAAAAAAGGGAATTATGAAACCATGAGGAGACGTGCTTTATTTATTACATATGAAATATTTTCTTTTTAAATCACACTTTTTTAAGTGCACATGATTCTCACTTTGATTATTTTTAAAGTGCTGAGTTATCCTGTCTTTTAGAGATATGAGTGAAAACTCCTCACAGTCCAGATGGAAAAAACATCTGAGTATTGCTCTGTTTTGCTGATAAAAACATTTAAAACATATTTATGAATACTACTTTTACTATCAATAAGCTGAGGACTTTTCTCACAAACATTTGAAATAATTTTCTGGTAGAACACTTCTCTCAAAGCTTAAAAATGTTCATGAAAGAACACAAGCATTTACTTTTGTGGGTCTACAGTGTTTTTAGCGCATGCTTGCCAGAATCTCTTAAAAGTACAAATTCTTGATTTGTTTGTAGATATGACCCAACCTGAAGGATAACATCTGACGTATTCCTCAGATTCAGAGGATTGCCAAAATGTAAACACAAATATTTGCAAATATTTGCTAACCTGAAGCTCTTTTGTGTAAAACCTATGTTAGGGGTTTTTTAAAGCGCTGGATCAGATTGAAAATTTATTCTTTCACCATTTCATTGAACCTGTGTGCTGAAGCACAGCTATTCCCAGTCTATATCTACCTAAGAGTGTATTACAAGACTTTTTCTGAAAGATCTCAGAAAGATTCATGGGATTTGAGAAATAAATACACCCATGTCTCTGTTCTTCCAATAAAAATCTTGTAATATAGACAATCTAATTTCAGCATTCTCTAAATGCACATTTAGTGATAGTATACACAATCTAAGTTCAGAGACTTTTCAGCACCAGATTCAGATTTAAAATGGAATGCATTTCCCTGACTATGGGAGCTTGGACACTTAACTTAGTTAACACCTGTTTTTAGATGGCTGGAGACTGTCTAAATGCTTCTCCTAATATTTTCTAATATTTTATCTTTCACACCTGATTGCCAACTCAAACCCTTTTTATTTCCTTTTATCACTTTATCTTCACATTTGATGCTAAGTCTTCCTTAGGTTTCATTTTTCTCTATGTCCTACTAGGTGATTTCAAACATCTTTCCTGTAGTAGCCTAGAGATCAAATCCACTTCCATTTACCCCTATTTCTCCTCTCCTCTCCTCTCCTCTC
>VWZN01017938.1:16973-29328 GCA_013396955.1 Regulus satrapa | reverse complement strand
TCTCCTCCTCTCTCTCTTTCTCTTTCTCTTTCTCTTTCTCTCTCACTCTTTCTCCTTATTATATCAGTTTTCTTTTACTCTTTTAAAAGCATTATCTGCTTTTCCTTCTCCTTTTTAAGATCTTATTTTCTTCATTATGCCATAGGGTTCTTCATATGCCAGTGGAGCATCCTATGCTGCTCTTAATATCTATTTACTGATGGTAGCCAAATGCCTAGATAAAGTGATTTATTATATGCTTTCTTGAATTCATTATCACAGTTTATAATCACGTTTTATTAGTGAGTCATTCTATGTAAGCCAACTGTGAAGCTGTTTTCAACACTCCTCTCCACCATGCTTTTCATTGCTCAGCCTGTGCCAGTTCAAAACCTGCAAGGTGAAAGAAGGCACTCTTTCTCCTGCTGTGATACTTTAATCAGCTTGAATATTTGTCAACACAACATTCTCAGCTTTTAATATGTGCTAATGATTGTAATATACATCCTGGAGAGATTTCCCTTCTACTTAGTGCATTTTTGTTCTTTATCGTGGTGTATTGTCTCTGTGATGAACTAAATAGCTTTAATAAATACTGATAACTATTATCTTTACTATATGTTTAAATCAATAGGTAGGACATATTTCCATTAATCTACTAAGTAATATTAAAATAAGGGGGTCTTAATGATTTACAATGAGGGACAATTTTTCATTAATTTCTATGTAACGGTATACATCCAGCAATACTTTTGGCAGAGAAAGAGCAAAGAACCCTTTAGTAGATATAGTATGTTGCAAAAAACTATATTATAAATAATAGACATGCATAAGACACTTTTTAGAAATCAGTCAGGTAATACAACACAGTGTGCAAGAGCTGGATTTCATGGCTAAAAGAGCTTCAAAATAAATTTTGCATTACTTTGGACTAGTTCATACTAAATTACTAAAATGGACTAGATTATAAACCAAAACCTTCATTAGCTAGGGCTTCTTGAATTATATATATATATTAGTTAAGCTAGGTCTTCCTGTAGGAGATTGTGACTAATTAATACCTTTGCAATTCTCTTCTGTGAAGTCACAATCCCTGCCTGTACTCACATAAATAATTTTTGGCAGCTTTAGGTATTTCGAATTTAGGCATTTTAAGGGTATTTATTCTTACAAAGTGGAGCATAAATAAAAGCCATTCAAAATGAAATTTCAAGAAATCTAACAAATGCTTTCTCGAGCATCACCCCAGGGCATCATACTGAAGCAAACCCATGTGCTTTACTGAATGTCAGTCTCTAATGTCTTGTGTCTCACTCCCTCCTCTCTAATTGTCTCTTTGCTTCTGAAATTGTTTCCTAACACTGACACTGGATTTAGCAAGGATTCTCCAAATACACTCAGGGATTACTCCAACTATGTGTTTGATTCTTGCTTTGAATTTAAATAAAGCAATTTTGGCTTTGTAAAAAAGGAGTTTCCTCTTTTGGGCTGAATTTTATTTTCCTCTGATATTCCATTATCAACTTCCTCCTTGTTACATGGCTGGTTGAGTGGGAGTCTGAGCAACCTGTAGTTGAGAGAGAAAGGTGTCCCTGCCTATGGCATGGGCTTAGAACAAGATGATCTTTAAGGACCCTTCCAACCCAAATCATTCTATGATTCTATGATTCTATACAGTATGACAGCAGCATTCACTTAGATGCAAAAGAGGAAAATGCCCTAGAATTAACTCTTTAAAATATTTATACATAGAATATATATGGTGGTACAACAATGTGTTTATAATTCCTTTTGAAGAATTTTGGCATTGATACAGAAATGTCTTATTTCTTATGAAGAGAGGGGATTTACTACCTATGAAAAAAACCAGATATTTAGATTAAAGCAAGTCAGCTAAAATGTTACTCATGGAAACGTCTTTCCCTGGAAATATTGCAAATATTTCTTCAAGTAACTACTTTAGAAATCAGTTCCATTGAGAAATAACAATGTGAGATAATGACTACCATAACTAGACAGTGGGGGGAAAAGGGATTCCCTCACTTAAATTATCTCTTTAATAATTTCTATTTCCAGATTGCCTAAGGACAGAATCAAACTAAATTCATTACATGCATGAAATAATTTCTATGCCAACTATAGCATTTGTAAACAATGTAAAAATAAGGGTCACAGTAGGTACTTAGAATATTGTAATACTATGGCTGTGTTACTTTTCTAGAGCTAGCAAAAAGAAGAAAAATATTGTTTGGCCTTTATTTCTTTACTTCTACCTGTCATACAGTGCAGTTCAATCCTAAAGTTAGTGGAAGAGCTCCTGTTTGGATTTGTCCTTTGATAAATAGTATTTTGTTAAATCTATACCAAATTTATATTTGCAGTTAGAATAGGAAAGAAAATACTGTAAATTTAAGAGTTGCATTTCTGAAAAGGAGAAAATGAATTGCTGTTCCATAATGAAAATGCTGAATTATAAACACTTTCAATCATGGTAGATGTAAACACACAGGCAGAATTGATGTTTTGAGTGTCTTTCTCCTGGTGTGAAACCACTTTAATCGCTTTCAAGGTTTCATTAATTTTAATATATTTTTAATTCAGTAAACTTGTAAGTATGATGAAGAGATGGCAATCAAACTTCTTAATTTTAAATATTAGTATCTACCATGCCATCAAGGCTATAGGATTGTAATCAGTGAAAATGTCACTTTTGGGGGACTTTATTGACTGGATACAACTCTGAAAGATTAATGTATTTTACTCAATCAAAGTAGGCAATATTATTTGAATCTCAGAAACAAATCACTCCTTTCAACAGCATGCTGGAATTGCATCCCACATATTCCACTTTAGTTGGTGAAGAAAAGAGCCATCAGGGAGGGCAATGCCTCAGATGAAATTATCATATTCTGCAGTAATAAATCAATAAACTTGAAAGAGGAGGGAAAAATAATAGTTGAGAGTTGACATATAATGTAAATACATCCCAAAATATTACTGGACTAGATACTCTAAATGAAGAACTGAAATTGAGCTGCTTTTAGTGATCCTAGCTGCTCCTAATGCTTGTATGACAGAAAGATTTTTGCTGCCCTTAAGGGATGCAAGGGAAAAAATAGAAAATTAAGAAATTAATTCCTTAATGACATTAAATAGCTAAAGATTACTGTGATGATGCATCATAATTTACTAGTGATGCTGTGTTACTTCCTTAGAGGTTCAAAAACATACCTCATTGTTTATGTGGACCTCTGTGGAACATCACACAGGTCTTTTAAGAATATACCTCTAGGTAAATATACTTATTTCCCTTTATAGTCTTCAGTGCTCATATTTATGGACTACAACATTAGCTATTCTTGAATGAATTTCCTTACAAATATTAACAAAAGGCCACAGACCTTTAATTATGTAACAATGGACACCAACCAAAGCAAGCCATACCTAGTTTTAAATTTCCTAGTGGATATTCAGACTAAAGAGTGCTACAGCACTGTAAATACATTTTCATTCTGGATCGGTATATTTGCTAGGGTACATTCTTCCCTAATTACATCAGAGAAACACAGTGGTGTAGGAGTGCACTTGTTCAAGCTTAAAAGCTTACGTAATAAAAATTGTTAGTGGATATTTGCAGCTGAAGTACCTTGGCATCTGAATGTACTGTATTCCCCCTTCTGTTAGCAATTACAGGATGCTTCACAAGGGATGCCAGGCTTTATGCAGTGTTCTTTATTTGTGGTAAATTAGGGAGATGTTCTGGAGCACTGAGGTTGCTGAATATATTTACCAAATGCCAGGTGACTGCAGTTATCATTTTATAGGTGAGCAACTAGAACTATCTAATTGTGCTTTGAGCGTATATATCCACAGCAGTCCAAATTGCACCAGCAGTAGTTCTGCTATTTATACAGGTGGTAATAACACTGCAGAAAATAACACCCACCTGGGAATAAGACTGTAGTAAAAGTCCTTATTTATCTGCCTATCAAAATATTCTAAGGCTGAATTTACAAAAGGATAGTGTTTATATTAACAGTGAAAAAAACTGTACCTATGTTATTTTCACACATGGAAAATAGTCTGTGAGGGTTTTTGAAAGCCGTGCAAAGGAAAATCTCCACAAAATACTGGATGGTGGGGAAAGCTACTAAACAAGTATAGATTGGAGGCATAAGGAACCGATTATAGAAGAGGCTCATAGTTCAAGGCTAAAATTCACTTATAAGGATGTCTATTCTTACCCTTTCATGAATACCTACTCTGACCTGTAATAGAATGGTGTCATGTTTTAGCATATAGCTACAAGTGGATATGTTGGTTTGGCACAGTCTAGTTTTAGGTAGCAGGAGGGCCACAAAGATGGCTCCTGTGAGAAGCTGCTGGAAGCTTCCACCATGTCTGACAGAGCCCTGGTGGCTCCGAAGATGAATGTACTGCTAGCCAACACTGGGACAATGAGAGAGGCTGGTAACGCCTCTGGGATGGCATATTTTAAAAGAAAATCAAAACAAAGTCATGGGGTTTTGTTCCTAGTCTGAGACGAGGAGGAGGTGAGAACATGTGACTGAAGCAACATGGAGACACCAAGGTCAGTGCAGAAGGGGGAGGAGATGCTCCAAGTGTTGGAGCTGAGATTCCTCTGCAGGCTGTGGTGAGACCAGGGTGAAGCAGCTGTGCCCCTGCAGCCTGTGGGGATCCACAGGGGATGCAGAGATCCATCCACAGCCCATGGGGATCCACAGGGGATGCAGAGACCCACACACAGCCCGTGGGGAGATGCCCATGCCAGAGCAGGTGGATGCCTGGAAGAGGCCATGATCCCATGGGAGACCTAGAGGAGACAGAGGGCCCTGCTGCCAGGCTGGAGCAGCCTGTCCTTGGAGGACTGCAGCCTGTGGGAGAGTGACCCGTGTCACAGCAGTTTTGGGAGGACTGTCTGCCCATGGGGGGAGTTCACATTACAGCAGGTGCAATTTGGCTGCTGTTCATGGGAGTGGACCCATGGCAGGAAAGTCCACGGAGAATTGTTCCTGTGGAAGGGACCCCATGGCCTCACAGTGGAAGGAATCCTCTCCTGGAGCAGCAGGAGAAAATCTTGGTGATGAACTGACTGAAAGCCCCCTGCCTTGTCTCCCTGCATTGTCAGTGGGAAGGAGGGAGGGCCTGGGGGGAGAAGATGTTTTAAGGGCTTTCTTTACTCCTCATTATCCTACTCTGATTCTGTTAGTAATAAATTTCACTCTGTAACCTTAAGATGAGTCTGCTTTTTCCTTGAAATATTTCTTCCAATCTTTATCTGACTCATGAAGTCTTTGTTAATTTTTTCCCCTTTTTACCACCTCTGCCCAGCTGTAGTGGAGGGCTGTGTGAGCAAATGACTCTTGAGCATACCTGTCGTTGGACCAGTGTCAAACCACGACAGTGGAATATACGTGTAGACAACACAGGACCTCACTGAGGTTAGGAGTAACCCTGCTCTGTGGAGTCCTGTTGAGGTGCCACACCAATCAGTGCTGCTGCCAAACATATCTGTGTTTCCCAAGGGGCTGAGAACACTCAATGAGTTGTGGTTGTGCAGGGTGTTGTGGCTTGTGTGTGCTGCCATACAGTCCCAGCTCAAAGCTGATGAGACCTAGGGGATGCAGAGGTTTCTGCGCAGTACTCCTGGGACCTCCCAGAGCAAGGGTGAGTGCAGGCAGAAGCCCTCAGGGATTTTTCCACTCCCTACATGCTAAATATACCCTAGATCAATGGGCATTCACATTGAACTACAATAACTAAACACTATTTAGTTGGCTTAGGATGAGAAGTGTTCCAGCCATAATCATCTGATGAAATTGTTCCACATTGACTTCTAGGTGCGAGAGAGAGAGAGATAATGCCACTTGTTACAGCTGGGAAAGGTAGTCAAACTTACAGACAAGTGAGCCTTATTCTTTCAGATATATAGGTATGTTATGGTGAAAGCTAGAATTAAAAAAACTCTACAGACTTGGCAAGTAGAACTGATCTTTTAAGAAATTCTTCAGTTTCTCAAAAATTATGGTATTAGCTGTTTGTTGGTATAGTTGTATGACTAATAGGACTTTCCAAATCATTCACTTCAATTTACCTCACTTCACCACTGAATGAACTACTATATATTGCTATTTGCTGGAAGTTAGCATAGTCCCCACCATTTCAACTAACACAACTCTCTTGCGTAGGTTCTCAAGAGTCTTCAAGAGTAAATTTTGTGTTAACATCTTTATAATTGGAAAGGCTGAGAGGAACCAATGGGCCTAATTCATCAAAGCATATTGTGAATGCTTCTTCTAATGCCTATTATATTTTCTAAGTGGGCTATTATAGTTTTTATGTCTACACTGATAAAATTTATTTTCTTATAAGTAGTTTTGAATTAAGATGGGAATAGAACTTAAAATGGTAAATGTAGTACTTTCACACTAAACACATGTGATTATTCTGGCCTGGAGCCCAAGAAGAACGAAGAATTTTTCTCTGCTCTAAGCTTCAGCATTAGTATTTTTTAAACTTGAAACACTTGCCAAAGAGATAAAGATGCCTCTTCTCTCTACTTCTATGTGTTTTGAGTTCTATTGCTTTTTGATGCACTTTCCTATGGCTTCTTGTGTCTCTAAATAGTTTAATTCTAGAAGTGGGATTAAGTGAAATATGCACAGATGGCTAAAGCAGAGGCTTAGTCAGGTGATTTGTCATTAAAAACAACTGTATTTTGTCTTGGCTATTACAGTCACTGGATCTAAACCTTGCTCAGGGAAAATTAAGGGTACTAAAAGGCCTGCCTGACCAGATTGTTGTAGTCATGTGAGTGTAATTCATTCATGAATAGAAATACAGTTCAGGACATCTAAATTTCATTCCAGTTATTGTCAGCCAACAGCAGACCTTCAGGCCCCTCTAAGCTGTTACATTTTTCATACCTGGATGACCTATCCTGGTGCCTATAGAAAACTTATATAGGAGAGGTAAGGTCTAGTTTGAATAAGTGGTGTTACTTCAGGGTAAATGTTATGGAACTGAATTTTGAGAAAGAGTCAGTTGTTGACACTCTTCAGTTGTTTAAAATTTGAACATTTTAAGTTAATATGTTTAGGGCCAAATTGTGATTGAATATTTAGGATTTAGTAGTGGCTAGCTTGTGATATGTTTGATAAAGCATTTTAGCAGACATAGGATGAGCCACTGATACATGGGAGTAGAATGGAAAAGGAATTTGTGTGGAAGGATCCTGGGGACAGGAGCAGGAGCAGTGTGCAATGTTGTTCCTGGTGCCTTTGCAGGAGTGAGGTCTGGAGGGGAAGGTGCTAATGAGAAACAGTTGGCATGGCAGTCCTTCATCTATCAAATGTGTGCGATGTCCTTTGGTGCCCCTGCACCCTGGCAGCATCAGCAGGCCTGTGGCAGACGTAGGCAGTCTGAACAAGTGTCAGTGTAATTGCACTGAAGGCTCGTTGCAAGAAAAAGTAGTGAACATCACTTCACTTTCTAGAGCCAGAGGGTAGAGTTTGATGTCCTGCATAACATCCCAGACTTGTCCTAGGCCTAGACAAACTGCAATGTTCAGGTTATAACTGAGATGATCCAAATACTTGGCATCATCTATATGCATCAAAGAGAAACCCTGCTGTATTTGTCACCAAACATATGTTCTGATGAGGGCAGTGATTCACCACGGGCATCCTCAAGTGACCACAATTTGTAGTAAATACCTTGGTTCTGTTAACAGTGCAAATCTCCAAGATGGATCAACCACAGATTTTAATTATCAGACTATGCTTCCTTGATCAGTTTCTTGCAAAAGATTTTGCTGCTTGCCTTTTTGATGTGTAAGTACTGATTATATCACATGCTCAGGCCAAAATTGGCACTTGCTTCCCTCACTGACATAGTTTTATGTGTTTTGTATTCTGTCCCTCAATTCACTTTTGTGGATAGCCGCAGTTCAGTTGGGTTTATCCTAAACGCTTAAGCCTAATGTGCATTGATAGGGTATTATCACGAGGCACATGCATGTACATGAGTTACATTGGGAACAGTGGTGGTATTTGCACCCTTTCAAGTGTATCTTCTTTACACTTTTGTACATGGATTTTCAGAATATAAGAATATAATTTTTGCAACATGTTGCATATTGCATGGCAAAGGGAGAGCTTCACAACATATATTTGCCATCAGGGACTACATCTCTGCAGGTGACTTCATTGATACTTCACAGAACAGATGAAGAATTCAAGAATAACTTACAAAGGTTAGTTTTACAGTTTATGTTGCTTTGTCCAAATTGTAATGAGCGAGAAAAGTAGTACTGTGAGGGAAAGATCAAGAGAAATTCAAGAGAAAGCAGGAAAGGAGTGCAGTCTACTTTCCCCCGGTTCTCAGTGGGTCCCTGTCTATAGGACATAGATGATTTTCCCGGTCTAAAAGTCTGTGGCAGATTTTTAGGCACTAAGTGTTAATGCAGGTACACACTCTTCTATGAGCTGATAACATTGGGACACAGGGCACTGACCTAATAGCATTCAGGCATCGAGACACTTCAGAGCAGTAAAAGTGAGTAAATTGAAATCCTCATGATCTACAGTAAAACTAATGGTGGGAGTGTCTATCAGGTTAGGCAGCCCTTGGTGGTGTCTGTTAGTCAGGGTTTTGGCATTGCCCCTGAAATACAGGTCCTCGTACCAAATTTTCACGCTCTTGTTAGCAGCAGGAGAGGCAATTTTACAGCTGAGCACAGAACACTTCCCATTTACTCTTCTCTCTTTATGTCTGAAGAGTCCTAGACAGAGGGCTCTGCTTGGAATAACAGAATCAATGCTGGTAATGCTTTTAAGAAATTTTAAGGTGAGCTAAACATGATAAAATGATCTCGTAAGGCAACTTAGCTATATCTGCACAATTTCAAGTATCTACAGTGTAGACATCTTTTCAGATATGCCAGTTCTCTTGGCTAAAGCCACATTAGAACATATTACTTGCCATATTATAATACAATTACAGTGGGTAGACCTATACTGGCACTGAAATAATATAAAATAGGATTGTAATGTTTTTAGTTTGTCTGAATAAAAATATCTACCTGAAACCCTTCTGCAGGGTTTATAACACAGGCAGAAATACATAAGGACCTGTGAATGTTCCACTTTATGTCCTATTAATTTTTTCCTTCTGGCAGACCTCACTGAATGGCTCTTATACTGTGTGGTGATATTTGCTTTTGTGTAAGTAGCAGCATTCTATTCAATCATTTCCTGGAGAAGGCATACAAAAGACAGCCTTTCCTAACCCTTGTCTGCTTCCTTCATCTCCAGGTCTGTCTGCTTCACCATCAGTTTCTCTCCCAGCTGGAAAGAGATCCTTATGTTTCCTGCTAATGATTTCTAACTTTGCATGTAAAACTACTGGCTTCCTGCAATGCTCAGAGGATTCTAATGTAAAGAAGAGTGGTAGTTGAAATAGCCTAAGGGTGATGAAATCCATTTCTCTCATTTGATATTGCCTCCTACTCATTCAATTTTGGTCTTTATTGCAATGAGTAGAAAGGATAAAGTAGACCCCTCTGGACTTCCAAAATTTCCCTTGCAAAGTAGCTTCTCAGGAAGAGATAGATCAAAAGACAACTTTGGCACTGAAGTGCAGGCTATAAAAAAAGAAAAGGTCTCAAGACTGCTGGTGTTGCAAGGTATATAAAGGCAGGTGTCCAGCTCCAGGAGAATTTGCAGAATCACTCACTGTCTGCTCCTGTGCTAAAAACCTGAGATCTACAACAGTCACTGAGCTAAGCCAAGAGATCCTAAGGCTAGGAAATGGTTGTGAGAGGCTCTAGTCTCATTGTTTGGACACCTTTGAGAGACTTGGATTCAGATATTTGCCCTCTATTTCAGGATTAGCTGGTTTTAGGGAACTACTTTATTTTGAAATACATATGTCCAGCCCCCAAGGAATCTGTCAGGGCAGGGACTGGCAGCCAGTGCCATTTCCACCAGCAAGGTCAGGAGCAGGGTACCTGTGGGACCTTGAGGCAGCCCCAACCCCAGGCTTCAGTCACCTCCCTGGAAACATATGGACTCTGTTTGGAGCATCCCATGGCCAGGCATGGAGACTGATCCTGCTGTGGTGATGCAGGGGCAGGGGTTTACAGTCCTGGGGGGCTGAAATGTGGTCCTGACCTATGACAGGGTGGGGATAACACAGAAAGGGGTGAGCAAGAGCAGGCAGGGCTGATGGTGTGTCAGGGCCATGGTAGTGTCATATTTTGCACCCACCTTTTGTGTGGTGCCAGGCACTGAAGACATTCCCTGAAGCAGAAAGTATGGTCCCCAACCCTTCCCACCCAGAGGGGTTTCCATTCATCCCTCTCTAATTTCTGAAGGATACCCATGTGTTTCAGCACTTCCAGACTTTTTGCCCTCCACAATGCAAAACACAGCCTAAGATGGCCAGGTCCTCATGTGGGACCCACTGAATCCCAGTCAGCCTTGTGGAGCCCAGCCTAGTGTTGAAACTGGGATGTTGTTGTGTCAGTACAGGTCTCTGCAACTTGGCTACTATGATTTCAGCACCAGTTATTGTAAGTGTGTGCATGTATTTCTGTTCTTTGATGGAAAATGTGAAATTTACACTGCTATATCTCATTACTTTAGAATAAACTCTATGTCAAAATTTCCATTTCATTGAACTTTTGTTGCATCTCTTTAAATATCTGCTTTAGTGTGAATACCAGTGTATTAAAAACCATGGATGACATTGAAAATCAAAATATCTTCAATATGATAAAGGAAGCTGATTTAAATTACAGAATTTTTTCAAAGTCTTTGTTTAAAATTTCCTTATAGAGAAGTACATGAGCTAGTAATATCATAAAAAAACGTCCCTACTTCCTAGTTCTAAAGGATCTGTGAAGGAAATACAGGATTAATAACTCTGGTGAGTTTAGAACAACCCCAGCACTTAAAAGGATAGAAGTTCTCAAAACACCGAAACTTTTAAACAAGTCAAGTCCACTCTGAACCTGTAACATGAATGTAAATAAAACTAAAGGAGGACATCAGATGGCAGACCACATAATTAATTTAATTTAAACCATTTTGATTGCATGTGAAAATGAAAAATATGTGTAAGTAAAATGCTTATTTATATGTATGTCTCAAGTGATTTTATCATTTCTTTATGGGTGGGGAGTAAAAGGTTAAGGGGTAAAAGACATAACGGGAAATTCTGATTAGGTAAGTTTTTTTTGGCTGTGAATTTTGTCAGATATTGTACCAGATTTCCCACAGACTTCTAATATATCTATCCCTGGGGATATTCTTGACTGTAAGAAAAATTTCCATTTTTCCCTCTAAATTGGCTCAGTTTTGAGCACTGTATGGATTAGTGGATACCTAGAGGACCATTGGAACCTGCATCATTCTAAAGGTGGGTAAGATTCAGAGGATTGCATATGCAAGTGGTGAAAATCAGGGTTAGTGGGACAAATTCTTTACCAAGTTCTGGTCTTTGGTCTTTCATTGCACAGCATACATTACTTAGAAGAAAATTTCAGCAAAGCAATGATTCCAAGACCCTATTTTTTAAAAAAAGGCTATAAAGCAATATAGAACTGGACAACTACACATTCAGCAAACAACTCTCCCCAGGACCATTATCTCTGTGTGAACTGTTGCATACAGATATCATTCATGGAAAAGGGAGGTAAGGGAGTTACTGGATAGAATTACAAGGACAAAAGATAACATTAAAAAATTACGGGCTTTACTTCTCATACTTGAGAAGCTGAGTGAATGAGGTAAGTCCATTGGTGTGAGTGGAGGAGGCACAATCCAGGGTCGGGCCTCTGGTGATAACAGGTTCTATGCTTTCATAAAGCATCTACTGTAATTGTTGGAATCTTTAACAGGGAATAACTTCACTAGGTGAAACAAGGTCTTGTGGTCTTTAGCCTGTCCTTGAATTCACCTGATTCTGCAAGCAGATCTGATTTGGATGTTGCAGAGGTGACAGGAACTTGGAAATGCTGTAAGAAGTGAAAATATATCAGCAAATTACCTAGTGGCAGTCTTCCCTGGCTCATTTGAAATGTTCTTGCCCTCTTCCTTCAGCCATTCTTTAACTTATTGCCATTACCTAATGGCTGGAAGAGCTGATGCCTCTGTTATAATCATTAACATATTTGATAATCATCCCACTGAGAAGTGGCACAGGGGAATTGGTTTTGGCAGCAAACCAAAAATCCTATCCATGAAAAAAAAACTCAATTAAAAACATTATAGCAAAGAGGGGTTTTTGGTATATGTTTTAGAGCCTCAGGAAATGCTAAGTTGTCAAGCTAAATTTTGTTGTGTTTTTAAGG